>JASDDO010000006.1:146970593-147570593 GCA_030015575.1 Agapanthus africanus
GGATTCCAACTGTTGTAGTTTTACACTTTCTTTTCTGTGACCGTAAGTGTAATATGTTATATCGCTGATTTCGTTGCTATATGTCAACGACAATTGGAATACGCATGTTTACTTACGTTGATGACATGTGATGTTATGTGTTGCTGGATATGTTATATTGGATTGTCGTGTTTGAATAGCCGGGTTTTTTTTATGTGAGATGAGTGTTTTTCATTTTCATTCATGTAAAAACTTGTATGTAATATTCTTTTATTGGGGCACTTCCAGGTTGCGGAAGATGTCACCAGTTGTATATTATTTACTTTTCCGCATTAGGATAGACCCAAGGAGGGGAGCACAAGTGACCGGGTTCTAGGGTCCGGTGGGAGACCATCTCGAGGAGTCGAGTCCGGGTCTCCTAACTGTAACGTTTTGAAAATCGTTTCGGTGAAATTTCGAAAAAACAGTAAAATAAGGGGGTTTTCTGTAAAAAGTCAAAATGCAAATATCTTTATTATAAAATTAAATATACATATTCTAGCTATGTAATTGCTAGTATTTGGTGTTTATTGAGCTACTGCTGAAATTTCAAATTTTCTGAAAAATTTTCCGAAATTAATTATTTTAATATTATTTTAAGCCGGTAAGAAAATACCTTAAATTAGCGATAAATAAAAATTTAAATGGCCTAATTTTAATCTTTAAAATCATGTTAATTAAAATCTAGTTGTAATATAATTTTTTAGTATTTTATTTCAAGTTTTAATTGGTTTATTTTATGGAAAACAAAAATATAGTTATTTTGAACTAAAACTTGCAAATATGGTATTATGGGGGGTCTTTTTGCATAGAATTTTTTTGTAAAGTCTCTCATACTCACCCTCACACCCCTTGGCCGGCTCCACACTATTGTAGCAGCCCAAGAATTTTATTTCCCTCTTTTTGACCTTAAATCATGTGAGAAATGGGTTAAAATAAGGTTTTTATATACAGTAAAGTAGGTGGGGGTATTATGGTAATTGGGAGGGGCTTTGACTTGGATCTTTTGGCATCATCCCCTCACCTTTTCCCCCCTCTTCCTCTGTTGAAACCAGCAGCAGCCCCCCCCCCCATTTCTTCTTCTCTTTTCTCTTCAAAATTCCATCAAAAAAATCATCCAAAATGCTTCAAAAATTCCACAAAATCAAAATCTAATCCCTATCCATTTTTACTTGACCATTCTAGTATGGATCTTGGTGAAGGGAAGCATGTTTGGGAGGCTAGATTTGTGCTAGATTTCAAGATGATTGTGGGGTAAATTCTTAACCTTATGTCTAATTGTTGTTTGAATACTTTAAATCTAGCATAATTAGTTAATAGTTTGGGATTAATTGAACGTTTTGAAAAATATAGTAAGGGTTTGTGAATTCAATTAGGGTTTTTATCATATCATTAGGAATGCAAGGTTTAGTTTAACATCTTAATGTATGTAAAACCTAGTTTGGTTTATTAAATTGCACTTGTTATATGTAATTTGTCAAAATTGCTTAAATTGCAAACTAGGTTTTTGTAAACCTTGAATTTGTTTAAGATAAAAATGTAATTAGGTTTTTCATGACTTCATTAACATTATTAGGTGTGGTTTAATGTCTTTAGTTCATGAAAATCCTAGCTAAATTGTTGTTTGTGCATTTTTGCTATAAAATTGTTAAAATTGGGTATATTGTAAACTAGAATTTTGGGGCTAAAGAAAATTTAATGAGATTAAATAATGGAAATGGTTTTTATGACTTATTTAAGATATTTAATAAGTATTATGGCCATTAAATTTGTTCAAACGTCGAGTTTTGTACTAAAACGGGTAATTTGTGCTTGCTAGATTTTCGGAAAAATAGCTTTTAAAGTGAATTTGGGGTTTTTGTGAATTTTAAGCTATTTTATATTATAATTAGTGCTTGTGATTGTACAAATGAGCATGTTTAGGTTTTTCTCGATGGTTTGGCGTTTGTACGCGGACGTCGAGGGTTTTTGGGTTGATTTGTGAAAGCAACCATAGGTTTTGACCTATGTGGGTTTCGTGTGTCGTTTTGATCATGAGTCGGATTTTAATGCGATACGGTGCATTATGATATGTAGGTACCCATGTGGACTTCGAGACGACAAGCAAGCGCGTGGCGACGTCGGCACCGGCGAGCGAGGACCAGGTGAGTAGATTTATATCTACGGGGAGAAGTCGGGTGGATGGCGTATAGCACCCCCGCAGTTCGTGGTGATGTATACGAATACGTATACACACATTTATTGATTATATATTGTTTGAGTTTATTGATGATAAATATGGATGGTTTAGTATCGCGAAACCCTAGAGCAGTGGTCGCACCATACATCCACACACCCACCCATACTTGCATACATTCTTCTTCCATTTGTGTTTACGGGAATATATATAGTTATGTGTTCACATGGGTATGGGACTATGTGTTCACATACGGATTTGAGGATGATACTTGGGATTGAGATGAGTCGATGAGATTTGTGTTGAGGTTGTGATATCGGTGATATGGCAGGATTCGTACTTGAGGTACGTCCTGGTGTTATAGCGGATCTTGGGGCTGCGATACGGGTGAATAGTGTTATAAATAAAATGGTCGACATGTGATCGTGATATGAGACATGATATGCTAGGATATTGATATTAGGCCATATCGGGTGATGTATACCCCTTGATGATGATATGTGCTGACGATATCGGTTTGTACGAGATTGTCGATCAGTAGTCAGATCATGAGTATATTGAGGATATTAGTATTGTACTAGACATAGGTCAGTACCCTAGACTATGATCTTGGATAAATAGGATACCAGAGGAATAGTGTGAGGAGTATGATATTGACCCGTACCCAGATTTAGGGATGCCGTACGACGGATTTACGTACGAGCATATCTTGATGATTGATCCGCACTCTTGACTTGGGATGTCTGATTATAGATATGGTATCGGATATGATATTATTGAGGCGGGATCACCGACTAATATATATACAGGTATGTATATGTATCAACTCAGATGTTAGGCGGTTCCTTACCTGTAGTCCAGCTTGTTAGCTTAGCCCTTTAGTTTAGTTTAGTTATTAGATTACATTCGACTCCTACCTATTTCAAAAGCTAACGAATCGTGGGTATTTTAAAAGACAGGTCAAGGGATTCTACGGATATTTCAAAAGACGTATCTTTTCTTAAAAACACCGTAGCCCATATTTTCAAAACACCACGTTTCGTGTTATTTTCAAAAGGCACCATTGTAGGACTTTTATTAGGTTAATGCAGATTAGTTATCGTTGCGTCTAGTATTCAGCTCCCGCTCATTATTGTGGTTCGCTCCACATCGCATGCTTATATTATGTTTCATATTCTATTGTTGATATCATGCTGTTAGGACACCAGCACCATTACCGATGACGCGTATGTACCACGTACACTTACTTGCCGGATCACACACATCTTCATCGGTAATTGCCATGTCACGAACACTTTAGAAAATACTATTTCATTTGACATAGGTTGTTAGCTAATAGTTTAGACATGATATTAGTGTACTTGCCTTATATTCTATTGTTGATATCATGCTGTTAGGACATGCTAGTTAGACATTGCCTACTACTTCATGCATGTTATTATTCACTGTTGTGTCGCATTCATGGATTCTCATGCCTATATTCACTGTTTACATGCTATTGATGACTTGGATTCAGATTTCATGAGATTTCTTGGATTTGGAGGAATACCGCAAAAACATAAATAAACCTTTTCTCTCTTTTAAAATAAAAAGTGCGGTTTTCCCATGATGTATGAGTCGTCCACCATGAGTTTGCTGATGGATTTCGAGACCCGATTCGAGGAGTGGAGGTACCGTTTCGGGTACATGGTGGGCCCGGTGCGGTACCCCGGGGCAAGAGGATCGTGTTGTTGACGTTGAGCCTGGAAGGGGAGTACTACCGACCGGTGATTTTTCCCGACGCGTCGGATATCCGGAGGATACCATCGTGGTCTTGAGATGGATGGTAGGGGCCGGTCTGGACTGACGGCACCCTAGATATTGTGATTGAGACATTGAGATTTTGAGATATTGAGGTACAGAGATTGTGACACAGAGATATCGAGATATTTGGATACTTGTTTTGTGTCGATGCTGGGCACTGTTTTATGCTGATTTCATTTATGGTACCTCCTATTTAAAATACAGAAATCTCACTGATTTATGAAAGTAGCTTTATTCAGTACATGCATTCTGTTTCATGCATTCATACATTATCCATATGATATATCGCTACCTGAGGCACTGACACGGGCACATGGGATTACACTCGGGTTAGATATTTACCCTAGTCTTTGTTATAGGCTGCATGTTATATATATAATTGAGGATATATTATGATCATTGATGTAGGTTGCGTTATTTATAAGATTTCTTTCCGTAGATGTTTTACTATTCACGAGTTGTCAACTCACCCCTGTTGTGCCCCAGTTTCTTGCAGGTTTTGCCGTACAGGTTTCATTACGGCTTTGCTGGCACTGCTTCCCATTTCCGGGTGACTTGCTAGTAGGTGGGTTTACTTGTATCGTACCCCTATTATATATCTTGTATATCATTATTCTGTTGTATCTAGAAGTTCCATCAACCAAACATGTATTTATTTTTGAGATAGAGACCAGTGATGTTATTCTTTCGACCTTAGAGTCGCGCGTTATATTTCTATGGATTTCTTGTGGTTTTGAGTTTCCTTTTGAGTTTTGATCCTCGCCGTTGGCGTTGTATATTATATTTCTTGTGTGGTTGTGGCCGTCGATTGACGAAGAGCTAGCTCCCGCTTGGTGATGCCTTTTTATTGATTTCGTATACTATTCATGTTGTATCCCATTTGGGGGCCAGATTTACAAAGGTGACTCTGCCGAAATTTTCAGGAAATTTTTGATGTTTTAAAAAACCCTATAATTCGGCTTATGCTATTGAAACTACTTGTTTAAGTTGGTTTTTCCGGCACTCTACATCTTTTCTTGGTTTGGATTTCTGGGTTTTCGGTTTACTTAGATTACGTACGCCTCGAGATGTTCGTAGTTTAAGTGCCGGTCATGTTTCGTACTTTCGGGTCGTGATAAAGTTGGTATCAGAGCGTTAGGTTTTACCTTCGGAGCGTAGGATGACCCTTGGTTGATGGAATAGGTGACTAAAGTAGAGTGACGTACCGTGGGTATGTTCCGTGTCATACTTACGATACGCTACTCCACTTAAGAAGCCTTAGGATGTACATTTCTTTGTTCAGTATTATATTCATTTCTGATCTAGCCTCATCGGTACCAGTTATGGTTTTACTGCCACGATTATGGGCAGGGAGAGCTACGGCTAGAGTTGCGGTCAGCACGAGCTCGTTACGAACGAGCACTGACCAGGGCATAATTCCGGCGACACACGATTGTAGAGATGTGTCTTTTTATTGTGTTTTCGCGCCACGAGCGTTTGGATGCATCGCTGTACGAGATTTCTCGGACGTGCCGATCAATACCAGAGGATCGAGCCAATGATAGAGGCCAACCAGATTTTGATGACCGTTGGTGTATTGCTTATTCATGATGTTTGAGGCACTGTTCAGCGTGCAGACGAGTGAGCCAATTATTGCTGCGAACGACGAGATATCGCCCCAGATGTTGGAGCTATTACAATACGAGTTGTACGAAGAGATGATAGAAGGTTGCTAGTCACCAAGGATGAATGACTAGGACATATGGTTTGTTCACTTACCCCGATGCGAGGTCATCAGATAGATGGATTCCAGCTAGAGATGACTTCACGCAGAGATGTGAGGGTCGATAGAGACGATCGAATGTCAGAAACCTATTATTCCAAGTTTAAAGTATTCGGAAAGACATGCAGGCAATTCTATAGACCCTCTAGAAGAATGAAACCCTAACTCGACTTAATGACCGTGTGAAAGCCTTTGAACCTTAGGGTTTGCGGCAGTTCCGCGGCGCCATTAGTGAGGCTTGGGTTTGCCCTTCTACGGCTGGACCATCGATGCTGTGGTACGTACTCGATACTGTTAAACTGTACCCAAGATGTTGAGCTCTTGGGGGATTATGAGGTTTTGACGAATCGATCAAATGGTTTGACTTCATTCGGATGCCAGATGGTGAGATGCATTTCTTGGGAGACTCCAGATACGAGGATAGCCGTTGGAGCTCAGTCCATGCTGCCACGACGAAACGAGTCCAGATCAGTCGACATTAGAAAAGTGGAGTAAGAGGTTCGTACGAGATCTTGATGAAACTACGTTCCACTCCGCCGACATCAGAGATGCGATACGTATGCCGAGGCATTGTACTTGGATATACCTTCCAGAAGGAGTCGCGATGAGTATGCAGCCCTTCCGGAACGAGAACAGATCTAGTAAGGGACGATGACTTCCGGACAGTTCGTTAGAGATGGGATTTGGGAGAGATCTCGACAGGACCTTTCTGGAATGAATTACAAGAAGACTTGGACCCAGGAGTGGTCATGTTACACACACCGGCAAGCCAAAGCTCAGGTTCGTCGATGAGACATGCTATGAGTGACCACGACAGTTGGCCAGAGATTCTTGGAGGATGTGCTTGAGCGGGACTATTCCGCCATACTTGATTTTGGTATTTTGAGCGATCTATTTGCATGATTGATTTTGATGATGGAGTTTCGTGATATTTGTTTCCATGGACCATGGTTGCACCTACTGAGTATTCACGAATTTTGCACAGTTGTTGCACTTGAGATAGTTTTCGTGCCTTGGTTCCTCATGTTTGTGATTATATGGATTTCATACAGTTGAGTTGATTGTGCGTATATACACATACGATTTGGTTTTTGCACTCGGTATGATTCACATATGCTTGCAGTGCAGTGATACGCATTTTGTGCACTTAGATGCACGGGACTTCGATTTCGATTGTGATACTCGATATTTGTTTTGTGCACCTTGTGCACCTGATTTGATTTTGCGCATGTTCGGCGCTTGATATTGGATTTCATGATTTCGTGCATGATGGATGCACCTGCCTTGGATTTTCGCACATGTTGAGCGCATGTTTTGAGATGTGATTTTGGTGCACACCAGATGCACTAAATCGAGATTTTTCGTGCATGTCAGATGCACCTGATTTTGCTGTCAGGCACACATGTTGCCTACGACAGATGTTTCGTGCACACCCGATGCACTTAGATGTTGTTTCCGTGCATATGTATGGCACATATATGGATTTTGATTTCCATGCGCACCAGACGCACGTAGTATTCATACGCGTATTTTGGGATTGATTTTTCTTATAGAGCAGTACGTTTTTATGATATTGCTATGTGTTTTCGTACTGAGCAGGACTAGTCAGAGGACAGTACCTGAATATATTTTGCATGCATTGATAGTTATCGAAGGGATTTCCAAAAAGCGAGCTATAGTCTCAGTCTTTACCTACGTGTCTTATATGACACAAAGTGTTTAAAACAAGGAGACCCTTCTAAATTGTTTCCGAAACGGCGGAACGTACATATTAAACAAAGGATATATAGATATGTTGTTATTTTCTTACAATAGACGTCCGCCACTGTGCAATGCTGCGAGCATCGCACAGCGATTTGAAAAAGGTTTGTCATGCATTGCTTCTAGATGCTTTAATGATGTATATCATGTTGGTTTTCATATTGGATCTTGACATTGATGTCTTCCCCATGATTCCGATGATTGCAGGATGCTTGACGGAGTTTTGATTTTGAGTTTTATGCTCATTTTTCATGCGCATGTGTTGCGCTACGATTTGTTTTATGTATTTACGATTTCGGAGCCCCGACGACTTGATGGTTTTGCTTAGATGTTTTAGTATTTGGGGGGAGTTTTGATTTAAATTCGGGGACCGAATTTCTTTAAGGGGGGAAGATTGTAACGTTTTGAAAATCGTTTCGGTGAAATTTCAAAAAAACGGTAAAATAAGGGGGTTTTCTGTAAAAAGTCAAAATGCAAATATATTTATTATAAAATTAAATATACATATTCTAGCTATGTAATTGCTAGTATTTGGTATTTATTGAGCCACTGCTGAAATTTCAAATTTTCTGAAAATTTTTCCGAAATTAATTATTTTAATATTATTTTAAGCTGGTAAGAAAATACCTTAAATTAGCGATAAATACAAATTTAAATGGGCTAATTTTAATCTTTAAAATCATGTTAATTAAAATCTAGTTGTAATATAATTTTTTAGTATTTTATTTCAAGTTTTAATTGGTTTATTTTATGGAAAACAAAAATATAGTTATTTTGAACTAAAACTTGCAAATATGGTATTGTGGGGGGTCTTTCTGCATAGAATTTTTTTGTAAAGTCTCTCACACTCACCCTCACTCCCCTTGGCCGGCCCCACACTATTGTAGCAGCCAAAGAATTTTATTTCCCTCTTTTTGACCTTAAATCATGTGAGAAACAGGTTAAAATAAGGTTTTTATATATAGTAAAGTAGGTGGGGGTATTATGGTAATTGGGAGGGGCTTTGACTTGGATCTTTTGGCATAATCCCCTCACCTTTTCCCCCTCTTCCTCTGCTGAAACCAGCAGCAGCAGCCCCCCCATTTCTTCTTCTCTTTTCTCTTCAAAATTCCATCAAAAAAATCATCCAAAATGCTTCAAAAATTCCACAAAATCAAAATCTAATCCCTACCCATTTTTACTTGACCATTCTAGTATGGATCTTGGTGAAGGGAAGCATGTTTGGGAGGCTAGATTTGTGCTAGATTTCAAGATGATTGTGGGGTAAATTCTTAACCTTATGTCTAATTGTTGTTTGAATACTTTAAATCTAGCATAATTAGTTAATAGTTTGGGATTAATTGAATGTTTTGAAAAATATAGTAAGGGTTTGTGATTTCAATTAGGGTTTTTATCATATCATTAGGAATGCAAGGTTTAGTTTAACATCTTAATGTATGTAAAACCTAGTTTGGTTCATTAAATTGCACTTGTTATATGTAATTTGTCAAAATTGCTTAAATTGCAAACTGGGTTTTTGTAAACCTTGAATTTGATTAAGAGAAAAATGTAATTAGTTTTTTCATGACTTTATTAACATTATTAAGTGTGGTTTAATGTCTTTAGTTCATGAAAATCCTAGCTAAATTGTTGTATGTACATTTTTGCTATAAAATTGTTAAAATTGGGTATATTGTAAAGTAGAATTTTGGGGCTAAAGAAAATTTAATGAGATTAAATAATGGAAATGGTTTTTATGACTTATTTAAGATGTTTAATAAGTATTATGGCCATTAAATTTGTTCAAACGTCGAGTTTTGTACTAAAACGGGTAATTTGTGCTTGCTAGATTTTCGGAAAAATGGCTTTTAAAGTGAATTTGGGGTTTTTGTGAATTTTAAGCTATTTTATATTATAATTAGTGCTTGTGATTGTACAAATGAGTGTGCTTAGGTTTTTCTCGATGGTTTGGCGTTTGTACGCGGGCGTCGAGGGTTTTTGGGTTGATTTGTGAAAGCAACCATAGGTTTTGACCTATGTGGGTTTCGTGTGTCGTTTTGATCATGAGTCGGATTTTAATGCGATACGGTGCGTTATGATATGTAGGTACCCATATGGACTTCGAGACGACAAGCAAGCGTGTGGCAACGTCGGCACCGGCGAGCGAGGACCAGGTGAGTAGATTTATATCTACGGGGAGAAGTCGGGTGGATGGCGTATAGCACCCCCGCAGTTCGTGGTGATGTATACGAATACGTATACACACATTTATTGATTATATATTGTTTGAGTTTATTGATGATAAATATGGATGGTTTAGTATCGCGAAACCCTAGAGCAGTGGTCGCACCATACATCCACACACCCACCCATACTTGCATACATTCTTCTTCCATTTGTGTTTACGGGAATATATATAGTTATGTGTTCACATGGGTATGGGACTATGTGTTCACATACGGATTTGAGGATGATACTTGGGATTGAGATGAGTCGACGAGATTTGTGTTGAGGTTGTGGTATCGGTGATATGGCAGGATTCGTACTTGAGGTACGTCCTGGTGTTATAGCGGATCTTGGGATGGCGATACGGGTGAATAGTGTTATAAATAAAATGGTCGACATGTGATCGTGATATGAGACATGATATGCTAGGATATTGATATTAGGCCGTATCGGGCGATGTATACCCCTTGATGATGATATGTGCTGACGATATCGGTTTGTACGAGATTGTCGATCAGTAGTCAGATCATGAGTAAATTGAGGATATTAGTATTGTACTAGACATAGGTCAGTACCCTAGACTATGATCTTGGATAAAGAGGATACCAGAGGAATAGTGTGAGGAGTATGATATTGACCCGTACCCAGATTTGGGGATGCCGTACGACGGATTTACGTACGAGCTATATCTTGATAATTGATCCGCACTCTTGACTTGGGATGTCTGATTATAGATATGGTATCGGATATGATATTATTGAGGCGGGATCACCGACTAATATATATACAGGTATGTATATGTATCGACTCAGATGTTAGGCGGTTCCTTACCTGTAGTCCAGCTTGTTAGCTTACCCCTTTAGTTTAGTTTAGTTATTAGATTAGATTCGATTCCTACCTATTTCAAAAGCTAACGAATCGTGGGTATTTTAAAAGACAGGTCAAGGGATTCTACGGATATTTCAAAAGACGTATCTTTTCTTAAAAACACCGTAGCCTATATTTTCAAAACCCCACGATTCGTGTTATTTTCAAAAGGCACCATTGTAGGACTTTTATTAGGTTAATGCAGATTAGTTATCGTTGCGTCTAGTATTCAGCTCCCGCTCATTATTGTGGTTCGCTCCGCATCGCATGCTTATATTATGTTTGATATTCTATTGTTGATATCATGCTGTTAGGACACCAGCACCATTACCGATGACGCGTATGTACCACGTACACTTACTTGCCGGCTTACACACATCTTCATCGGTAATTGCCATGTCACGAACACTTTAGAAAATACTATTTCATTTAACATAGGTTGTTAGCTAATAGTTTAGACATGATATTAGTGTACTTGCCTTATATGCTAGTTAGACATTGTAGTTATTGCCTACTACTTCATGCATGTTATTATTCACTGTTGTGTCGCATTCATGGATTCTCATGCCTATATTCACTGTTTACATGCTATTGATGACTTGGATTCAGATTTCATGAGATTTCTTGGATTTGGAGGAAAATCGCAAAAACATAAATAAACCTTTTCTCTCTTTTAAAATAAAAAGTGCGGTTTTCCCATGATGTATGAGTCGTCCACCATGAGTTTGCTGATGGATTTCGAGACCCGATTCGACGAGTGGAGGAACCGTTTCGGGTACATGGTGGGCCCGGTGCGGTACCCCGGGGCAAGAGGATCGTGTTGTTGACGTTGGGCCTGGCAGGGGAGCACTACCGACCGGTGATTTTTCCCGACGCGTCGGATATTCGGAGGATACCGTCGTGGTCTTGAGATGGATGGTAGGGGCCGGTCTGGACTGACGACGCCCTAAATATTGTGATTGAGACATTGAGATTTTGAGATATTGAGGTACAGAGATTATGACACAGAGATATCGAGATATTTGGATACTTGTTTTGTGTCGATACTGGGCACTGTTTTATGCCGATTTCATTTATGGTACCTCCTATTTAAAATACAGAAATCTCTCTGATTTATGAAAGTAGCTTTATTCAGTACATGCATTCTGTTTCATGCATTCATACATCATCCATATGATATATCGCTACCTGAGCCACTGACACGGGCACATGGGATTACACTCGGGTTAGATATTTACCCTAGCCTTTGTTATAGGCTGCATGTTATATATATAATTGAGGATATATTATGATCATTGACCTAGCTTGCGTTATTTATGCGATTTCTTTCCGTAGATGTTTTTCTATTCACGAATTGGAAACTCACCCCCGTTGTGCCCCCAGTTTCTTGCAGGTTTTGCCGTACAGGTTTCATTACGGCTTTGCTGGCACTGCTTCCCATTTCCGGGTGAACTAAAACTTGCAAATATGGTATTGTGGGGGGGTCTTTTTGCATAGAATTTTTTTGTAAAGTCTCTCATACTCACCCTCACTCCCCTTGGCCGGCTCCACACTATTGTAGCAGCCAAAGAACTTTATTCCCTCTTTTTGACCTTAAATCATGTGAGAAATGGGTTAAAATAAGGTTTTTATATATAGTAAAGTAGGTGGGGGTATTATGGTAATTGGGAGGGGCTTTGACTTGGATCTTTTGGCATCATCCCCTCACCTTTTTCCCCCTCTTCCTCTGCTGAAACCAGCAGCAGCAGCCCCCCCATTTCTTCTTCTCTTTTCTCTTCAAAATTCCATCAAAAAAATCATCCAAAATGCTTCAAAAATTCCACAAAATCAAAATCTAATCCCTACCGATTTTTGAACTAGTAGGTTGGTTTACTTGTATCGTACCACCATTATATATCTTGTATATCATTATTCTGTTGTATCTAGAAGTTACATCAGCCAAACATGTATTTATTTTTAGATAGAGACCAGTGATGTTATTCTTTCGACCTTAGAGTCGCGCGTTATATTTCTGTGGATTTCTTGTGGTTTTGAGTTTCCTTTTGAGTTTTGATCCTCGCCGTCGGCATTGTATATTATATTGCTTGTGTGGTTGTGGCCGTCGATTGACGAAGAGCTAGCTCCTGCTTGGGGATGCCTTTTTATTGATTTCGTATACTATTCATGTTGTATCCCATTTGGGGGCCAGTATTTACAAAGGAGACTCTACCGAAATTTTCAGGAAATTTTTGATGTTTTTAAAAACCGCATAATTCGGCTTATGCTATTGAAACTACTTGCTTTAAGTTGGTTTTTCCTGCACTCTACATCTTTTCTTGGTTTGGATTTCTGGGTTTTCGGTTTACTTAGATTACGTACGCCTCGAGACGTTCGTAGTTTAAGTGCCGATCAAGTTCCGTACTTTCGGGTCGTGTAGGGTTGCTTGCCGCTCTCGTAGGGGTCTAGGGGTGTGGGATTGGCTATTCATCACGACCGTGGAATCCGTATATTATACTGGCTCGTATTAAAAACACGGACGTCTTAGTATATCCAATATTTCATATGATATTTTCTGCTGCATTATCTGTGATGTGATCATGTGATTTGTTCAGATAGATATAGTATATAGTATATATGATATATTATATAGACGTTGCTTATGTTTTACACCCGCGCTAGCCCTGCCCCGCTCTGCCGTTAGTTACCTAACCTAACGGTGCATGTTCAGACCATAATATTGCATTATTATATTCCCCATTCTTATTCTTTTTATAAATAAACAGGTACTTTTGACGCATATCTGCTACATGTTACAGGTTACAGGTTCTTGGAGCGAAAACAGTGAAAAAGACAAAAGATGATACAAAAAGGGACTTTTGACCAACAAATAGAAGGATCTTAATCAAGCCTACACAAAAGATCAGTACAAGGCAATGCAAGGTCCAAGATTTCGAAGCCACGGTTAAAAGTCCACCACAATTATTCACTGGAAAATCTGAAAGAGAACAGAAGCTATTTTAAAGAAAGAATTAAAGAATTAAGTAGCCCAAGATGACCAAAGCAAGCCCACAAAATATAAAAGCCCAATTCATCCTTTTGGCCGCGGAACCACGGCCAAACCAGGCCTTGGGCCGCGGTTCCGCGGCCGTGTGTTACACATAGTGGGTCAAATTTTTCAGAAAGGTTTGCGGCGCATTGACTAGTCAACCTAAGGGCTATTTTTGTAATTTCAGACATGCGAATCAAATGTAACCTAGGGTTTCCTATCCTCTATAAATAGGAACTCTAAAGATTGTAATTTCTTATGCCTCCTTTTAATAATAAATTCAGAATTCTTTATGGAGAGTATCGGTGCCTCTTTTCAATTCATCTATTCAGATCTGACAACCCTGCGTAAATGTTTGGAGAGAGCCATCTGTAAAGTAAGTAGATTTATTTATTTTCTTGCCCTAGGTAATTTCAATTCCTGCCCTAGATTAAATTTAATTTCCTGCCCTAGTTAGATAGTTAGATCTTTAATTCAATTGCCCTAGATAGAATAATTATGTTTTTAGATTTAATAATCAATCCGAACACCCATCGGAATTAACTCGTTAGCGCGATTAGGAAATTCACAACATCCCTGTGGACCGACCAGTATTCACCGGCTAGCTTCATGCGACGCCGTTCTTGATTGCGACAATAGATATTTTTGACATACAAATCAAATGGCGCCGTTGCCGGGGATGCCGTGCTATTTTCTTTTTGCAATTTCGGGTTAATCTAAAATTAAAAAATCACAAAAACAGAAAAATCAAAAAAATATAAAAATTTATCATTTTGTTATTTTGTGAAAGGTATTTTTTGTGAATCTTTGCAGGATCAAATTTGGATCTGGAAATGTACAGTGATCAAAATAGGAAAAAACAGATCAGAACAACAGAAGATCACAACAACCGAGGAACAGAAGAAATTTGGAGGACCGAGTCTACAAGTCAACAACGGTGATCTGGTCCAAAAAAAAAAACAAAAAACGACTGAACCGACCAACCCGCGGCGGAACCGCCGCGCTACCCCCACTCTGGCCGCGGAACCGCCGCTACCTGGTGACATCACCAGAAAAAAAAGGGTTGAACGCGTTAAAAAAAAAAACTGTAAGTCTTCTGATCTTTCCTCTGAATCTTTCGATATATCTTTTGTTAAATCTCCTGCAGGATTCTTTGCGCTTAAAAAAATCTTCCCTCTTCTCAATAACAAATCTTGTGCAGGATTCTTTGCGCTGCGCATAAAATAAAAATATTTGATTGCAAGTGATTTACTGTTTTGCATATCTTTAATTGGACTTTAAGGGGATTTTTGACCAATTCAGATTGGGTGGGGATTTCATCATCCTTCCCAGGACCCCAGAAATCACATAAGTCATTTGCATTGACCAATCTTTAATTAAAAAATACTAGACTCAGCCCTAAGGACTTCGAGCTCAATAGGACAGAGGACTAGTATAGGCATCGACCGTTTATCCTAAACTGACTTTGCGGTGCCTAGGCAAGTGTGTCAAAGGCTAGTGGTTTTTAATTAGGCCCACTACTGTGGTTCCTTCCCACTTACCTGGCACTTACCTGGCCGCAATTGGCGGTGAAGAAGCGATTTGAGGTCCTATCTCTAACCCTTTGGAACAGTTGGGAGCTGTCTAGATGACCTTGGCGACCCTAGATCTAGGCCTGATTGTGCATTTTTGGTTGATCGAAAGTGTGTCTTAGCCCTTTATCAAAAATATTTTTTTTGCAAACAGTTCCAAATAAAAAAAAAGTGGAAAAAGGAAAAATCTTTTATAGAAAACTTGAAAATTTTTGCCGCAAATAAATCCTTGCACCACCCAACTTTCTTTCTTTCCCCCTTTCTTCTAACATGGGTACCCCACATAATAAATCTCTTGCCGAACTTTGGTATCCCGAACCTAACTTTGCCTCGTACGTCAATTTGTTCGGTCAATTTAAAGACGATCCTTCCATGCCTAAAATATCTTTGAAAGATCAAATAGAAGCGTCTAGGAGAAACAGTTCGACTTTTCAACCCACTTTGTGTCAACCAAGTCAACCTTTACCACCTCCATATGTTGATACCACTTTTTCAAGTCCTGCTGTCACTCCTAAGCCGATGTCCATTGCTGAGCATATTGCTCAATCTCCTAACCGATCTTTCAACCCTCTCAACATATCTAGTTCTAGGGATCAACAAGACTATTCACCTTTTTATCCACATGTTGACCATACCCCTGCCTAACCACCCACTTCCTACCAGTCCTACCCGACCTTCCCACCTTCACTAGACACTGTTTCTACACAGCCTGTTGGGAGTTTTGCATATCCATACCATTTTGAATCTTTTACCGAAACCCCCTCACCACCTAAGTCTAGTTTGGAAAAGTCGTTGGAGGCTTATATTGCAGCAACAAATAAAATGACTAGGAATGTGGAAGCGTCCTTAGCCGCCCTTATCCAACCTACTGAACCGGTAGCTAGTTTCTCGCTAGCTCAAAATTTTTCAATGTATAAAGAGGCGGTTGGACAGAGTGAGAATATGAGAGGATTTCAAAATCAAACCTACCCTTACCCAATTGAAGCCCACAACTCCAGTTTTCCATCGAATGTCCTAAATGATTCACTAGTTCAAAACAAAAACGAGTTGTGTGATTTTGTAGTGCTTGATTTGCCATATTGTGAAGAACTCCTTTCGAATGAAACCGCACCTAATCCGTTTGACCTTTACACCTCCACTCTAGAACCTAAATTGATAAATGTCCATGCTTTTGATGAGGTGTCTAAAGAAATTGATTTTCACTTGATTGAGGATATAGATGCCGGGAATTTTTCGGATGATGAACCTGTCGATTTGATTGAAATTTTATGTTCAACTCATCGTCCCGAGTCATTAGTTGTTTCTCCCGAACTACATATGCGTCTGGATTTTGATGGCATGGATGAGTTGAATTTTGAGGAGAATTATAAGGATAGTATTGAGGAGAGTTTTGAGGATCATATTGAGGTTGAACCATTTTTGTTTGATGTGTCTGAGTTTCCAATTCATCCTCCTAAACCTTTGACTGTTATATCACCCTCCCTCCTTTACATCGTTCCGACCATGCTTGACGACTGTGAGCTTGAAAACTTTTCCTTTGAATCTGACACAGTTCTCACAGACGATAACACCTACGAGTGTTTCACTTTTTCGGACGATGTTGATGTCTCCCCGCCCGAGTTTGAGTCCTTTACATTTTCAGATGAGTTAGTTGAACCATCAGACTCGGTTGCTTACAGTAGTTTCGAACCATTGTTGGAATCTTTCCAGTTCGAGACAGTTTATTACGGTGAGAATGAGACTATCCCTACTTCACTCCCTGTCGTCATTCCTATCATTTCGACCGTACAAGAGACCGTTACGCTTTCATCTCCTATAACAAGTTCGGCGTACCCATGTTTTCTTGCGAATCTTGAGGGATTTGACCCCATTGCATGACGAGTTGATAGATTAGCACAATCAGTTTTCACACTTCGGTCATCACACATTGCGCTAATTTATTCACTCGATTTACACCCTCAAGATCGTGCCACCCTTCTTTCTTCTTTCCGCCATTCTTCTCCCCCACCGAGACCATATTCTACCCTTCTTCCCACATGGTCTCGTGTGTTTCTCATTTCTTTTCTTTCCACTCCATTCTTTCACCAACTTGACCATTACCACGATAAGATTTTTGAATGGTTGGTGCTCACCTTTGGCTTGTGTAAGGCCAAGCTTAAGTTTGGGGGGAACCTTGTTGTATATATGTATATATATTTTTGTTTTCTATAAAAAATAAAAAATTTCAAAACATTAAAAATATAAAAAAAAATTGTAAATAAATAAACAGGGGAGTACCGGCATTTTGACCCTCTTGGTTTAGCATGACAGTAAGGATATTGTCAAGTTCAAGTTTGGGGGTATGCTCGGTACGTCTTCTTCCTTCGTATTCATTTTTACATATTTTTGCATTTGCATACTTATTTGAAAACCCATAAAAATTGAAAAATACCAAAAATTATAAAAATTATTGTATTCAATTTTGGCTAATTGACTTGAGTTTGATGAATGGGTTAACTAACTAGGAACAACTAAATCTTAGACTTAGTAAATTAAAACCCTAAAAATAACCTTCCTTAAAGTTTAACGGTAGAAAGTATATGTTTTTGTAGTTTATTTAGAAATAGGCAAATTTTGGGTTCACTTCTTGGGCTAAGTCAAAGCAAAGGAAAAGTATTGATGTTCTTATTAGAGTATAAGTTTGAAAAATAATTCCTAGCTTAAGTCTAGATTCTGAAAACGTATACCCTACAATTTGCACAATCACGCACCTTGAAACTTGGAATAGTAGAAGAGACCTTGAAATGCTCTTGTCTAAAGTCCTTAGTACAATGAAAATAAAAGAAAAAAGTGAATAAAGAATAAAAAAATGAACACTAGTTTTTGTGATTACTTAAGGCTGCAAAAAAAAAAATAGAAAAATATTTAGCGAGGGTGCTTCATCACCTAGTGCCTTAGACCAACTGGTTTGGGAGTCACTGCTAAAAGCCTTGGGTGTTGCAAGACTAGGAATTACGCGTTAATGTGCAAACGCATTTTGTAATCGGTCGTTGGTACCTCAAGAAGTAGTAACGGCCGCATGAAGGATGTGTAAGCAAAATTCATTTAAAAATTCACCTGCTAATAAGTACTTTGGACAACGGACAAGAGTTTGATTGCTTGATTTGAATTTCCAACTGTAGGGGTGATTTATACACACACGTAGGGGTATGTGATTGGGATTTAAATAAGAGAGAGGATTGAAGAATAGAACTTGTATCTTTAGTAGAATTGATAAAATTCCTAAGTAGAGATGGAACCCTAGAAGGAAAACTTAAGAGATGCCGAAAGCTAGGTAAGTCTATAAAACATATATAATCTTAAGTTAGATGATAAGGAAGTGTGAAGAATATGGGTGGATAATTTACGGGTCAAAGATAATAGAATTCCTTATTAGAAAACCAAATTGGAGAACAAAAGTTAATGGGCCGAATTGATAGGATTTTGTGGGTAGTATCCACTGAAAACCCTCGGGAGACAACACTCCTCCTACTAGGGACACCTAGAGGTTTAACGGCTTGTTGCACGTGCTCAGTGCAATCGCGTTTCCCTGCGAAAGTGCGGTTGGGTTTTTGTAGTGAATAAAAAATAAGTTTGCTCGAGGACGAGCAAAAGATAAGTTTGGGGGTATTTGTTCAGACCATAATATTGCATTATTATATTCCCCATTCTTATTCTTTTTATAAATAAACAGGTACTTTTGACGCATGTCTGCTACATGTTACAGGTTACAGGTTCTTGGAGCGAAAACAGTGAAAAAGACAAAAGATGATATAAAAAGGGACTTTTGACCAACAAATAGAAGGATCTTAATCAAGCCTACACAAAAGATCAGTACAAGGCAATGCAAGGTCCAAGATTTCGAAGCCACGGTTAAAAGTCCACCACAATTATTCACTGGAAAATCTGAAAGAGAACAGAAGCTATTTTAATGAAAGAATTAAAGAATTAAGTAGCCCAAGATGACCAAAGCAAGCCCACAAAATATAAAAGCCCAATTCATCCTTTTGGCCGCGGAACAGCGGCCAAACCAGGCCCTGGGTCGAGGTTCCGCGGCCGTGTGTTACACATTGTGGGTCAAATTTTCCAGAAAGGTTTGCGGCGCATTGACTAGTCAACCTAAGGGCTATTTTTGTAATTTCAGACATGCGAATCAAATGTAACCTAGGGTTTCCTATCCTCTATAAATAGGAACTCTAAAGATTGTAATTTCTTATGCCTCCTTTTAATAATAAATTCAGAATTCTTTATGGAGAGCATCGGTGCCTCTTTTCAATTCATCTATTCAGATCTGACAACCCTGCGTAAATGTTTGGAGAGAGCCATCTGTAAAGTAAGTAGATTTATTTATTTTCTTGCCCTAGGTAATTTCAATTCCTGCCCTAGATTAAATTTAATTTCCTGCCCTAGTTAGATAGTTAGATCTTTAATTCAATTGCCCTAGATGGAATAATTAGGTTTTAGATTTAATAATCAATCCGAACACCCATCGGAATTAACTCGTTAGCGCGATTAGGAAATTCACAACATCCCTGTGGACCGATCCGTATTCACCGGCTAGCTTCATGCGACGCCGTTCTTGATTGCGGTAATAGATATTTTTGACATACAAATCAGTGCACGAGGGGACATCGAGGCGAATGCGGATGGCATAAGCGTACGTTATTATATCTGTGATGATTAGGTGGACTTAAATGATGGGACATTCATTAATGAGATTAATGAAAGAAAATAAACCTAAAAGATGTTGTGGAATCGAATTTCAAAAATAAAATAGGTAGCTACAGTTCTTGCTTTGCATCGCGGTGTTACTTGTAGAACATCCTGCACCTTATTCGATAAGGAAAGGACCGAGATCCTTTCACCGGGAGTGACTCCTTTAGCAATAACTGGCAGATGCTACAACCCTCAGTTTGTCTTTTGATTGCTTCTATAGTTTTTGCTTTGCACTGCGGTATATATGAAATATCCTGCACCTTATTCGATGAGGAAAGGGCCGACGATCCCTTCACCGGGAGTGACCCCTTTAGCAAAACTGGAAAAGCTTCAAAAACACTCCATTTAAAAACCATTCGATTCCGCAATGAGATAAAGTTCAAAGCGTTAAAGGATTTCATAAAAACCAGCCGCAACCCTTCGTCATTTTAGGAAGTAGAGTACTTAGTATTCGTGCTGTGTTTGTTGACCATAGTCAAGGCACAGTGTACGGTAGCTAAGTGATGTCTTGCTACACCGCATATGATGCGATTAGTTAGGACAGTCATGTGGCTTTGTTGACCTTAGCCAAGGGTCATGTGGGTGGGTCTAATTAATCATGAAATGACGGGTAGAACTTGACTAGTGCTTATGATTTGTTGACCTTAGCCAAGGTCATAGGTGCTAGGGGTAAAAACCGATATCGGGAGTTTCAAGTGTTGAAATTTGCAATGAGATTGCATACCTTCTATATGATAGTTGGATCCCGATACCCACGGCGAGTAATTGTTACTCCTGGGAGAGTTTTGCACTTTACAATTAGCCGATCAAGTAGGTGTCTAAAAAGGTGTCAACGGGGTTACGCCCCTGGGAAACCGAGGTTTATTGTAATTAGGTCCGTGCGAAAGCACGGGGAACCTCCCTCAAAGAACCGACACAGGCCTGGCTGAAAGATTGGCGAACTTGTAGAGTGTAATTAATCCCGGCTATTCTTTCCTTTTAGGCTTTGAAAGAAGATTTGATAAAAACAGTGGGAGCCATCCTGATTAGATAAAATAAATAACCAATCTAATCTTGCAAGAGCGCACGCAGAGTGTTTTCTTCTCACTCTCTCCAGGTAGCGACCATATCACGCCTTAATCAAGATAATAATATGGATGTATTGACCGAACCCGCTTGTTATACTAAGTGTAAGTCCATGCTACCTCTCCCGGTACTTTCGGAAATGCGGAATTTGGTAAAAAACGATTTTTACGGAGGTGGTAACATGGACTTATAACCCGGATCTTGGTTAAACATCTATCTAACATCCTAACTACGAGTTTCTAGCTACTCGGTTAGGGGGTTATACCTTGATTGTCTTGAACTCCTTCGTCTTCAAGCTCCGATGGTGGTCCGGATTGGCTTCTTCTCGTCGTCTCCGTACACCGAAGATAGATCCACCTGAAAGCTCCAACCTTTAGCTCCTTCTTCGTTCTTTGAAGAAACTAGTTCACTTGGTTTGCTAAACCTAGTGAACTAGAATGAGTAGAGAAGAAATAGAATGGGATTTTATCTATGGTTCTTGATTTTCAACTCATGAGAGATATGAACCATAGATTCAAGAGAGGGAGCAAGAGCAAAAAGGGTGAGAGCAAAAGGAGAGCTCAAGAACAAGAGAGAGAATGAGCAAGAAAGAATGAGCAACTCTTTTTTCTCTCACCCTCTCATAATCCAAAGTAATGATAACTCATCATATCAAAAAAGTCTTATGTGATGGTTGAAGCAACCATAACCATATCATATCATGCACTCATTTTACACAAATGAGCAAGCAAGTAAAAGTCTTTGCCATGAAATGATGGCTATGGTTATCATGATGGTCAACTAGTCAAGCCTAGTCAACCGGTCAACAAAGTCAACAAGTCAACAAAAGTCAAAAAGTCAACAAAGTCAACAAAAGTCAACAACCATGTCACCATAATACTTAATTAATATAATAGTTAATCACATATCATATTCTCATTAGGGTTGAGCAAAAAGTCAAATAGTCAACGGTCAACTGTCAACAACCCTAATGAGAATCCGCTGTCTCTGCTTCCCTGTCAACTGTGCATACACACCCGCATCCGCGTTCCGAGGAACACGAATGCAAACTGGATAAATCCAATCCCAAAAGGTACACTAGGATCTGGCTTAAACCAAAGCCCGCTAGTGTAAACTGTCCGGACACAGTATGTGCACAAGTGCACGGATGTGACCGAACCCTGTCGCAAAACCATGCGACCTGTCGCAATACCATGCGACCTCTACTCTTTTGCCTAAAGGCGAAAAGCTTTCTGTGTGGGACTCTAAAGACTCGACACTACGCTGGCAGTGGGTTTAACCACAGACCGCAAGCGGCACTAGCTGTGCGTAACGGTCCCCAGGTAATGCCGACAAGAAGACCGACGAGGCGAAACCCATCTGAACTCCTACTGAGCCTGAGTGTGACATTCTCCGTACAGTCCGGTCTGTTCGTCTGATACATCGCATGGCGGGCCTAGGGGGCGGTAAACGTCAGTCCCCCAATAGCGGTACAAGTCGTGCCGGAGCGAAGCCCAAAACACCCTGAGATAACACTGGAAGCCTACCAGTATATCTCGTTTGCCCTGGCCAGGGACTACTCGTGTAATGGCTCTCCTAGACACAACGCGATGTCAACCCCCAATACCGGGAGAGACGAATCCTGTCTAACCGTCACTGCCTCCAAGTGCTTCGGGACTGCACCCAACCACTACCTGTTTGCACGACTCCTTTGAGCCGTGGTAGGGTAGTGATCAAAGTACAGTGGGAACACGCTCGAGGCGAAGTGACAGTGTCAAGTCAGCGGACTAAGATGTACTCATGTCACCTGGGAACTGATAACTGACAATAGGCATAATACCAACTAGTCAGTTCCCGACGAGTCCTGTCCAGTGTACCCGTAACCTAATGAGCACCCGCATACTATCTCAAGTACGACGTACTGACGGCTGTGGGACAGACCGTCTCCCACACTGGGATGAGAAGCGCATGCGCTGGTCTACTCCGGAGTATCGATGCCCTGTCTCGATAGTCCTGCGACCAGGGACCTGCATAAGGATGTGCTTATAGATTACCCAGCCCCACTAGTGTGACGGCCATCACATCGCTGGTAATCAAGCAAAGATCCTAAGGGCTCCACTAATGTGTATAGGCGATATACAAAAATAAACACATGTACACATTGAAGTAGAAACAAACCAAGTAGCATACTACTATTTTGAGCAAGATTGTATATACAAGGTGAATATCCCAAGCTTCCATTAAGTAATATACAAACTAGTATGATACAGTAATGGCCTCTAGGGCATATACACTAACACTAAGCTGGGGAACGTTGGTCCCGCTCCAACTTATAATTGTTATAAGACCGAGCAGGAAATAGGGGAATACCAGAATTCCTATGCCGCCCAAACGAAGAAAGTGCATATGATGCATCTTCTTCGGGTGTGTTCGTTAAATAGAACTGTTTCTCAGTATCCTCTGCGTCCTGGGTATCTGATACCGGATCAGGATCCCAGATATGTAATCCGTTACATAGGGCTACAGAAAGGTAGAGAACTGAGAACGGGTGATAAGTTTCATGAGACAGAAAACGGTGCAAGTGTTGCAGCCAAGTCTGTTGGTCACTGTCACCCTGTATTACCAGTACATTGATTCTGAACGAATGTTATTAGATATCGAACCTGATATACAAAATCATATCAGTCTCTTTACAAGTAAAGAAATGATAAAATTTTGTATTGTTGGATAATGTTTTGAACATTTCCTATATCAAAAGTTGATCGGTTCAGGCACGTTATCTAAAAGCATTGACGTTCTAAATCAAACTACAGTTCCTAGTATACAGAACACACACAAGAGGAAGAGTTCAGAAATGAACGAATTCTTCTTAAGGTATTGTAGACTAGGTCATATCAATGCGACCCGACTAGCTTAAGTTACATTCAGACATTCAGATGCATATTTAAATCAGTTTGAATTTACATCTTATGAAACTTGCCAGTCGTGTCACAAAGATTAGATGACCATAGCTCTGCTTATTGGAAACAGAGAAAGAGTTAGTAAACTCTTGGGACTGATACATGATGATGTATGTAAGGTCCCCTGTCTACACATACCAGGACCGGTTCTTTGTACTTCATTACATTCTCTGATAATCTCTCAAGATTCAGCCATATGTTCCTGTTGAAACAAAAGTCCGAAGCTTTTGAGATATTCTCAGAATATAAGTTAGAAGTAGAGAACTAAAAACCGGGTATAAGTATTATGTCCTTTGATGAGATCAGGGAGGAGAACACTTGTGCATAGAATTCCTGGACTATTCTAAAGGAGAATAGGATTCTCTCTCAGTGTTATTCCTCTCAATACACCACAGCACAATGGTGTATCGTGGCGGAGTAATAGCACCCTATATGATATGGTGTGCTCTATGATGAGTATTACTGAGTTACCTATTTCCTTTTGGGGTTGTGCACTTGAGAAGATGCATACCTATTGAATTAGGTTCGAACCAAATCAGTGCCTACCACTCCATATAAGATATGGTATGGGAAGAGCCTATCTCTTAAGTAAGTTAAGATTTGGGATTGTCCGGCCTATGTCAAAAGCAAAATCCGGACAAGATCGAGACAAGGTCAGTTCTGTAGAACTGGAAAGGTTCCAGCTATACAAACTGCAGCTGATGATTTGACAGAACCAAAGGATTCAATAGTTCCCGACGAACCTCAGCCTCTGCGCCGATCTAGCAGGGTTCCTCATCCGCCTGAGAGATACTTTGGTTTCTCGATGACAGTGGGAGCGATGATTGCATCATGAGATGATGACCTAACTAGTTTCGAGCTGGCCACCAGGAGTGAGGCTCTGTAAGAATGGCTGGATGCTTAGCGATCTGAGATGGAATCCATGTACACCAACAAAGTATGGACTTTGGTTGCGATATCTGAAGGGTTAAATCCCCATCAGGAGCAAGTATATCTTGAGAAGATTACTTGGTGTAGATGGAAAAGTTGAGACTTTCAAAGATAGACTTGTTGAAGGTTTTCGTCATCGACTAGGCGTGGATAATGATGAAACCTTTTCCAAGTAGCTATGATTAAGTCCATCCGGATCCTACTTAATATTGCTACATACTATGACTACGATATCTGGTGGTTGGGTATCATGACTATTTTTCTAAATACTGATTTAGAAGAGAACGTCTATAAGTACACAGCCAGAGAGCTTCGTAAACGGTGGGAGCAGCGGAAATATGTGCAAGTTGCTTTACAGGATAAAGCAGGCACCGCGGAGTTGGAACGTCTATTTTGATGTGGTAGTCAAAGAGTTTGACTTCATCAAAATGGTAGACGAACCTTGTATATAAAAAAAGGTAGTAGAGAGTAAGGTGGTCATCCTCGTATTGTACGTGGACAACATACTCTTGATAGGAAAAGAGTTTCTTATACTACGAACGGTCAATCTCCTCTTATCACAAGGGTTCTCCAATAGGATAAAGGTGATACCTCCTAAATCCTGGCTTTTGGATCTATGAGATAGATCTAAATGGAGGTTAGGATTCTCACTAGTTGTAGTGAAATTGTATCAGTTGATCCTGAGGAGAATCACTGGAAAGGTTCTAGGGTGATAAGGACGACTGAATGTCAGTCGCAGACATTGTCTTTACCCTCAGTAGAGGGACGATATGTTGGAAGAGTTCCAAGCTAGATACCGTGGTAAACTAGACGATAAAGGCTGGTAACATCGCTATTGTATATACTACCAAAGAGGCAGTTTGGGTGTATATTGGTTCATGAGATGAACTAGGTTCCTACCATTGTATGACAATGGACGTGTGGCTTTGGCCAAGGAACCCTGGTCCCATCAGTGACCAAGACATATTCTGAGGCAACATCACCTGATCTTGGAGATAGTTGATCTCCAGGGTGATCGAGGAGTGGAGAGTAGACTTAGAGGACAACACGGCGGATCCACTCACAAAGGCCTTTTCCCCAGAGAGAGATTTATATGGGATGGTTGAGTATGTGATACTGCAACTACTGCTACAGATGGCCCTAGTGCAAGTGGGAGATTGTTAGTTATATGTATGCCCTAGAGGCCATTACTGTACATAGGATGTATATAGTAGTGGATGCTGGGACATATATAGGTAGGACTTTCTTGCTCGACATGATAGTACGCTATCTGGTTGCTCTTTATCGTAACATGTTTACTTTCTGTCTCTCTGTTACATGTTGATAAAGCCCTTAGGATGTGTACTCGACTTCCAGGAATATGATGTAGATCATACTAGTGGGGCCTGGGTGGTCCATGAGTACATCCTTCAATGTTCCTAATCGTGGGAATATCGAGACGGGGCATCGATATTCCAGAGTAGACTAGCGTATATCCTCTCGACCCATGTGATGGGCGATGGATGATCCCACATCCATTGGTTTTTGACATCAGAGATGGTATGCGGGTGCTCGGTGGTGACTGGGTACACTGAACGGACTCGCCGAGAACTCCCAGATGGTATTATACCTCACGTCAGATGGCAGTTCTCTGGTGACACTTGTACAGCTTAGTCTGTTGACCCGAGATCGTCATAGAGTCTTGTGTGTCTCCCACTGTTCTTTGATTTCCACCCTACCACGGCTCTACTGAGTCGTGCAAACAGGTGGTTTTTGGGTACAGTCCCGATTCACATAGAGGCAATGAGCGATAGGAGGGGATTCGTCTCTCCCGGTATTGGGGGTTGATGTTGCGCTATACTCGACTGGCCATAACTGGAAATCCCTGGCCAGGGTTGCTGTGACTTAATGGTAAGTGTTATCAGTAGTTTCACACTTGTTATGGACCTTACATCGGCATGACTTATCGAGCTACTGGGATCTGACGTTTACCACCCCTAGGCGAGATATGCGACATATCAGACGAACAGACCGGACTGTACGGTAAGTGTTACTGGATGGATTCACAGGAGTGTGAGCGGGCTTGCTCGTCGATCTTCTGATCGCTCAATACCCGGGTGGCCGTTACGTTTAGCAGACCGCTTGCGGCTGGTGGGTGCTTGATATGATCATCATCTGCTGCCGGCGTATTGACGAGTCTTTAGAGTCCTACACAGAGGTTTCCTGGCTCAAGCGAAATGAAATAGGAGCGCATATGAGATATGTGCGGGGCCGAGAATAATACCAGTATGTGATACTGTATTCTATTCTTGCGATTTGTATCATCGGCAGGTTATATGAGATATAGCCGGGTTACCGAATCAAGTATTGATTCGATACATTGATACATTTGATATTAGTCGGTTATATGTGATATGACCGGATCATTAAATCAAGTGTTGATTTAATGATTTAATGTATAATTATATATTAGATATATTAATTTACATTAACTAGTATTTGTTCACTTAAAGATGGATTTTCTCACTTGATGTGCACATTGTATATATGATATAGTTTTGTGCACTAGATTGCATCATGTTTGATGATACATGCAAACTTGGGTGTATGTTTACTTTAAACCATGTTTAAGTGAATGGTTAGGGTTTTGTTATCTTTTCTTAATTATTTATTTATTTATTTACTTTAGGGCAAGAAACAAAATGGTTGCTTCTTTTGTTCTTTTGTTGAAGCTTCATGAAGCTTTGACCATTCTTGTTTCTTTCCTAAACCTAACCATTCACCTTACCCTAGTTTATTCTCTACACTTGTTAAACTAACCCAAGGTTGCATTATGATAAGATCACTTGATTTATGATTATTAATCAATTGATATTATTATTCATCATATTCTTTTTCTTCTACTTCTTCTTCTTCTTCAAGAAGAAAGAAGCTTGCTACCAACAATGGTGCCTTGAGTAAAAGAGTGAGAAATCCAAATCCAAAGTGAACCCACTTCCTATTTCTTCATCCTCTACCACTTTCCATGTAGTATAGGGTGTTTTATTCACAAGTTCTATGACTTGGTGAAGTTTGAGCTTGATCTTGAGTTGCCTCGACGTAGATCATCTTCGGCATCGAAGTCGACGACCTAGCCCGATCTTTTCTCTGATGAAACCACCGCGAGAGTCTAGGATTCCGATGGTTGCAGCGGAGGGATGTCATCATGGAGCCAAGGAAGTGGAGGACCGGATCTACAAAGGTTGTAGTCACTTTCCTTTTAGTTAAAGTTGTTAACTTGTTATAGTATCGCCTTACCTCTAGTTAATGATCTAGCGTTAGGGTTTCTTTGGAACATGAAAATTTTGATTTTGGCATGGTTGATCAGTTGTAGAATCTTATGGGTGTGCCTAGGAACCCTACAACCCCCAATACCGGGAGAGATGGACCCCTGCAGATCCGCTCACTGCCTCCATGTGGCTCGGGACTGTACCCAACTAAAACCTGTTTGCACGTCTCTTTTGAGCGTGGTAGGGTAGTAATCAAAGTACTGAAGGAACTCACACGAGACAAATGACGATCTCAGGTCGATGAACTAACCTGTACACATGTCACCTGGGAACTGCTATCTCACGTCAGGTATAAGACCAACTAGCATATTCCCGGCGAGTCCTGTCTAGTGTACTAATAACCCAATGAGCACCTGTATACATCTTAGGTGAACCAACTGACACCAGTGGCTTGTGAGACCGGCCACCGCCCCTCATCGGGGTCTCGACTGTATACACTAGTCTACTCTGGAGTATCGATGCCCTGTCTCGAAACTCCCACGACTAGGGACCTTTTATGGATGTGCTTATAGACTACCAGCTCCCACGTATATGATCGCCATCATACTGCTGGCTGTCAAGCAAGAATCCTAAGGGTTCTATCAACGCGCAATAGTGACCTGTAAGGTCACCTAAAGCAGTACACGATGATAAAGATAAACCAGATAGCATACTATCATCTTGAGTAAGACTGTCCTATCGGGATAGGTCCTCCATCAATCATTGCAATCACGTGCCTGTGATCCAATAATTGACTCTGAGGGCACTATCTCCAACAAATTCTTCCAGAAATCGCCATTCAATTTAACTTCCCAATATTTCCCAAATTATCGGTATTTAATTATACCGCACCATTAAAATATTCCTAATATTTATTATTTAATTATATAAATTCCAAAAAATAATATTTTATTTTTCAGAAATGTTACAATTTTCCCCCCTTAAATAAATTCGGTCCCCGAATTTAAATTTAAACCCCTCAAATACTAAAACATTTCAGTAAAAAGATCAAGTCGTCGGGGCTCCGAAATCAGAAATACACAAAACACATCGTAGCGCGATGCATGCGTATGAAAAACGAGTATATAAACCAAAATCAAAACTCCGTCAAACATCCCGCAATCATCGGAGTTATGGTGAAGACACCAATATCAAAGCCCAATACGAAAACCAACATGACATACCTCAAACTATACATGTAAACATCATTGTAAATTCGTCAAAACATCCGAAAGAAATGCATGCCAAACCTTTTCAAGTCGCTGTGCAATGCGCGTATCACGGCACAGTGGCGGACGTCTATTGTAAGAAAATAACTATATATATATACCCTTTGTTTAACATACACGTCCCACCGTTTTGAAAAATAATTTAGAAGGCTTTCCTTTGTTAAATGTCTCGTGTTATCTCGGAAACGTAGGTAAATACTGAGACTATAGCTCCATTTTGGAAATCCCTTCGGTAGCTATCGATGCATGCAAAAACATATTCAGGCACTGTCCTCTGACTAGTCCTGTTCAGTACTAAAACAAATAGTAAATATCATAAAACATACTGCTCAAAAAAAAATCAATCCCAAAATGTATATAAGGATGCCATATGCGTCTGGTGCGCGCGGAAATCGAAACCAATGAATGTGCCATACATGTGCATAGAACAAAAATCTAAGTGCAACGGGTGTGCACGAAAACACCTCTCAAGGGTAACGGTGTGTGCCTGACAACAATATTAGGTGCATCTGATATGCACGAAGAATCCCGATTTAGTGCATCTGATGTGCACCAAAATCGCATCAAGCGTGTCAAGTATGCGCAAGAATCCAAATCAAGTGCACAAGGTGCACGAAAACAAATATCGAGTATCACAATCGAAATCGACGGTATACAGCACATCTCAATCCAAATCAAGTATACCGTGGTATATAATCTCACAACCAGGTGCAACAACGTGCACAAAATACCGCTATGCAAAGCAAGAACTAAAAGAAGCAAGAACTTGATGTAGTTGTAGAAACAAGTGATTTTTGAAAAGGAGTGTTTTGAGGCTTTTTACTAGTTTTGCTAAAGAGGTCACTTGCAGTGAAGGGATCTCGGCTCTTTCCTTATCGAATAAGGTGCAAGATATTTCACAAATACCGCTATGCAAAGCAAGAACTAAAAGAAGCAATCAAAAAACAAAACCAAGTGGGTTGTTGCATCTGCTAGTTTCTCTAAAGAGGTTACTCCCCGTGAAGGGATCTCGGCTCTTTCCTTATCGAATAAGGTGCTGGATATTCTATAAGGAATATCTCTATGCAAAGCAAAAACTAGAGCTAACCTTTTTGAAAATATGATTCTACAACATCTTTTAGGTTTCTTTTCATTTCATTAATCTCATTAATGAAATCCCATCATTTATGCTTCCTAAGCATTACAGAAGAAACGAAAATACAACATACGCTTATGCTATCCGCATTCACCACAGTGTCCCGTTATGTACCGTTAGGTTACTTAACTAACGGCATAACGGGGCGGGACTAGCGCGGGTGTAAAACATAAGCAACATTTATTATATATCATATATACAATAATAAAGCATTCGTCTCATGCATATAAAGTGATCACTGAAGGAGTTCCTACAGCACCACTACAAGGGTTTGGTGGCATCACATATGCCATATTTAAATTTTATATGGTGCTAGAGAAACAAACCTAAGGATTGTTAGTTATATGTATGCCCTAGAGGCCATTGCTATACATAGGATGTATATTGTAGTGGATGTTGGGACATATATAGGGAGGACTTTCTTGCTCGACATGATAGTATGCTATCTGGTTGCTCTTTACCTTAACGTGTACACAGATTGTCTCTCTATTACATGTTGGTAAAGCCCTTAGGATGTGTACTTGACTACCTGGACTATGATGCGGATGATACTTGTGGGGACATGGTAGTCCATAAGTACTTCCTTCAAAGTCCCTAGTAGTGGGTGTATCGAGACGGGGCATCGATATACCAGTGTAGACTAGCGTATACCTTCTCGACCCATACGGATGGGCGATGGATGATCCCATATCCATTGGTGTTTGATATCAGAGATGATATACGGGTGCTCAGTAGAGACTGGGTACACTGGACGGACTCGCCGACAACTCCCAGATAGTATTATACCTTACGTCAGATGGCAGTTCTCAGGTGACACTGGTACAGAGTAGTCTGTTGACCCGAGATCGTCATAGAGTCTTGTGTGGTTCCCACTGTGCTTTGATTTCCACCTTACCACGTCCAAGAGGGCGTGCAAAACGGTGGTTTTTGGGTACAGTCCCGAGTCACATGGAGGCAATGAGCGATAGGAGGGGATTCGTCTCTCCCGGTATAGGGAGTTGATGTTGCGCTGTGTTCGATTGGCTATAACCTGAAATCCCTGGCCAGGGTTGCTGAGATTTACTGGTAATTGTTACCAGAAGTTTCTCGAATTGTTATAGACCTCATATCGACACGACTTATCGAGCTATTGGGGTCTAACGTTTACCACCCCTAGGTGAGATATGCGACATATCAGACGATCAGATCGGACTGTACGGTAAGTGTTACTGGTTGGATTCACAGGAGTGTGAGCGGGCTTGCTCGTCGATCTTCTGATCGCTCAATACCCGGGTGGCCGTTACGTTTAGCAGACCGCTTGCGGCTTGTGGGTGTTTGATATGATCATCATCTGCTGCCGGCGTATTGATGAGTCTTTAGAGTCCTACACAGAGGTTTCCTGGCTCAAGCGAAACGAAATAGGAGCGCATATGAGATATGTGCGGGACCAAGAATAATGCGTGTATGGGATACCGTATTTCATTCTCGCAATGAATGTATCGATTGGTTGTATGCGATACAACCTAGTTATCGAATCAAGGATTGATTTGATAAGCCGATACATTGAATACTAGTCGGATGTGTGCGACATGACCGGATCATTGAATCAAGTGTTGATTTAATGATTTAATGCATAATTATATATTTGATATATTACTTTGCATTAACTAGTATTGGTTCATTTTAAATGGTTTTTCTCACTTGATGTGCACATTGTATATATGATATATTTTGTACAATTGATTGTATCATGTTTGATGATACATGAATGTTTAAGTGTATGTTTAGACTAAACCATGGTTATGTAATGGTTAGGGTTTTGAATTTATTTAATTATTCATTTATTTATTCATTTTGGCAAAAGGGAAAATGGTGGCAATTTTTGTTTCTTTGTTGAAGCTTCATGAAGCTTTGAAAAAGTCCACCATTTTTGTTTCATGCCTAACATAACCATTCACCTAACCCTAGTTTAGTCTCTACACTTGACCATGGTTGGTAGATGATAAGTATTCATATTATTTTACTTTATCAAAATAACTTATGATATTATTATCATCTTCTTCTTCTTCATCTTAATGAAGAAAGCTTTCTACCAACAATGGTGATATGATGAAATGAGTGAGAAATACAATTCTAAAGTGAACCCACCTCCTATTTCTTCATCCTCTACCTCTTGCCAAGTAGTATAGGGTGTTTTCTTCACAAGTTTCATGGCTTGGTGAAGTGGGAGCTTGATCTTGTGATGCCTCGACGTAGATCATCTTCGGCATCGTAGTCGACGACCTAGCCCGCTCATTTCTCCGATGAAGCCGATGCTAGAGTCATGGATTCGATTTGGACAGCGGAGAGAACTTCATCACGGAGCTGTGGAGGTGGAGGACCGGATCTACAAAGGTTGTATATCCGTACTTTTAGTTAAATTGTTAGCTAGTTGCTAGTTTCGCCTAAATTTCTAGTTAACGATCCGTATTAGGGTTTCTCGGCACCCGTAAAATTTCAAATTGGCATGGTTGATGCCTTGTGAGTCCTCTTGAGAGTGCCTAGGAACCCTACAGTGGTATCAGAGCCAAGCTAGAGCCTTAGGCGATGCTTAGACGAAGTTTGAAACCCGATCGACCCGAAACCCTAACATCAAAGTGCTCTCTGGAAATTTTCTGAATATTTGGATTTTTGCGAATTAAAAATTGCTAAAAAATTCAGCAGGGTCCTATTAGAATTACTGTGAAATTAGTGGGGCTAATTCGTCAAATGTGCGGCGGAACCGCGGCTGAAGCAAGGCTTCTGCGGCGGTTCCGCGGCCGTATTATCAAAATGTCCAATACTTTTTGCACAGTAATTCCTATTTTGTGATGCTGAGTTTTCTGGGAATTTTTAATTTGATTCAAGAGTTGAATTTTCTCGGGTTGTTTTGGGGATTCGGTGTTTCGATCGGAGTATCAGATTTTGTCTATGTGGCTTTCCGGATAATGTTAGAATATGTTAAAAAGTTCGACCGGATATAAATACCCATTTTTTCCCCTACCGGGAAATTTCCAATTGTTGGACTTTTTCGTAGTTTAACGACGTTCTAAGTAGTGCAAGTAACGCGATGAACCCTCTAGAAGACAACAAACCTTAACTCGATTATGTGACCGTCTTGAACTGCCCTTTGAACCTTCGGGTTTGGGGCAGTACGGCGTGCCACATGTGAGGCGTTGGCTTGACCCTTCTACGGCTGGACCGTTGGTACTGAGGCACGAACAGAATGTTTTTAGACTCGTTTCATGTGTTGATCTGTATCGGGAAAACTTGGGTGTTTGAATGTTCGATCGGAAAGTTTAACATTTTCTAATTATCAGGAATGTGATACAATAATTGGAATTCACAAGTAGTTATGAGATAACTGAATGAATGTTATAAATCTAGCGGTTTAGTCTCACTTGATCGGTTGCCACGGAATTTTGATGTGATCAAAAGTCCGTCGCAATCACGTAGCGTACGCGGATACTCGCCGGGTAAACTTAATAGACAACCTCACTCCATAGCCCCGACCAAGTGACTGTAGGAGAACCCCGTCGCCGAAAGCATCCGTTCGGGTGCTCGCGGTAGCGGTGTTCCGCCTTGGTGCACTTCGTCGACGGTATCAGGGGTGCGGCCGCCTACTGAAGTTTGCGACGAGCATTCGATCAGGATGTCGGAAATCTTATTGAATTGTCCGACTTGATATTGAAAAGAGTTTTCGATAACGAGACTAAAATGCGGGGTTTATAATTGTTAGGCATGTGATGTCTAAGTAATTCATTTGATTAGGCATGCGATATCTATGTAAGTTGCGGATTCCAACTGTTGTAGTTTTACACTTTCTTTTCTGTGACCGTAAGCGTAATATGTGATATCGCCGGTTTCGTTGCTATATGTCAACGACAATTGGGATGCGCATATTTACTTACGTTGATGACATGTGATATTATGTGTTGCTGGATATGTTATATTGGATCGTCATGTTTGAATAGCCGGGGGGTTTTTATGTGAGATGAGTGTTTTTCATTTTCATTCATGTAAAAACTTGTATGTAATATTCTTTTATTGGGGCACTTCCAGGTTGCGGAAGTTGTCACCGTCGATGTATATTATTTACTTTTCTGCACTAGGATAGACCCAAGGAGGAGGGCACAAGTAACCGGGTTCTGGAGTCCAGTGGGAGACCAACTCGAGGAGTCGAGTCTGGGTCTCCTAACTCTAGAATTGGTAGGGTTGCTTGCCGCTCTCGTAGGGGTCTAGGGGTGTGGGTTTGGCTATTCATCGCGACCGTGGAATCCGTGTTTTATACTGGCTCGTATTGAAAACACGGACGTCCTAGTATATCCAATATTTCATATGATTCTTCTGTTGCGATATCTGTGATGTGATCATGTGATGTTCTATGATAGATACAGTATATAGTATATATGATATATTATATAGGCGTTACTTATGTTTTACACCCGCGCTAGCCCTGCCCCGCTCTGTCGTTAGTTACCTAACCTAACGGTGCACGAGGGGACATCGAGGCGAATGCAGATGGCATAAGTGTACGTCGTATTTATCTGTGATGTTTAGGTACTTAAATGATGGGACTTCATTGATGTGATTAATGAAAGAAAGGAAACCTAAGATGTTGTAGAATCGAATTTCAAAAACAAAATAGGTAGCTACAGTTCTTGCTTTGCACAGCGGTATATATGATATATCCTGTGTTAGTTATATGTATGCCCTAGAGGCCATTACTGTACATTGGATGTATATTGTAGTGGATGCTGGGACATATATAGGGAGGACTTTCTTGCTCGACATGATAGTATGCTATCTAGTTGATCTTTACCATAACGTGTATACTGATTGTCTCTCTGTTACATGTTGGTAAAGCCCTTAGGATGTGTACTTGACTACCTGGACTATGATGCGGATCATACTAGTGGGAACATGGTAGTCCATAAGTACATCCTTCAAAGTCCCTAGTCGTGGGTGTATCGAGACGGGGCATCGATATACCAGAGTATACTAGCGTGTACCCTTTCGACCCATACAGATGGGCGATGGATGATCCCATATCCATTGGTGTTTGACATCGGAGATGATATACGGGTGCTCAGTAGAAACTGGGTACACTGGACGGACTCGCCGAGAACTCCCAGATGGTATTATACCTCACGTCAGATGGCAGTTCTCTGGTGACACTGGTACAGAGTAGTCTGTTGACCCGAGATCGTCATAGTGTCTTGTGTGGTTCCCACTGTGCTTTGATTTCCATTTTACCACGTCCAAGAGGGCGTGAAAAACGGTGGTTTTTGGGCACAGTCCCGAGTCACATGGAGGCAATGAGCGATAGGAGGGGATTCGTCTCTCCCGGTATAGGGAGTTGATGTTGCGCTGTGTTCGATTGGCTATAACAGGAAATCCCTGGCCAGGGTTGCTAAGATATACTGGTAAGTGTTACCAGTAGTTTCTCGAATTGTTATAGACCTCATATCGACACGACTTATCGAGCTATTGGGGTCTGACGTTTACCACCCCTAGGCAAGATATGCGACATATCAGACGATCAGACCGGACTGTACGGTAGTGTTACTGGTCGGATTCACTGGAGTGTGAGCGGGCTTGCTCGTCGATCTTCAGATCGCTCAATACCCGGGTGGCCGTTACGTTTAGCAGACCGCTTGCGGCTTGTGGGTGTTTGATATGATCATCGCCTGCTGCCGGCGTATAGACGAGTCTTTAGAGTCCTACACAGTGGTTTCCTGGCTCAAGCGAAACGAAATAGGAGCGCATATGAGATATGTGCGGGACCGAGAATAATGCGTGTATGTGATACCGTATTTCATTCTCGCGATGAATGTATCAATTAGGTTATATGCGATATACCCTAGTTATCGAATCAAGGGTTGATTCGATAAACCGATGCATTGCATACTAGTCGGTTATATACGATATGACCGGATCGTTAAATCAAGTGTTGATTTAATGATTTGATGCATAATTATATATTTGATATATTACTTTGCATTAACTGGTATCGGTTCACTTTAAATGGATTTTCTCGCTCGGATGTGCACATTGTATATTCGATATAGTTTTGTGCACATGCTTGTTTCATATATGATGATATATGATAGCTAGGGTTTGTGTAAAGAGTTAATACCTTGGTTAAATAAATGGTTAAGGTTTTTATTCATTTATTCATGCAATTATCTTTTAATTTGGATTAAAAGAAAATGTGAGAAGAAAATAAAAAGGTTGCTTTCAACATGAAGCTTCATGAAGCTTCATGCAACTTTGACTCATGAAACCTTTTTGTCTTCTTCTTCAAACCCTAACCATTCATCTAACTTGAGTTAACTCTCTACAACAAACCATGGTTCATGTTATGATAAGAATAATTCTTTTTGATTTATTCTAATCAACTTATCATATCATTTTCTTCTTCTTCTTCCTTGAACTCAAGAAGAAAACCATGAGGTCATCAATGGTGATTGATGATAAAGAGTGAGAAATCCAATTCTAAATTGAACCCACTTCCTATTTCTTCATCCTCTACCTCTTGCCAAGTAGTAGAGTGTGTTTCCTTCACAAGTATTCATGGCTTGGTGAAGGTGGAGCTCGATCTAGTGATGCTTCGACGTAGATCATCTTCGGCACGTCGTCGATGACCTAGCCCGTCCAATCTCCGATGAAGCCGACGCTAGAGCCCGGATTTGATTTGGACAGCGGAGACGACTTCGTTGCGGAGCCGTGGAGGTGGAGCACCGGATCTACAAAGGTTGTATTTCCGTATCTCTTAGTTAAGTGTTAACTAGTTAGCTTTTTCGCCTAGAAATCTAGTCTACGATCCGTAGTTTAGGGTATCCGGCACCTAGAATTTTTAATTTGGCATGTTCGATGCCTTGTGAGACCTCACTAGAGTGCCTAGGAACCCTACAGTGGTATCAGAGCCTAGCTAGAGCCTTAGGCGAAGTCCAGACGGAATTTGAAGTCCGAACGAACCCGAATCCCGATCACAATCATGCTCTCTGGACATTTTGTAAAATCGTGGATTTTTCCAAATTAAAAAGTGCTAAAAAATTCAGCAGGGATTTTTATGAATTACTGTGAAAAACGGAGAGCTAACTCCGTCATAACGGCGCGGAACCGCGGCCTGATCCAACGTGACGCGGCGGTTCCGCGGCGCTACTGTTGAGTCTTTGACTCTCTTTTGCACAGTAATTCCTTTTTTAATATGCTGAGTTTTCTGGGATTTTTTAATAATTTTTCAAGAGTTGAATTTTTCTGGGTTGTTTTGGGGGTTCGAATGTTCGATCGGATTATCAAATTTTGTCTGTGTGGCTTTCCGGATAAATTTTAGAATATGTCAAAAAGTTCGACCGGATATAAATACCCAATTTTTCCCCTGTCGGGAAATTTCCAAGTGTTGGATTTTTCCGTAGTTTAACGATGTTCTAAGTAGTGCAAGTAACGCGATGGACCCTCTAGAAGACAACAAACCTTAACTCGATTATGCGACCGTCTTGAACTGCCCTTTGAACCTTCGGGTTTGGGGCAGTACGGCATGCCACATGTGAGGCGTTGGCTTGACCCTTCTACGGCTGGACCGTTGGTACTGAGGCACGAACTGAATGTTGTTAGACTTATTTCATGTGTTGATCTGTATCGGGAAAACTTGGGTGTTCGATTGTTCGATCGGAAAGTTTAACATTTTCTGTTTGTCCGGAATGTGATACAACAATTGGAATTCACAAAAGTTATGTGATAACTGGATGAATGTTATAAACATAGCAATTTAGTCTCACTTGATCGGTTGCCACGGAATTTTGATGTGATCAAAAGTCCGTCGCAATCACGTAGCGTACGCGGATACTCGCCGGGTAAACTTAATAGACAGCTACACCCCATAGCCCCGACCAAGTGACTGTAGGAGAACCCCGTCGCCGAAAGCATCCGTTCGGGTGCTCGCGGTAGCGGTGTTCCGCCTTGGTGCACTTTGTCGACGGTATCGGGGGTGCGGCCGCCTACTAAAGTTTGCGACGAGCATTCGATCAGGATGTCGGGAATCCTGTTGAATTCCCCGACTTAATGTTGAAAAGAGTTTTCGATAAATGAGACTAAAATGCGGGGTTTATAATTGTTAGGCATGCGATGTCTAAGTAATTCATTTGGTCAGGCATGCGATGTCTGAGGTGGTTGCGGATTCCAACTATTGTAGTTTTACACTTTCTTTTCTGTGACCGTAAGTGTAATATGTGATATCGCCGGTTTCGTTTCTATATGTCAACGACAATTGGGATGCGCATATTTACTTACGTTGATGACATGTGATGTTATGTGTTGTTGGATATGTTATATTGGATCGTCGTGTTCGAATAGCCGGGGGTTTTTATGTGAGATGAGTGTTTTTCATTTTCATTCATGTAAAAACTTGTATGTAATATTCTTTTATTGGGGCGCTTCCAGGTTGCGGAAGTTGTCACCCTTTGTATATTATTTACTTTTCCGCACTAGGATAGACCCAAGGAGGGGAGCACAAGTAACCGGGTTCTGGAGTCCAGTGGGAGACCAACTCGAGGAGTCGAGTCCGGGTCTCCTAACTCTAGAATTGGTAGGGTTGCTTGCCGCTCTCGTAGGGGTCTAGGGGTATGGGTTTGGCTATTCATCACGACCGTGGAATCCGTGTTTTATACTGGCTCGTATTGAAAACACGGACGTCCTAGTATATCCAATATTTCATATGATTCTTCTACTGCGATATCTGTGATGTGATCATGTGATGTTCTGTGATAGATACAGTATATAGTATATATGATATATTATATAGACGTTACTTATGTTTTACACCCGCGCTAGCCCTGCCCCGCTCTGCCGTTAGTTACCTAACCTAACGGTGCACGAGGGGACATCGAGGCGAATGCGGATGGCATAAGTGTACGTCATATCTATCTGTTATGTTTAGGTATTTAAATGATGGGACTTCATTAATAAGATTAATGAAATAAAAGAAACCTAAGATGTTGTAGAATCGAATTTCAAAATAAAACAGGTAGCTACAGTTCTTGCTTTGTACAGCGGTATATGTGATATATCCTGCACCTTATTCGATAAGGAAAGGACCGAGATCCCTTCACCGGGAGTGACTCCTTTAGCGATAACTGGCAGATGCTACACACTCGGTTTGACTTTTGATTGCTTTTAAGTGTTTTTGCTTTCCACAGTGATATATATGATATATCCCGCACCTCATTCGACGAGGAAAGGACCGACGATCCCTTCACCGGGAGTGACTCCTTTAGCAAAACTAAAAAAGCCTCAAAAGCACTCCATTTTAAAATTCATTCGATCCTACAACGATATCAAGTTCATTACGCAATAGGTTTTCAGAAAAACCTGTCGTAGCCCTCCGTCATTTCAGATAAGTAGTAGTTAGTATTCGTACTGCGTTTGTTGGCCTTTGTCAAGGCGCAGTGTGCGGTAGCTAACTGGTGCTTATCTGCTTATGCATATGATGTAGATTGGGTTAGGGTAGTCGTGCGACCTTGTTGGCCTTTGTCAATGGCCGTGCGGGTGGGTTTAATTCAATCAGGAAATGACGGGTTGAACTTGACTAGCATCCTATGGTTTGTTGGCCTTTGTCAAGGTCATAGGAGGTTAGGGGCAAAACATTATCGGGAATTTCAAGTGTTGAAATTTGTAATGAGATTGCATACCTTCTATGAGATAGTTGGATCCCGATACCCGCTGCGAGTAAGAGTTACTCCTGGGAGAGTTTTATACATTACAATTAGCCGATCAAGTAGGTGTCTAGAAAGGTGTCAACGAGGTTACGACTCTGGGAAAACGAGGTTTACATTAATTAGGTTCGTGCGAAAGCACGGGGGACCTCCCTCAAAGTACCGACACTGGCCTGGCTGAAAGATTGGCGAACTTGTAGTGTGTAATTAATCCCGGATAGTTTTTCCTTTTAGGGTTTGAAGGAAGATTTGATAAAAAGCAGTGGGAGCCATCCTGATTAGATAAAATAATAACCAATCTATTCTTGCAAGAGCGCACGCTGAGTGTTTTCTTCTCTCTCTCTCCTGGTAGCGACCATATCATGCCTTAATCAAGATAATAAAACGGATATTTGACCAAACCCGCTTGTTATACTGAGCTGGGGAACGTTGGTCCCGCTCCTACTTATAATTGTTATAAGACAGAGCAGGAAATTGGGGATTACCAGAATTCCCGTGCCGCCCAAACGAAGAGAGTGCATGCTGATGCATCATCTTCGGGTGTGTTCATTATACAGAACTGTTTCTCAGTATCCTCTGCATCCATGGTATATGATACCGGATCAGGATACCGGACATAGGTCTACAAAAGGGTAGAAAAACTGAGAACGGGTGATAAGTTTCATGAGGCAGAAAACGGGGCAAGAGTTGCAGCCAAGTCTGTCGGTCACTGTCACCCTGTATTACCGATACATTGATTCTGAACGAATGTTATTAGATACCGAACCTGATATACAAAATCATATCAGTTTCTTTATTAGTAAAGAAAGGATATAATTTTGTATTGTTGGATAATGTTTTGAACATTTCCTATATCAAAAGTTGATCGGTTCAGGCACGTTATCTAAAAGCATTAATGTTCTAAATCAAACTTCAGTTCTAAGTATAGGGAACACACACAAGAGGAAGAGTTCAGATATGAACGGATTCTTCTTAAGGTATTGTAGACTAGGTCAGATCAATGCGACCTGACTGGCTGAAGTTTCATTTAGATGTATATTTAAATCAGTTTGAATTTACATCTTGTGAAACTCGCCAGTCATGTCACAAAGATAAGATGACCATAGCTGTGTTTAATGGAAACAGAGAAAGAGTTAGTGAACTCTTGGGATGATACATGTTGATGTATGTAGGTCCCCTGTCTACGCATACCAAGACCGGTTCTTTATACTTCATTACGTTCTCTGATGATCTCTTTAGATTCAGACATATGTTCTTGTTGAAACACAAGTCCGAACCTTTTGAGATATTCACAGAATATAAGATAGAATTAGAGAACCGATACGGGTATAAGTATTATGTCCTATGATGAGATCAAGGAAGAGAATACTTGAGCACGGAAATCCTGGACTATTTTAAAGGAGAATGAGATTCTCTCTCAGCATTACTCCTCCGTATACACCATTGCACGATGGTATATCGGGGCGGAGCAGATACACCCTATCTGATAAGGTGTGCTCTATGATGAGTAATACTGAGTTACCTATTTCCTTTTAGGGGGTTATGCACTTGAGAAGCTGCATACCTATTGAATAGGGTTCTAATCAAATCAGTAGCCTACCAATTCATATGTGATATGGAAAGGTAAGAGCCCATATCTTAAGTTAATTAAGATTTGGGGTTGTCCGGCCTATGTCTAAAAGCAAAATCCGGACAAGCTCAAGGCAAGGTCAGTTATGTAGAACTGGAAATGTTCCAGCTATACAAACTGCAACAGATGATTTGATAGAGCCAAAGGATTCAGTAGATTCCAACGAACCTCAGCCTCTCCGCCGATCTAGTAGGGTTCCTCACCCACCTGAGAGATACTTCGGTTTCTCTATGACAGTGGGAGCGAGGATTGCATCATGAGATGATGACCCAACTAGTTTCGAGCTGGCCATCAGGAGTGAGACTCTGTAAGAATGGCTGGATGCTTAGCGATCTGAGATGGAATCCTTATACACCAACAAAGTATGGACTTTGGTTGCTATATCTGAAGGGTTAAATCCCCATCAGGAGCAAGTATATCTTGAAAAGATTACTTGGTGTACATGGAAAAGTTGAGACTTTCAAAGCTAGACTTATTAAAGGTTTGCATCATTGACCAGGTGTGGGTCATGATGAAACTTTTTCTAAGGATCTATGCTTAAGTCCATCCAGATCCTTCTTGCCACGGCTACATACCATGACTACGATATCTGGTGGTTGGGTGTCATGACTGCTTTTCTAAATGATGTTTTAGAAGAGTGCGTCTATAAGTACACAGCCAGAGGGCTTCGTAGACAGTGGGAGCAGCGGAAACGTGTGCAAGATGTTTTATAAGATAAAGCAGGCATCGCGGAGTTGGAACGTCTGTTTTGATGCGTTAGTCAAAGAAGTTGACATCATCAAAATGGTAGATGAACCTTGTATAAACAAAAAGGTAGTAGGGAGTATGGTGACGATCCTCGTAGAGTGCGTGGATGACATACTCTTGATAGGGAAGGAGTTTCCTATGCTACGCTCGATCAATCTCCGCTTATTACTATGATTCTCCATATAGGATCAAAATGATACCTCCTAAATCCTGAGTTTTGGATCTATGAGATAGATCTAATTGGATGTTAAGACTCTCACTAGTTGTAGTGAGATGGTATCAGTCGATCCTGGGGAGAATCACTGGAAGTGTTCCAGAGTGATAAGGACGACTGAATGTCAGTCGCAGGCATTGTCTTTACCCTCAGTAAAGGGGCGGTATGTTGGAAGAGTTCCAAGCTAGATACCGTGGCATACTAGACGATAAAGGCACGATACATCGCTACTTAAGATGCTACCAAAGAGGCTGTTTGGGTGTATATTGGTTCATGAGATGAACTATGTTCCTCCCATTGTGTGACAATGGAGTTGTGGCTTATGCCAGGAACCCCCGTCCCATCAGTGATCCAGACATATTCTAAGGCAGTATCACCTGATCATGGAGATGGTTGATCTCCAGGTTGATCGAGGCAAGGAGAGCAGACTTAGAGGATAACGCAGCGGATCCACTCTCGAAGGCCTATTCCCAGAGAGAGACTTTTATGGGATGGTTGAGTATGAGATACTACAACCACTGCTACAGATGGCCCTAGTGCAAGTGGGAGATTGTTAGTTATATGTATGCCCTAGAGGCCATTACTGTACATTGGATGTATATTGTAGTGGATGCTGGGACATATATAGGGAGGACTTTCTTGCTCGACATGATAGTATGCTATCAGGTTGATCTTTACCATAACGTGTATACTGATTGTCTCTCTGTTACATGTTGGTAAAGCCCTTAGGATGTGTACTTGACTACCTGGACTATGATGCGGATCATACTAGTGGGGACATGGTAGTCCATAAGTACATCCTTCAAAGTCCCTAGTCGTGGGTGTATCGAGACGGGGCATCGATAAACCAGAGTAGACTAGCGTGTACCCTCTCGACCCATACAGATGGGCGATGGATGATCCCATATCCATTGGTGTTTGACATCGGAGATGATATATGGGTGCTCAGTAGAGACTGGGTACACTGGACGGACTCGCCGAGAACTCCCAGATGGTATTATACCTCACATCAGATGGCAGTTCTCTGGTGACACTGGTACAGAGTAGTCTGTTGACCCGAGATCGTCATAGAGTCTTGTGTGGTTCCCACTGTGCTTTGATTTCCATCTTACCACGTCCAAGAGGGCGTGCAAAACGGTGGTTTTTGGGCACAGTCCCGAGTCACATGGAGGCAATGAGCGATAGGAGGGGATTCGTCTCTCCCGGTATAGGGAGTTGATGTTGTGCTGTGTTCGATTGGCTATAACAGGAAATCCCTGGCCAGGGTTGCTAAGATATACTGGTAAGTGTTACCAGTAGTTTCTCGAATTGTTATAGACCTCATATCGACACGACTTATCGAGCTATTGGGGTCTGACGTTTACCACCCCTAGGCAAGATATGCGACATATCAGACGATCAGACCGGACTGTACGGTAGTGTTACTGGTCGGATTCACTGGAGTGTGAGCGGGCTTGCTCGTCGATCTTCAGATCGCTCAATACCCGGGTGGCCGTTACGTTTAGCAGACCGCTTGCGGCTTGTGGGTGTTTGATATGATCATCGCCTGCTGCCGGCGTATTGACGAGTCTTTAGAGTCCTACACAGAGGTTTCCTGGCTCATGCGAAACGAAATAGGAGCGCATATGAGATATGTGCGGGACCGAGAATAATGCGTGTATGTGATACCGTATTTCATTCTCGCGATGAATGTATCGATTAGGTTATATGCGATATACCCTAGTTATCGAATCAAGGGTTGATTCGATAAACCGATGCATTGCATACTAATCGGTTATATACGATATGACCGGATCGTTAAATCAAGTGTTGATTTAATGATTTGATGCATAATTATATATTTGATATATTACTTTGCATTAACTGGTATCGGTTCACTTTAAATGGATTTTCTCGCTCGGATGTGCACATTGTATATTCGATATAGTTTTGTGCACATGCTTGTTTCATGTATGATGATATATGATAGCTAGGGGTTGTGTAAAGAGTTAATACCATGGTTAAATAAATGGTTAAGGTTTTTATTCATTTATTCATGCAATTATCTTTTAATTTGGATTAAAAGAAAATGTGAGAAGAAAATAAAAAGGTTGCTTTCAACATGAAGCTTCATGAAGCTTCATGCAACTTTGACTCATGAAACCTTTTTGTCTTCTTCTTCAAACCCTAACCATTCATCTAACTTGAGTTAACTCTCTACAACAAACCATGGTTCATGTTATGATAAGAATAATTCTTTTTGATTTATTCTAATCAACTTATCATATCTTTTTCTTCTTCTTCCTTGAACTCAAGAAGAAAACCCTGAGGTCATCAATGGTGATTGATGATAAAGAGTGAGAAATCCAATTCTAAATTGAACCCACTTCCTATTTCTTTATCCTCTACCTCTTGCTAAGTAGTAGAGTGTGTTTCCTTCACAAGTATTCATGGCTTGGTGAAGGTGGAGCTCGATCTAGTGATGCTTCGACGTAGATCATCTTCGGCACGTCGTCGATGACCTAGCCCGTCCAATCTCCGATGAAGCCGACGCTAAAGCCCGGATTTGATTTGGACAGCGGAGACGACTTCGTTGCGGAGCCGTGGAGGTGGAGCACCGGATCTACAAAGGTTGTATTTCCGTATCTCTTAGTTAAGTGTTAACTAGTTAGCTTTTTCTCCTAGAAATCTAGTCTACGATCCGTAGTTTAGGGTTTCCGGCACCTAGAATTTTTAATTTGGCATGTTCGATGCCTTGTGAGACCTCACTAGAGTGCCTAGGAACCCTACATCCTGCACCTTATTCGATAAGGAAAGGACCGAGATCCCTTCACCTGGAGTGACTCCTTTAGCAAAAACTGGCAGATGCTACACGCTCGGTTTGTTTTTTGATTGCTTTTAAGAGTTTTTGCTTTGCACAGTGATGTATATGATATATCCAGCACCTCATTCGACGAGGAAAGGACCGACGATCCCTTCACCGGGAGTGACTCCTTTAGCAAAACTAGAAAAGCCTCAGAAACACTCCATTTTAAAATCATTCGATCCTACAACGATATCACGTTCATTACGCAATAGGTTTTCAGAAAAACCTGTCGTAGCCCTCCGTCATTTCAGATAAGTACTAGTTAGTATTCGTGCTGCGGTAATTTGGCCTCCGTCAAGGCGTAGTGTACGGTAGCTAACTAGTGCTTATCTGCTAGCATATGATGCGATTGGATTAGGGTATTCGTACGGCGTTGTTTGGCCTCCGTCAAGGGTCGTGCGGGTGGGTTTAATTCAATCAGGAAATGACGGGTTGAACTTGACTAGCGGACTATGGGTTGTTTGGCCTCCGTCAAGGTCATAGGACGCTAGGGGCAAAATATTATCGGGAATTTCAAGTGTTGAAATTTGCAATGAGATTGCATACCTTCTATGAGATAGTTGGATCCCGATACCCGCTGCGAGTAAGAGTTACTCCTGGGAGAGTTTTACAATTAGCCGATCAAGTAGGTGTCTAGAAAGGTGTTAACGAGGTTACGCCTCTGGGAAAACGAGGTTTACATTAATTAGGTTCGTGCGAAAGCACGGGGGACCTCCCTCAAAGTACCGACACTGGCCTGGCTGAAAGATTGGCGAACTTGTAGCGTGTAATTAATCCCGGCTAGTCTTTCCTTTTAGGGTTTGAAGGAAGATTTGATAAAAACAGTGGGAGCCATCCTGATTAGATAAAATAATAACCAATCTGATCTTGCAAGAGCATACGCTGAGTGTTTTCTTCTCTCTCTCTCCAGGTAGCGACCATATCACGCCTTAATCAAGATAATAATACGGAATATTGACCGAACCCGCTTGTTATACTGAGCTGGGGAACGTTGGTCCCGCTCCAACTTATAATTGTTATAAGACAGAGCAGGAAATTGGGGAATACCAGATTTCCCGTGCCGCCCAAACGAAGAGAGTGCATGCTGATGCATCATCTTCGGGTGTGTTCTTTACAAAGAACTGTTTCTCAGTATCCTCTGCATCCTGAGTATATGATACCGGATCAGGATCCCAGATATGTAATCTGTTACATAGGGCTGCAAAAAGGTAGAAAAACTGAGAACGGGTGATAAGTTTCATGAGGCAGAAAACGGGGCAAGTGTTGCAGCCAAGTCTGTTGGTCACTGTCACCCTGTATTACCAATACATTGATTCTGAACGAATGTTATTAGATACCGAACCTGATATACAAAATCATATCACTCTCTTTATTAGTAAAGAAATGATAAAATTTTGTATTGTTGGATAATGTTTTGAACATTTCCTATATCAAAAGTTGATCGGTTCAGGCACGTTATCTAAAAGCGTTGATGTTCTAAATCAAACTACAGGTCTTAGTATACAGAACACACACAAGAGGAAGAGTTCAGAAATGAACGAATCCTTCTTGAGGCATTGTAGACTAGGTCATATCAATGCGACCCGACTAGCTAAAGTTATATATAGATGCATATTTAAATTAGTTTGAATTTACATCTTGTGAAAACTTGCCAGTCATGTCACAAAGATAAGATGAGCATAGCTCTGTTTAATGGAAACAGAGAAAGAGTTAGTGAACTCTTGGGATTGATACATGTTGATGTATGAAAGGTCCCCTGTCTACACATGCCAGGACTGGTTCTTTATACTTCATTACGTTCTCTGATGATCTCTTTAAATTCAGACATATGTTCTTGTTGAAACACAAGTCCGAACCTTTTGTGATATTCACAAAATATAAGTTAGAAGTATAAAACCAATACGGGTATAAGTATTATGTCCTTTTATGAGATCAGGGAAGAGAATACTTGAGCACGGAAATCCTGGACTATTCTAAAGGAGAATGAGATTCTCTCTCAGCATTACTCCTCTGTATACACCATAGCACGATGGTATATCGGGGAGGAGCAGATACACCCTATTTTATATGGTGTGCTCTATGATGAGTAATACTGAGTTACCTTTTTCCTTTTTGGGGGTTATGCACTTGAGAAGCTGCATACCTATTGAATTACGTTCGAATCAGATCACAGCCTACCACTCCATATGAGATATGGTATGGGAAGAGCCCATGTCTTAAGCTAGTTAAGATTTGGGGTTGTCCAGCCTATGTCTAAAAGCAAAATCCGGATAAGCTCGAGGCAAGGTCAGTTATGTACAACTGGAAAGGTTCCAGCTATACAAATTGCAGCTGATGATTTGGTAGAACCAAAGGATTTAATAGTAACCTACAAACCCAGCCTCTCCGCCGATCTAGTAGGGTTCCTCACCCACCTGAGAGTTACTTCGGTTTCTCTATGACAGTGGGAGCAAGGATTGCATCATGAGATGATGACCCAACTAGTTTCGAGCTGGCCATCAGGAGTGAGACTTTATAAGAATGGCTGGATGCTTAGAGATCTGAGATGGAATCCTTATACACCAACAAAGTATGGACTTTAGTTGCTATATCTGAAGGGTTAAATCCCCATCAGGAGCAAGTATATCTTGAGAAGATTACTTGGTGTAGAAGGAAAAGTTGAGACTTTCAAAGCTAGACTTGTTAAAGGTTTTCGTCATCGACCAGGCGTGGATAATGGTGAAACCTTTTCAAGTAGCTATGCTTAAGTCCATCCAGATCCTACTTGCCATGGCTACATACCATGACTACGATATCTGGCGGTTGGGTGCCATGACTGCTTTTCTAAATGATGTTTTAGAAGAGTGTGTCTATAAGTACACAGCCAGAGGGCTTCGTAGACAGTGGGAGCAGCGGAAACGTGTGCAAGATGTTTTATAGGATAAAGCAGACATCGCGGAGTTGGAACGTCTGTTTTGATGAAGTAGTCAAAGAGTTTGACATCATCAAAATGGTAGATGAACCTTGTATAAACAAAAAGGTAGTAAGGAGTATGGTGGTGATCCTCGTAGAGTACGTGGATGACATACTCTTGATAGGGAAGGAGTTTCCTATGCTACGCTCTATCAATCTCCACTTATCACAATGATTCTCCACATAGGATCAAAATGATATCTCCTAAATCTTGGGTTTTGGATCTATGAGATAGATTTAATTGGATGTTAGGATTCTCACTAGTTGTAGTGAGATGATATCAAACGATTCTGGGGAGAATCACTGGAAGGGTTCCAGGGTGATAAAGACGACTGAATGTCAGTCACAGGCATTGTCTTTACCCTCAGTAAAGGGACGGTATGTTGGAAGAGTTCCAAGCTAGATACCGTGGCATACTAGACGATAAAGGCAGGATACATCGCTACTTAAGATGCTACCAAAGAGGCTGTTTGGGTGTATATTGGTTCATGAGATGAACTATGTTCCTCCTATTGTGTGACAATGGAGTTGTGGCTTATGCCAAGGAACGCAGGTCCCATCAGTGATCCAGACATATTCTAAGGCAGTATCACCTGATCATGGAGATGATTGATCTCTAAGGGATCGAGGTTAGGAGAGTAGACTCAGAGGACAACACGGCGGATCTACTCACAAAGGCCTATTCCCAGAGAGAGACTCTTATGGGATGGTTGAGTATGAGATACTACAACCACTGCTATCAGATGGCCCTAGTGCAAGTGGGAGATTGTTCGTTATATGTATGCCCTAGAGGCCATTGCTATACATAGGATGTATATTGTAGTGGATGCTGGGACATATATAGGGAGGACTTTCTTGCTCGACATGATAGTATGCTATCTGGTTGCTCTTTACCTTAACGTGTACACAGATTGTCTTTCTATTACATGTTGGTAAAGCCCTTAGGATGTGTACTTGACTACCTGGACTATGATACGGATCATACTAGTGGGGACTTGGTAGTCCATAAGTACATCCTTCAAAGTCCCTAGTCGTGGGTGTATCGAGACGGGGCATCGATATACCAGTGTAGACTAGCGTATACCTTCTCGACTCATACAGATGGGCGATGGATGATCCCATATCTATTGTGTTTGACATCAGAGATGATATACGGGTGCTCAGTAGAGACTAGGTACACTGGACGGACTCGCCGAGAACTCCCAGATGATATTATACCTTACGTCAGATGGCAGTTCTCAGGTGGCACTGGTACAGAGTAGTTTGTTGACCCGAGATCGTCATAGAGTCTTGTGTGGTTCCCACCGTGCTTTGATTTCCACCTTAACACGTCCAGGAGGGCATGCAAAACGGTGGTTTTTGGGTACAGTCCCGAGTCACATGGAGGCAATGAGCGATAGGTGGGGATTCGTCTCTCCCAGTATAGGGAGTTGATGTTGCGCTGTGTTCGATTGGCTATAACCGGAAATCCCTGGCCAGGGTTGCTGAGATTTACTGGTAAGTGTTACCAGTAGTTTCTCGAATTGTTATAGACCTCATATCGACACAACTTATCGAGCTATTGGGGTCTGACGTTTACCACCCCTAGTTGAGATATGCGACATATCAGACGATCAGACCGGACTGTACGGTTAGTGTTACTTGTTGGATTCACAGGAGTGTGAGCGGGCTTGCTCGTCGATCTTCTGATCGCTCAATACCCGGATGGCCGTTACGTTTAGCAGACCGCTTGCGGCTTGTGGGTGTTTGATATGATCATCATCTGCTGCCGGCATATTGACGAGTCTTTAGAGTCCTACACAGAGGTTTCCTGGCTCAAGAGAAACGAAATAGGAGCGCATATGAGATATGTGTGGGACCGAGAATAATGTGTGTATGTGATACCGTATTTCATTCTCGCGATGAATGTATCGATTGGTTGTATGCGATACAACCTAGTTATCGAATCAAGGATTGATTTGATAAGCCGATACATTGAATACTAGTCGATTGTGTGCGACATGACCGGATCATTGAATCAAGTGTTGATTTAATGATTTAATGCATAATTATATATTTGATATATTAATTTGCATTAACTAGTATTGGTTCATTTTAAATGGTTTTTCTCACTTGATGTGCACATTGTATATATGATATATTTTTTACACTTGATTGTATCATGTTTGATGATACATGAATGTTTAAGTGTATGTTTAGACTAAACCATGGTTATGTAATGGTTAGGGTTTTGAATTTATTTACTTATTCATTTATTTATTCATTTTGGCAAAAGGGAAAATGGTGGCAATTTTTGTTTCTTTGTTGAAGCTTCATGAAGCTTTGAAAAAGTCCACCATTTTTGTTTCATGCCTAACCTAACCATTCACCTAACCCTAGTTTAGTCTCTAAACTTGACCATGGTTGGTAGATGATAAGTATTCATATTATTTTACTTTATCAAAATAACTTATGATATTATTATCATCTTCTTCTTCTTCATCTTAATGAAGAAAGCTTTCTACCAACATTGGTGATATGATGAAATGAGTGAGAAATACAATTCTAAAGTGAACCCACCTCCTATTTCTTCATCCTCTACCTCTTTCCAAGTAGTATAGGGTGTTTTCTTCACAAGTTTCATGGCTTGGTGAAGTGGGAGCTTGATCTTGTGATGCCTCGACGTAGATCTTCTTCGACATCGTAGTCGACGACCTAGCCCGCCCATTTCTCCGATGAAGCCGATGCTAGAGTCATGGATTCGATTTGGACAGCGGAGAGGACTTCATCACGGAGCTCTGGAGGTGGAGGACCGGATCTACAAAGGTTGTATATCCGTACTCTTAGTTAAATTGTTAGCTAGTTGCTAGTTTCGCCTAAATTTCTAGTTAACGATCCGTATTAGGGTTTCTCGGCACCCGTAAAATTTCAAATTGGCATGGTTGATGTCTTGTGAGACCTCTTGAGAGTGCCTAGGAACCCTACAAGGATCATGCTAGAAAAGCTAGGGTAACAAAACTATAACACAAACACAAGTAGTAAAAGCTAGGGTTTTGAGAGTACAACCTTTGTAGCTCCCTACGCTAGACTCTTTGGCTACTTGAGGGTTGGAAAAGGCTCACTTGAGATCCTCTGGGTCCACGAAGATCGACCCGGAGTCCTCTTTGTCCAAACTTGAAGCTCCACTAGATCAAGAGAAGAAGTAGAAGCTAACACTCTACACTAATGGGCAAGACTAGTGTAGAATGGTGATGTGGTTTGTTTTCTCACTTCAAAACCCTAACTTGATGACTCTTTTGCTCACAAGTAAAAGCTAGAGAGCAAGAGAGAGAGGAGGAAGAAGATGATGGCTTATGAAGAGCTCAAGATAATGATAAGCTTATGTTAAAAATGATAAATGAAAATATATATATTTTCTCTTTCTCATTCTTAACCCTAGTTATAAAATATCTAGATATTTATTTTGGATCAAAAATGGCCATAGAAAATAAATCATGGTTAAAGCAAAGGGTTAGTGCATGAATAAAATATTAAACCATGATAACAATTTCCATTTCCATTTTTCTTTTCCAAAAAAAGAAATATCCATATATTTATAAATGGTGTGAGTCTTATATTGCCACCATCCACTATATCAACAACCATGATAGAATTATGTATGCATGTATGTGTGCATGCACATCCATATGTGCATTAATGAGAATAAATGCATACATGCATGCATACAACAAAAAGACAAGAAAGGGTTTAAAGTGAAAAACTAATGGTCAATGATAAATCAACACTTGATTTAGCAAACCGGTCATATTACATACGACCCGACCAAAAGCAAACCGCCCGATTAATATACGGTATCTCATACGCGCAATTTAACCAGGTCCACGCGCATATCTCATATGCGCACCACATCGTTTTGCCTGGACTAGGTAACTCCATTGTGGGACTCTAAGACTCGTCAATACGCCGGCAGTGGGTGATGATCATATCAAGCACCCCCAAGCCGCAAGCGGTCAGCTAAACATAACAGCCATCCGGGTATTGAGCGATCAGAAAAAAATAAGCGAACCTGTCACAACTCCCGTCGAGCCAACCGGCAACACTACCGTACAGTTCAGTCTCTTCGTCATATATGCTGCATATCGAGTTTAGGGATGGTAACGTCGACCCTAATAACTCAATAAGTCGTGCCGATGAATGGTCTATAACTGATCGAGAAACTACTGATAACACTTATCTTTAAATCTCAACAGCCCTGGACAGGGACTTACCGATATAGCCAATCGAGCACAGCACAGCATCAACTCCCAATACCGGGAGAGACGAAACCCCTCCTATCGCTCATCGCCTTCGTGTGTCTCGGGACTGTACCCAACGGCCACCTGTTTGCATGACTCAGTAGAGCCGTGGTAGGGTGGTAATCAAAGTACAGTGGGAGAACACACAAGACTCTATGACGATCTCGGGTCTACAGACTAACCTGTACCAGTGTCACCTGAGAACTGCTATCCGACGATAGATATAATTCCATATAGGAGTTCTCGGCGAGTCCGTCCAGTGTAGCCAGTCACCACTGAGCACCCGTGTACGATCTCGATGTCAAACATCGATGAATGTGGGAACATCCATCGCCCATCATATGGGTCTAGAATCATATACGATGGTCTACTCTGGTATATCGAAGCCCCGTCTCGATACACCTACGACTAGGGACTTTTCAGGATATGCTTATAAACTACAGATGTCCCACTAGTATGATCTTCATCATAATCATAGTAGTCAAGCAAATATCCTCAGGGCTTTATCAACATGTGTGAATGAATAAAAGCATGATCAAATCAACATGTCAGATAAAGAAGAACCAGATAGCATATTATCATGTTGAGCAAGAATGTACACTGAATATATATATATATATATATATATATATACATGTATAAATACATCCACTATCATATAATGGCCTCTAGGGCATATACATATCCAACAATCACATTACAGAATATCAATGGCAGGAGATAACATATGAAATATTGGATATACTAGGAATTTCGTGTTTTATTTTAATCCAGTAAAAAACACGGATTCCACGGTCGCAATGAATAGCCAAACCCGCATCCCTAGTCCCCTACGAGAGCGGCAAGCAACCCTACCAATTCTAGAGTTAGGAGACCGGGTCTCGACTCCTCGAGATGGTCTCCCACTGGACTCTAGAACCCGGTTACTTGTGCTCCCCTTCTTGGGTCGATCCTAATGCGGAAAAGTAAATAATATACAACAATGGTGACAACATCCTCTTCCCGGAAGTGCCCAATAAAAGAATATTACATACAATGAATTTTACATGAATGAAAATAAAAACTCTCATCTCACATAAAACCCCGGCTATTCAAAACACGACGATCCAATATAACATATCACAGCAACACATAACATCACATGTCATCAACGTAAGTAAATATGCGTATCACAATTGTCAATGATATATAGCGATGAAAACGGTGATACCCTATATATTACACTTACGGTCGCAGAAAATAAAATGTCAAACTACAACATTTGGAATCCACAATCACCTTAGACATCATAAACCCAAAATATCACATACTTTGGATTTCATCCCTAACTTTATGAATTCCACATATTGTATCACATTCCAGAAAAAGCTAGACGACGTTAAACATTCCGATCGAATCAACAAACACCCAAAATTTCCCAAAAATATCAACACTTGATCATTTTAAAAATATTCATCACATGCCACAGTACCAATGGACCAACCGTAGAAGGGTCAACCCTTGCCTCACCTATGGCGCCGCAGAACTACCGCAAACCCTAAGGTTTAGCGGTGGTTCTTGCGGTCATAAAATCGAGTTAGGGTTTTGTTCTTCTAGAGGATCCACCACATTACTTGCATGATATTTGAACGTTCTTTAACTCGGAAAAAATCCAACTCCTGGAAAATTTTCCGGCAAGGGTTAAAGTGGGTATTTGATATCCGTTCGAACTTTTTAACACCGTCTAAAATAACCCGAAAACATGTTAGAAATACGACTACGAAACACTCCGAGTTGCCTTTGCTGAAAGTTAACATCACATGCAAATTTAGCAAAAACAAACAACACCTGAAACACCAAAACCCAGAGCCTGGAACACAATACAATTTTCAACACTGGACTCCACCAAAAAACCGAGCAGGCCGGTTTTGAAGGCTATGTGGCTGGCCAAAATCCGAGGTCTGGGGCTAAATTTTGTAGTATGTTCATGTTGCATCCCATACAACATTCTGGAGTTGTATAAAAATTTTTTTGACGACTTTAAAATATCGACAGAAACATAGGTTTGGTGTTGCATGTTTCGGAGTATTTTCGGTTTTGTAATCTAACAAACATCGTCTAAATCTCTAGCTTGGCTCTAATACCACTGTAGGAATGTTCGACACGACAGCAAGGTTTCGGGAGGTATCGTCCATGCCATTTTCAAAAAATTTCCGTACAAAACAATCCTAACCCTAGAATCTTAACTTGTGATTTAGACAATACACCAAGTAAACTACTTTACATCTAAGTGAGTAGGGATTACAACCTTTGTAGTTCGGTCCTTAATTTCTATAGCTCCTTGTAGTGGTCCCTTCGCTGTGATCATTGAACTCCCGGACTCTTGAACGCCTCCACAAGAAGAAAGCAACGAGCTTGCACGAAGTCTTCGAGGCCGAAGACGATCTACGTCGAGGAGTCACTAACCCAAGCTACCTCTTCACTATTGTGGGATTAATGAAGCTAAGACCCTATACTAAAGTGATAATCTAGTAGAGGGTGATGAAGTAGGATTTTTGCTCACTTTAGAATTACTTTTCTCACTCTTTTTCTTTTTCTCTCAAAAACCTAGAGAGCTCTCTCTTGCTCTTGATGAAGATGAAGCAAATGAAAGATGAGAGAGTGAAAGTGGCAACCATGGGTGAGATAATATCTAATATCACTCATGTAGAGACTTAACCATAGGTTTAGATAATGGTTGGGTTAACAAATATCTAGTATTAAGACAAAACTAGTGGACTAGTCAATGGTTCTCTAAGCTTCTTAAAGCTTCATGCCATGTGACCATTATCCAACTAATAATTGAATTACACTAAATAAATAAACCCTTCATTATCATTAGTATGGTGTAAGTCTCATTCACCCATGTTGCATGTATCATCAACCATAACACAAAAAAATGTACATTAATATATATCACATATATACTTATGCACATAAGTGAGAAAAGATACATTTAAGTGAGCTAATATTAGTTAATGTAATCTAGTATATCATATATACAATTATACATTAAATTATTAAATCAACACTTGATTTAATAATCCGGTTATATCTCATTTGCCCGACTAATATTATTTGTATCAACTTATCGAAACAACACTTGATTCGATAAACCGGCTATATCTCATATAACCGACTGATACAGTATCGAATTATCGAATCATCACTTGATTCGATAACCCGGCTATATCTCATATAACCGATCGATACCTCATATCGCGAGAATAGAATACAGTATCATATACTCGTATTAATCTCGGTCCCGCACATATCACATATGTGCTCCTACTTCGTTTTTCTTGAGCCAGTGAAACCTCTATGTAGGACTCTAAAGACTAGTCAATACGCCGGCAGTAGGTGATGATCACATCAAGCACCCACAAGCCGTCAGCGGTACTAGTTGGATGTAACGACTACCCGGGTATTGAATGATCAAAAGATCAGCAAGCTAGCCCGCTCTAACTCCTGCAAAAGCCTGTCAGTAACACTACAGTACAGTCCGGTCTCTTCGTCTGATATGTCGCATATCAGGTATAGGGGTGGTAAACGTCAGACCCCAATAACCGATAAGTCGTGCTGATGTGTGGCTCATAACGGGTCAAGAAACTACTGATAGCACTTATCAGTAAATCTCCGTAGCAGCCCTGGCCAGGGACTTATCGTTATGGTTAATCGAGCACAGCGCACCATCAACCCCAATACCGGGAGAGACGAATCCCATCCTATCGCTCATTGCCTCCATGTGATTCGGGACTGTACCCAAAAGCCACCGTTTTGCACGTTCTGTTGAACGTGGTAAGGTAGAAATCAAAGCACAGTGGGAATCACACAAGACTCTATGACGATCTCGGGTCTACAGACTAACCTGTACCAGTGTCACCAGAGAACTGCTATCTGACGATAGGTATACTACCAACTAGGAGTTCTCGGCGAGTCCGTTCAGTGTATCCAGTCTCCACTGAGCACCTGTACACCATCTTTGATGTCAAACACTAATGGATGTGTGTAACATTTCAAAAAATATAAAATATTATTTTTGGAATTTAATATTAAAATAATATATTTCCCGAAAACTGCCCGATTTGCGAAATTGGGGTTTTCGAAAAAGGGTATAAATATATACCAATAATTATGAAATAAAAGGAAATTAAAATGATTTATTCATTTAAAAATATATTTAACGGATTTGGCAATTTTAAAAATTTATTATATGCAGTTTTGATAAAAACCCGATTAGTGCACTGCTAATCGCGATTAAGCCAAATCCGTGTTTCTACAGTTTTCATGGTTAGTGCAGCATGACATGTTTCATTTGGTGACATGTTGTTTCATTTCATTTGGGTTATGTGTTATGGTTTATTGGTGGTGAGAAAAGAAAAAGAAAAGTCAAAAGGGGACAAAATGATTGGGGTAGGTATACTATTGGAGAGAGAGAGAGTGTGTGAGAATATTAGTAAGAGAGAGAGGGGGGCTGCAGCCATATCCATGCCCCATCATTTTCTTCTCCTTCTTCTTCATTCTCCAACCTCACTTCCCTCCTCAAAGAACCCTAGATCTATCTCCAAACAATCCCCAAAACCCTAAACCCCTTTCACAAAAATTAATCCCCATCTCTTCCTCTAGACTTTGAACCGAGCAAAGTGGGATTTTGACGGCATTGGGAAGTTAGTGTTGCCTAGAGTGGACTAAATGAGGTATAACTTCTTCCTTGTAGTTTAGTTTGGTGCGATATCGTGTTTTAGTTTCGTTTTGTGATGTCGCTAACCTGCTGTGACCCCGATTGTTCACTGAGAAAACAAACAGTGTGATAGTGTGGTGATTTTTACCCTGAGTATACACTTGTGACCCCGACCCTACCTGATCGGATTTAACCGGAGACAATGGGGGGATTTCCGGCGACCTCGGGTGGGTAGGTGAGTTAGGGCTCGGATTTTGTAGGGTAGTTACCTGAAGGTGTTTAAGGGTGTTTGGTCCTACTGGATTTTCCTGTAGTGAAAATAGGTGAAATCCGGGAGCTGTTGTGAGTGCTTACTTGACCATGGTGACACGATTCCTGACCTGAGCTATAGAGGTGAACCCGATGCATGAACTTAGGATTTGTTCCGTATCAGTTTAGTGAACTTTGGGAATTCCTAGTTAGGGTTTAAGGGATTTTTGAGTTGCGGTTGTGCTTATAAGCCTTAGTGGTGACCTTAAACCCCCTTGGTGCTAGAAACCCAGACCCAACACAAATACAAAACCTGAAACCCTAAAACATAACTATTCATGTCGGTTTGTGAGAATTTAGGGTGTGCAGGGAAATCTGGAGCAAACCGGGGGATTTCTGAAAGAAGCAAACAACTCTAGAGACCTAATTGGACCATAGGAAGACACTCTGACCTGATGAACCCCCCTGGGCCGGCGACATCGGATTTTAGGTGGAAGTGGCCGGCAACTTGGTGAGGGTAGGGGTCTAGGTTGGTCCAGTATGTCATATACACCTTCTACTACACCCTAGACTTGTTTGGGCAACCCCTTTTCACCTGAGTCTAAATCTGGGAATACTTGTGTGTGATTTAGGATATGTTTCCGTATTTTGAATGATGCGGTTTGATATTTGGATTCGTTTTTTGTTGTCGCATGTTTGTACATCGACTGGGTTGTTTGGTTGATTTCGTACGCGTAAGATATAGGTTCTAACCTATGAGCAATGCGCGTGCCGTATTGGATCTCAGAACTTGATTTTTATATCGTTATGATATGTGTTGTTATTGTAGGTACCTTCGCGTGGATTCTGAGGCGACGGAGCATGGCACCATCAACTTCGGCAAGCGAAGACCAAGGTGAGTAGAACTATATCTACGAGGGAAGTCGGGTGGATGGCGTATAGCAACCCCGCAAAGTTTTGATGGAAACTGATTTATAGAATGTGGTTAAGGAAACCTAGATTAGGAAACTAGGGTTAAAGTTTAAATGATAGTTAGTGAAACTATATTAGAAACTAAGGATAGTTAGAAGTGATATAATACGGCTAATATGTGATGACGGAATTTGAGGATAACGATCAACGATATTGCCGTTTAGGGTACTATAGGACTAGATAGTCGACGTAGGTGTGTCATCCGAACCATACCTATTTCTAAACTGAAGAATCGTATGCATCTTTTAAACAGATACCTTGGGGGACGTTACGGATTTTCAAATGATATCTTTTCCTTAAAAACACCGTTACTCCTATTTTCAAAACTACGATTCACTTCTTTTAAAATCTTCTTGTATGGTTCGGGTGTGTATGTTAGATTAGATACTTATACTTATAGTAGAGATAGAATGTTTATGTAAACTCGACTTGATGTGAGATATAAATACGATGATTGAATATAAGACGGATATGATGTCATGATGATACGATGATATGATATGATGATATGTTGGTATACGGATGCGAGTCGATCGAGATGATTTATACTCTGCGGTCCCCTGATATCAGATTTTTGCGGATGTAACCTGGGACATAGGTACATATATATATATAGAATGTGGTGAATCGTCGATGATAGGCCGTACGTGATATTAGGCCGTACCCTCATTTGTCTTATAGGATGATAGGATCCCTATTAGCTTAGTACCGCCGTACGATGATTTTCCGTGCGTGATGAGTTTGACTTGATGATTGATCCATACCCTTGACTAGAGATTGTCGCATGATGGGTTATACCGTACGAGATGTTGTTAGGCCGGATGCCGATTGATAGATTCACCGACTCGATCATAGTAGATATGTATACCTTATAGCTTCTAGCTGACGATTTACCTTATGATGCATTCATGTTATTCACATTGTACTACTTATACCTGTGATAGTACACCTGCACCGTTATCGATGATGCGTATGTTACACGTACACAGATTGTAGGCTCACACACTTCATCAATGATTATTGCCATGTCACTACACAGTAGGATTGCTGCATCATGATATGACTCTTCGCATAACATACACATTGTATATGCATATTGGTGCACATATACATTGACATATCCATACTTGCGCATATACACATTGTATATCCATATTGGTGCACATATACACTGATATATCCATATTTGCGCACATACAGATTGTATATCCATATTGGTGCACACACACATTGGTACATCTATACTTGCGAATATACATATTGTACCTATATAGATAACTGGTTTTATTTGGAAATTGGAAACCGCATGTTATATTTTAAAAATTGGAACCATTTTAAAGGAGCGGTTTTCCCTTAATATGTCATATCACTGTTCCATGTTGCATGATACACGGATATGCTCGCATTTCTCTTATATGTCGCATACATCATGCTCTATTATTTTACGCATTGAGATATGTTGTTTTTATGAGATTTCTGGATTTGAGAACCGTGGATATTTCAAAAGAGATTGTGTTGTTTTAAAAACCCGAATTCTCTTGATATGATATTCAGTGCGTCCACCATGTGTTTTCTTGGTTCTGAGAGCGACATGTGAAACCCGATTCGAGGAGGCGGATGAGGCCAATTGCGGGTACATGGTGGACCCGGTATGGTACCCCGGGCCGAGAACAGATAGCTATGCAGTAGACGGTGAGCCTGGCAGATGGACTACTACCTACCGGTGATAGTATTTGGGGTCGGCGGATATCCGGAGGATACCGACCGGAGTCGAGAGATGATATGGGCCGATCCGGATTGACGGACCCCGGGGGCCGATCCGGACTGACGGAGCCTGATATATGAGGATTTACGTGCCGATGCTAGGCACTGTTTTCATGATGTTTTTGAGTGTCGATGCTAGGTACTCAGGTTCCATGATTTTGATGTGTCGTGAGTGACACCGTTGATATATATATCCTCATACTTTCATGCACACTCTTTTATGATATTTACGTGCATACAGACATTGATTATATAGGTGGACGAGATCCACATGCATACATGCATTGATTATATGGGTGGAAGAGATCCACATGCATACATACCCTGATTATTTTGTCGGATGATATCCGCATGCATATAGACATTGACTACCTTGTTGGCACACATACAGACCCGGTCACCCTAGATATCATAGTATTACCTTTATGATATAGTTGACCTAGGAGTCCTTGTTTATTCGATTTCTATCTGTTGATATTTTTCTACTCACGAGTTGGTAACTCACCCCCGTTGTGCCACAGTTCTTGCAGGTTGACCGCTTGGATCAGTAGCGGCTTCGCTGGCACACAGCTTCATTTGGGTGTTTTGCTTTGGTAGGTGGGACATTTGTATCGTACCCACTCTTGTATTTATATTTCATATTATATCTAGTTAACTCCATCAATCAATCAAAATTAGTAACTTGTATAAGTAATGAAACTTAGTGGAATTGTGGTTGCGAGACTTAGTGCGAGGGGTTCGCCACTACTTGTGGTTTATTTGTCTTTCTTTTCTTTATCTTTTTGTGGTGAACTTCGTCGTTGGGTGTCGTATACTTATTTATACTGTATTGCGTGGTTGTGACCCGCCGTTTGGCGAAGAGCTAGCTCCCGCTTGGGGATGCCTTTATCATTATTATGTATTTGTGGTTTTGGATCAAAATATACAAAGGAGGTGCTGCCAAAATTTTTAAAAGACGAAACATGTTTTCAAACTAGAAAATTTCACTTGCATCATTCATGTTTCTTTTCTATGCATTTAAGCACACTTGATTTAATTATACCTTTATTTAAAAAACTTCACCTCTTTTATTTTCTTAAATATATTTAGATTTCTGGGTTTTAGCTTACTTGAATTACGTTACGCCTTTAGACGTTGCGTGATTTATGTGCTGGTCACGAGCTAATATTTCGGGTCGTGACAATGTGGGATCATCCATCGCCCATTATATGAGTCAAGATGCTGTTAGTTATATGTATGCCCTAGAGGCCATTACTGTACATGAGATGTATATTGTAGTGGATGCTGGGACATATATAGGGAGGACTTTCTTGCTCGATATGATAGTATGCTATCTAGTTGCTCTTTATCTTAACATGTACACTTATTGTCTCTCTGTTACATGTTGATAAAGCACTTAGGATGTGTGCTCGACTTCCAGGATTATGATGCAGATCATACTAGTGTAAGTCCATATTGCGACCCCCGGTTCTTACGGGGAGGCGGAAACGGTATAAAAAACAAATTTTTTTTATCGCAAGAGGCAACATGGACTAAGCAAGGTCGGGATCGTTGTCTAAACTAAAACTAGCAAACTAGCTAAAGAGATTTAGCTACTCGGATAAAGATGATTATACCTAAACTTGAACTCCTTCGTCTTCAAACTTTGTAGAGGTTGATGGTTCTCCTTTGTCGCCTTCTTCCGTCGAAGATGGATCCACCTCGAAGGCTCGACCTTTGGGCTCTTTCTCGTACTTGGAGTGAACTAGAATCGCCGGCTTGCTAAACCCTTGATCCTAGAGTGAGTAGAGAGTGTCTAAGGGTTGCTTTTGTTTTTCAAGAGAAGGATTCTCAACACATGAGAAGGTTTCTCTTGGCTAGAGGAAGAAGAAGATGAAGTGAAGAGAGAGAGTGAATATGATAGAATAAGCTCTCATTTCCTTTCTTGCAACCATAATGCAAAAAGAAAATGAATTATCAAATAACAATAATAATAATCAAAATGAAAAAGGTTTGATGGAAAGTTTAGGAATGACTAATATCATTACAAACATTAAATGAAAAAAGCAAGAATGAAAAAGCATCTTGCATTTGTAATGATGGTGGTCAAATGTTCAACCATGGTCAACAAGTCAACCATGGTCAACAAGTCAACAAAAACTAACCATGACACAATTTCATTTTATTATATATTATTAAATGATATAATACAAATCCATTAGGGTTTGGAAAAAGACGACTGTCAACTGTGCATACGCACCCGTTCCGAAACCCTAATGAAAGTCATCTTCCTCTTCCTCAAATAACTGTGCATACACACCTGCATCCTTGTTCCGAGGAACATGAATACTGAGAGATAAAAGCAACCCCAAATACTATACCAGTATCCGGCTCAAACCAGAGCCCGCTGGTAATATCCGTCCGGACTCCAAACGTGCACAAGTGCGCGGATGAGAACGAACCCTGTCGCAAAACCATGCGACCTCTACTCTGTTTTGCCCATAGGCGAATACCCTCTGCGTGGGACTCTAAAGACTCGACACTACGCTGGCAGTGGGTTTAACCACAGACCGCAAGCGGCACTAGCTGTGCGTAACGGTCCCCAGGTAGATGTCGACAAGAAGGCTGACGAGGTGAAACCCCATCGGTACTCCTACTGAGTCTGAATGTGACAGTCTCCGTACAGTCCGGTCTGTTCGTCTGATACATCGCATGGCGGGCCTAGGGGGCGGTAAACGTCAGTCCCGCAATAGCGGTACAAGTCGTGCCGGAGCGAAGCCCAAAACACCCTGAGATAACACTGGAAACCTACCAGTATATCTCGTTTGCCCTGGCCAGGGACTACTCGTGTAATGGCTCTCCTAGACACAGCGCGATGTCAACCCCCAATACCGGGAGAGACGAATCCTGTCTAACCGTCACTGCCTCCAAGTGCTTCGGGACTGCACCCAACCACCACCTGTTTGCACGACTCCTTTGAGCCGTGGTAGGGTAGTGATCAAAATGCAGTGGGAACACTCTCGAGGCGAAGTGCCAGTGTCAAGTCAGCGGACTAAGCTGTACTCATGTCACCTGGGAACTGATGACTGACGATAGGTATAATACCAACCTGTCAGTTCCCGACGAGTCCTGTCCAGTGTACTCGTAACCCAACGAGCACCCGTATACTATCTCCAGTACGACGTACTGATGGCTGTGGGACAGACCATCTCCCACACTGGGATGAGAAGCGCATACGCTAGTCTACTCCGGAGTATCGATGCCCTGTCTTGATAGTCCTGCGACTAGGGACCTGTATAAGGATGTGCTTATAGATTACCCAGCCCCCACTAGTGTGACTGCCATCACAACGCTGGTAATCAAGCAAAGATCCTAAGGGCTCCACTAATGCGTATAAGTGATATACTGAAATAAACACATGTACACATTGAAGTAGAAACAAACCAAGTAGCATACTACTATTTTGAGCAAGATTGTATATACAAGGTGAATATCCCAAGCATCCATTAAGTAATATACAAACTAGTATGATACAGTAATGGCCTCTAGGGCATATACACTAACAATCTCCCACTTGCACTAAGGCCATGTACTGGCGTATCGAAGACCTATCATCTCGATCAGCCGCTCGAACTGAGTCTGGGGCAGGGCCTTGGTGAATGGATCTGCAGTGTTGTCTTCTGAAGCAACTCTCCGAACCTCGATCTCCTTGCGATCCACGATCTCCCTGATCAGGTGATACCGCCTCAAGATGTGCCTGGATCTCTGATGGGACCTGGGTTCCTTCGCTAAAGCTATAGCCCCATTGTTGTCGCAATACAGAGGTATTGGATCAACAATGGACGGAACCACCTGAAGTTCTTTCAAGAACTTCCTTATCCAGACAGCTTCTTTTGCGGCATCAGATGCAGCGATGTATTCCGCTTCCATCGTCGAGTCTGCAACGGTTTCCTGTTTGGAACTCTTCCAACACACCGCCCCTCCATTGAGGGTAAAGACAAAACCCGACATGGACTTGGAATCATCCTTGTCACTCTGGAAGCTGGAGTCAGCAAAGGCCTCGATCTGGAGGTCTTTTCCGCCATACACCAAGAACATCTCCTTAGTCCTTCTCAGGTACTTGAGAATGTTCTTTACCGCTATCCAGTGTTTCTCCCCAGGGTTTGACTGATACCGGCTTACCACACTCAGTGCATAAGCTACATCCGGTCTGGTACACAACATCGCATACATTATAGAGCCTACCGCAGAAGCGTAGGGTATAATAGACATGCGATCCCTTTCCAAATCAGTCTTGGGAGACATCTCTTTAGAGACGGTGATCCCGTGACAAGCCGGTAGGTTACCGCGCTTGGAATCTTCCATACTGAATCTCTTCACTATGGTGTCGATGTACCTGGACTGAGAAAGTCCCAATATCCTCTTGGATCTATCACGATGGATCCGGATCCCCAGGATGTATGAGGCATCACCCAGGTCTTTCATGGAGAACTTGTGTGACAAGAACCCCTTGACAGATTGTAGCATAGGAATGTCATTTCCTATTAAGAGAATGTCATCCACGTATAAAACGAGGAATACTACAGTTCTCTCTACAAATCTACTATAGATGCATGGTTCATCTGGATTTTTGATAAAGCCAAATTCTTTGACCGTCTCATCAAAGCAGATGTTCCAACTCCGCGATGCCTGCTTCAGTCCATAGATGGACTTAAGCAACTTGCACACCTTTCCGCTGCTCCCACTCTGAATGAAACCCTCTGGCTGGTCCATATAGACACACTCCTCTAAATTTCCATTTAGAAAAGCTGTCTTTACGTCCATTTGCCAAATCTCATAATCGTGGAAGGCAGCAATGGCAAGAAGGATCCGAATGGATTTCAGCATGGCTACTGGAGAAAATGTTTCGTCATAGTCCAAGCCAGGTCTTTGACGGAAACCCTTTGCTACCAGCCTAGCTTTATAGGTCTCAACCTGTCCATCTACACCAATCTTCCTTTTGAAGATCCACTTGCATCCTACGGGTTTTACCCCGTCTGGAGCAATGTCCAACGTCCATACCTTGTTGGTGTACATGGACTCCATTTCGGTCCGCATTGCATCCAGCCATTTCACTGAGTCAACGCTCTGAACGGCCTGCTGGAAGCTAGTAGGCTCATCATAATCTATGATGCAATCCTCTCTATCCCCGTCTATGAGAAAACCGCAGTATCTCTCGGGCGGATGAGACTGCCTACTACTCCTGCGGAGCGGCGTAGGAATGTCCTGTTCTTTCGAACCATCTGGTTCCTCCAAGCTTTCAGTAATGTTTTGTGGTTCTGGAATTTCTTCCAGTTCTACTGCGCTCCCACTTATCTGGTTTTCCAAAAACTCAGTTTCCAAGAAGTAGGCATGACGAGAAACAAGAACTTTTTGTTCCTCTTCGTAGTAGAAAAGATACCCCTTGGAGTTCTTTGGGTATCCCACAAACTTGCACTGTACTGAGCGTGCCTCGAGCTTGTCCGCATGCTGCTTTTTTACAAAAGCCGGACATCCCCATGTCTTAAAGGATTTAAGACAGGGTTTCTTCCCACTCCACATCTGATATGGTGTGGTAGGCACTGTCTTAGTAGGAACTTGGTTCAAGAGATGTGCAGCTGTTTCCAGTGCATAACCCCAGAAAGATCGCGGTAACTCAGCCTTACTCATCATAGAACGAACCATATCCAATAGGGTTCGATTCCTCCTTTCCGATACACCGTTATGTTGCGGAGTGTATGGAGGAGTACGCTGAGAGAGAATTCCATTCTCTTTTAAATAGTCCAGGAACTCGGCACTCAAGTATTCTCCACCTCGATCCGATCTTAGAATCTTAATACTTTTGCCTGTTTGTTTTTCAACTTCATTCTTGTAATCCTGAAATTTCTCAAAGGCCTCGGATTTGTGCTTCATTAAGAAGACATGTCCATACCTAGAGAAATCGTCTGTGAAAGTAATGAAGTATGAATAACCGCTTCGCGCATGTGTAGACATTGGACCACACACGTCACTGTGTATGAGTCCCAAGAGCTCGCTCGCTCTTTCTCCGTGTCCAGTGAACGGAGTCTTTGTCATCTTTCCCATGAGACAAGATTCACAAGTGGCATAAGACTGATACTCGAACGGATCCAAGTATCCTTCTTTATGTAACTTAGTCAACCGTGTCTCATTGATGTGACCCAGTCTACAATGCCATAAGAAAGCCCGATTAATATCTGGAGACTTTCTTTTGTGTGTATTCTGGACATTAAAAATCTGTGGTTGGTTTAATACGTATATACCATTACTCAATGTACCTGACCCAATCAGAACTTGATTAAGGTGAATGTTTACAACATTACTTACAAACGCAAATTCATAACCTTCTTTAGAAACTAAAGATACAGAAATGATATTACAAGTTGCGTTGGGTACAAAAAAGCAATTACGCAAAACCAAAACATGTCCATCTGACATTCCTAGGTGATAGTCCCCCACGGCTTTAGCATCCATGCTAGCTCCGTTCGCAACTCTGAGGGTCATGTCACCTTCCTTCAAAACCCTACGGTTTCTCAACGCCTGCAAAGAATTACAGATATGAGATCCTGATCCGGTATCCAATACCCAAGAAGTAGAGTTTATTGAAAGACAGTTTTCAATAACATACACACCTGAAGCTGAAGCTGCAACCTGCTTCAATTCCTGTGTTCTGGCCTTCCAGGCCCTGCAATCATTCTTCCAGTGTCCTTTCTTATGACAAAAGAAGCATTCTTCCTTATCCACAAGCTTCCCTGCTATCTTTGTTGCTTTTCCTTTTCCCTTCGTATCCACTTTACTAACACCGCCCCTTGGTTTGGCGGGGGCTTTCTTCTTCTTTCCCTTGGCTTTCGCCTTGGACCTAGAAGAAGATGATCCTCCTACAAACAAAGTGGATGTTTCCCTACCTTTCTGTAGGGTGCCCTCTGCGCTCCTCAGCAGGTTGAGGAGCTCTGAAAGTTCAACCTCTTTTTCTTGTAGGTTGAAGTTCATTATAAACTGGGCGTAAGTGGAAGGAAGGGACTAGAGAACTATATCCGTATATAGCTCACTCTCCAATGTGATCCCCAGGTCAGCGAGCTCCTCAATGTAGCTGATCATCTTTAGCACGTGCTCGGCTACTGATGATCCGACGGCCATTCTTGTCGAAAACAACTTTTTCGACGCTTCGTATCTAGCGATACGTGATTGCTCTCCATACAGTTCTTTTGTATGAAGCAATATGGACTCCATGTCCATATTCTCATGCCTCCTCTGATGTTCGTTGTCCATCGAGGCAAGCAGGAGGCACTTGGCCTTCGCGCTATCAATCTCCCAAGTCTTGCGGATTTCCTTATCCGCGACACTGGAAGTTGGACCAGGGACAGGGGGAGCTTTGGTGGTAAGAAGATACCCCAGCTTGTCATAAGTGATTGCAATCTTGACATTCCTGAGCCAATCTTTGTAGTTTGGCCCTGTCAGCTTGTTTTTATCTAGGAGTAACTTAAGTCCAGTCATGTTGATTGGTCGCTGCAATTAGGAGAGAGAAGAAGAAACACTCAGCATGATGCTCTTGCAAGTTTAGAATGGTTTTTAATTTGTCTAAACAGGATGGCTCCCACTGTTTTTCGAATCCCTCCTCAAACCATAAAGGAAGAATTAGTCAGGATCAATCCCACCGTACAATACTTGCTTAACCGTTCAGCCAGGCCAGTGTCGGTACTTCGAGGGAGGTTTTCCAACGCTTTCGCGAAGTTCCTTAATTAAAGAACCTCTTTTCCCTGGGGGCGTAGCCCCGCTAACACCTTTCTAGGCACCTACTAGGTTTATAGCATTGATCGTTTAGTGAAAAATTTCCCGAGGAGTAGCATATACTCACAGTAGGATCGGGATCCAAATATCATCGCGTGACGAAACTGAAGGAATCCTACCAGAATCACCACACTCCAAATGGTATGCAAATCTAGCAAGTTTCAGTTCTTATGAAACTCCCGATGTGGATTTTTGCCCCATGCTCTTATGACCTTGACTAAGGCCAACAAATCATAAGTCACATGTCAAGTTCTACCCGTCGTTATCCAGGTTAATTTGAATCCACCCGTATCTACCCTTGACTATGGCCAACAAGGCAATACGACTGTCCCAAACCAACGCATTCTATCTATGCAACATATGAATACCCACCAGCTACCAAACACTGTGCCTTGACTAAGGCCAACAAACACAGCTTGAATACCGTTGAATATTCATATGAAACGACGGAGGGCTACGAATGGTTTTGGCGAAACCGTAAACGTAGTGAACTTGATATAATCGATGGAACGAGATAGCTTTTAGAAGGAGTGGCTCAAGCTCCGCATTTAAAAGTTGGTTTTGAAAAGAACCGAGTGGTTTTTCGAAAGTGTTCCAACGATTTAAACTTGGTTTATTATCTTGCATTAGTTCTTTTAATGCGTGATATTCTTGCATTAGTTCTTTTAATGCGTCCCATCATTTAATCCTACCATTGCAGAAAACAACCAAAATATGACGTACGCTTATGCCATTCGCATTCGCCACGGGGCCCCGTCATTACCCGTTAGGTTACTTAACTAACGACAGAGCGGGGGCTGGGCTAGCGCGTCTGTAAAATATAAGCAACGCCTAAATAGTTATAGATATAGCAATAGTAGACATTACAGATCACAGATGAATGCATTGGATATACTAGCAATCCGCAATCCTTTTGAGCCTGAAATGAAAAGCGGATAACACGGTCGCGGTGAATAGCCAAATACCCCACCCAAGACCCCTACGGGTGCGGCAAACTACCCGCCAAGTACCCGAAGCGTAGCAACCTCCCTCATCTCCATGAGTTGGCCACTCGACACTTCGGCATACCCGGTAGTTCGTGCACCCCTCCATGGGTCTATCCTAGGAGCAAAAACAGTAAAAAGAATTATACAATGACGGTTACAACCCCGACCCGGTTGTGCGGCCAAACAAATAATATTATTACATCAATTTACATTTATAATGAATGAAAGAAAAACAAAAGCTCATCTCACATCCACCCCGGCTATTCACCCGCGACAGTCCAACACATTCATATACACATTCCAGCACATTACAGATCATGTATAACCCCGACTAATCATCTTATAGCGATTAGCCGACGTTCAATACATGCAAGCATCACAGATATAACCATCATAGTCAAAAGTGCAGTGAAGTTCGGAAAAATACGGAATTATAGGACCCCAAAAGGAAATTTCTTTTCTGGAAAATCTGGGCACATATAATATATTTCAAAAATCCCAAAACCAACACCTACACACACTGCACGAAAAACGACGCACAGAAGACGACAAAGCGCGGCGGTTGCGCGGCACGAGCCTACCTCGTGCCGCGGAAAGGCGGCGCTTTGAGCTCAACACTGGATCGTTTTTCATGGGTGTTCTTAGAAAACCCTGAGACGATTTTACAAGTATAAAGTTTTTCATTTTGAGCCAAAAAAATTTCAACAGAAACTCAGGTTTTGTAAAAGTATGGTTTTTGGGTTTTTTTTCGGTTCCGAACTTCGTTACACTTCACTACCAAGCTAGTTTAAGTTTAGTTAGGCTCTGATACCACTGTAAGTCCATATTGCGACCCCCGGTTCTTACGGGGAGGCGGAAACGGTATAAAAAAATAAATTTTTTTTATCGCAAGAGGCAACATGGACTAAGCAAGGTCGGGATCGTTGTCTAAACTAAAACTAGCAAACTAGCTAAAGAGATTTAGCTACTCGGATAAAGATGATTATACCTAAACTTGAACTCCTTCGTCTTCAAACTTTGTAGAGGTTGATGGTTCTCCTTTGTCGCCTTCTTCCGTCGAAGATGGATCCACCTCGAAGGCTCGACCTTTGGGCTCTTTCTCGTACTTGGAGTGAACTAGAATCGCCGGCTTGCTAAACCCTTGATCCTAGAGTGAGTAGAGAGTGTCTAAGGGTTGCTTTTGTTTTTCAAGAGAAGGATTCTCAACACATGAGAAGGTTTCTCTTGGCTAGAGGAAGAAGAAGATGAAGTGAAGAGAGAGAGTGAATATGATAGAATAAGCTCTCATTTCCTTTCTTGCAACCATAATGCAAAAAGAAAATGAATTATCAAATAACAATAATAATAATCAAAATGAAAAAGGTTTGATGGAAAGTTTAGGAATGACTAATATCATTACAAACATTAAATGAAAAAAGCAAGAATGAAAAAGCATCTTGCATTTGTAATGATGGTGGTCAAATGTTCAACCATGGTCAACAAGTCAACCATGGTCAACAAGTCAACAAAAACTAACCATGACACAATTTCATTTATTATATATTATTAAATGATATAATACAAATCCATTAGGGTTTGGAAAAAGACGACTGTCAACTGTGCATACGCACCCGTTCCGAAACCCTAATGAAAGTCATCTTCCTCTTCCTCAAATAACTGTGCATACACACCTGCATCCTTGTTCCGAGGAACATGAATACTGAGAGATAAAAGCAACCCCAAATACTATACCAGTATCCGGCTCAAACCAGAGCCCGCTGGTAATATCCGTCCGGACTCCAAACGTGCACAAGTGCGCGGATGAGAACGAACCCTGTCGCAAAACCATGCGACCTCTACTCTGTTTTGCCCATAGGCGAATACCCTCTGTGTGGGACTCTAAAGACTCGACACTACGCTGGCAGTGGGTTTAACCACAGACCGCAAGCGGCACTAGCTGTGCGTAACGGTCCCCAGGTAGATGTCGACAAGAAGGCTGACGAGGTGAAACCCCATCGGTACTCCTACTGAGTCTGAATGTGACAGTCTCCGTACAGTCCGGTCTGTTCGTCTGATACATCGCATGGCGGGCCTAGGGGGCGGTAAACGTCAGTCCCCCAATAGCGGTACAAGTCGTGCCGGAGCGAAGCCCAAAACACCCTGAGATAACACTGGAAACCTACCAGTATATCTCGTTTGCCCTGGCCAGGAACTACTCGTGTAATGGCTCTCCTAGACACAGCGCGATGTCAACCCCCAATACCGGGAGAGAAGAATCCTGTCTAACCATCACTGCCTCCAAGTGCTTCGGGACTGCACCCAACCACCACCTGTTTGCACGACTCCTTTGAGCCGTGGTAGGGTAGTGATCAAAATGCAGTGGGAACACACTCGAGGCGAAGTGCCAGTGTCAAGTCAGCGGACTAAGCTGTACTCATGTCACCTGGGAACTGATGACTGACGATAGGTATAATACCAACCTGTCAGTTCCCGACGAGTCCTGTCCAGTGTACTCGTAACCCAACGAGCACCCGTATACTATCTCCAGTACGACGTACTGATGGCTGTGGGACAGACCATCTCCCACACTGGGATGAGAAGCGTATACGCTAGTCTACTCCGGAGTATCGATGCCCTGTCTCGATAGTCCTGCGACTAGGGACCTGTATAAGGATGTGCTTATAGATTACCCAGTCCCCACTAGTGTGACTGCCATCACAACGCTGGTAATCAAGCAAAGATCCTAAGGGCTCCACTAATGCGTATAAGTGATATACTGAAATAAACACATGTACACATTGAAGTAGAAACAAACCAAGTAGCATACTACTATTTTGAGCAAGATTGTATATACAAGGTGAATATCCCAAGCATCCATTAAGTAATTTACAAACTAGTATGATACAGTAATGGCCTCTAGGGCATATACACTAACAACTAGTGGGGTTTGGGTAGTCCATGAGTACATCCTTCATTGTTCCTAGTCATGGGAATATCGAGACGGGGCATCAATATTCCAGAGTAGACTAGCGTATATCTTCTCGACCCATGTGATGGGCGATGGATGATCCCATATCCATTAGTATTTGACATCAGAGATGGTATGCGGGTGCTCAGTGGAGACTGGGTACACTGAACGGACTCGCCGAGAACTCCCAGATGGTATTATACCTCACGTCAGATGACAGTTCTCTGGTGACACTGGTACAGTTTAGTCTGTTGACCGGAGATCGTCATAGAGTCTTATGTGTCTCCTACTGTACATTGATTTCCACCCTACCACGACTCTACTGAGTCGTGCAAACAGGTGGTTTTTGGGTACAGTCCCGATTCACATGGAGGCGATGAGCGATAAGAGGGGATTCGTCTCTCCAGGTATTAGGGGTTGATGTTGCGCTATGCTCGACTGGCAATAACTGGAAATCCCTGGCCAGGGTTGATGTGATTTAATGGTAAGAGTTATCAGTAGTTTCACGCTCGTTATGACCTTACATCGGCATGAATTATTGATCTCACGCTTTTGGCGTGTCGGATGTTCAAAGTTCTAAAGTTATAACCGCGATCAGGACGGTGTCGGTTTGCAGCTAGCCGGTTGAGCACGGGTCGATCCACAGGGAGATGGTTGTATTTCCGTTCGAGTTTTAGACGAGTCAATAAAGAATGTGTATATGTTTGTTCAATTCTATCCTAAGTGTTATATGCAAGTATAAAGTTGTTAAGAAAAAGATACGAAAGTGTAAGCTAAGGAAATCCGCACTCAAAAACCTTTGAGCCGAGTCTTGACCAATTGAAACTAGAGCAATCGGCAACAACGTGGATTAGGGTACTTAAGCACGGTATTCGTGGAATCCGGCTTATTGACCCTTGTCCGTCCGTTCTTGTTTCTTGCTTCCGCCTCCGGCAATTGATCCCATGGCTTGGCAAGTTCTAGGCTATTTATAGGCAGGAAACTGAAAACCCAGGGCAACATTCAGGACCAACATGAATGTACCAAACTTCCCCTGAAAACTCATCATCTGACGAGCCCGTACGGTCGCGGATCCTCGACCTAAGCATGCTTATGCCGTGGAACCGCGGCCATAAAGAGGGGTTGGCCCTTCATTTTGGGTGATTTTCCCTGGTTTGCAGCACTCTTCAGTATGGTATATGTTGTTTCTCAGAAGCTCTTCACATTTCTTCCAGAATTTCAGTAGATCAAAAAGTGATGTGATGTGGATCTTTTGCCATGATTTCCTTGAGCTCCCTGTAGATATGTTGGATCTTGTATTGACGTTGAGTTTTGTGCATAAAAATGACATTGATTTGCCATTTTGTTCCTTAAACTGGTGTGTGGCAACATACGGATATAGAGCGGAGACCCGTGTTTTTTCTGTGGTTGGCAGTAATCCGCAATTTGTCGTACTTTTCCATGAATTTCACGGTTTGTCGTACCTATGCAAATCCCTCAAAATTCGTGAGAAACCATGGGTACGCCGAACTCGGTAAACCAGACATATGAAATGAAAGTGAGACAGTTTCTTGCAAGGTCGAAATGATGGAAAGGATGGAGGTAGATGATTGAGGAAGGTTATCGGTTAAAGGTTCAGGAGGGTGTACACAGTCAATGAAAGGAACAGGATGAATTGGAAAATCCGACTCATCAATTAAAACTGGTTCATCCTCAAAAATATCCTCAAAAGTTTCCTCAAAATTCAGCTTATCCATGCAAATTTCATCAAAATCAAGACGCATCTGGGGTTCGGGAAAAATAGTTAATGACTCGGGATGATGAATTGGAGAGAAAAACTCTGCCAAATCTACAGGTTCATCATCCAAAATATTCCCGGCGTCAATATCCTCAATCAAGTGAAAATCAATATTCTCAGACACCTCAACAAAAGCATGGATATTAATCAATTCAGGTTCTAGAGTAGAGGTGTGGAGGTCAAAAGGATTGGGTGTGGTTTCACTCGAAAAGGACCCTTCACAATCGGGCGAATCAAACACTACAAAGTCACACAACTCATTATCTGTTCTATCTTTAATCAATGAATCGTTTGGAACACTAGATAGACATTCAAAACCGGAGTTGTGGGATTCAAGTTGAAACGGGTAGGCTTGATTCGGAAGGGGGTACATCTCACTCTCTCCATTCAAATTCTCAACCTTTCCTACCGCCTCTTCATACATTGGAAAATTTGAAGCTAGTTGAAAAATAGCTACCGGGTCACTAGGTTGTATGAAGGCGGCCATGGACGCATTCAAATCCATCATCTGTTGGTATGACGCTACCCTAAAGTCTTCTAAAGACTGTTCTAGACTAGTCATGGGTTGTGAAGGGGTTTCAGTAAAAGATTCAAAGTTGTTTGGATACTGAAAACTCCCAAATGGCGGTTCAGAAGCAATGTCTAGGGAAGGTGCAAAAGTCGGGTAGGACTGGTAGGAATTGAATGGCTGGACAGGAGCAGGATCAACATTTGGATAAGAAGATGAATGGAATTGTTGATCCCAAGAATCTGTAGTGGTGAAAGGAGTGAAAGATCGGCTACAGGATTGTTCGATATGTTCAGCAATAGACATGGGTCTTGGAGTTGCAACGGGACTCGAAAAAGGGGTATCAACGTAAGAAGGTGGTGAAGGTTGAAACGGTTGATACAAAGTGGATGGCGGAGTCCAATTGGTAGTCCTAGATGCGTGTATCCGATCTTTCAAACAAATTTTAGGCATGGAGGGGTCGTTCAAAGTTCGACCATAGCAAGAACCGTAAGAATTTATGTCTGGTTGTGGGTACCAAAGTTCGGCAAGAGTTTTGCGAGGTAGGGTACCCATGATATGAAGAGAAGAAGAAGAAGTGAAAAGGAGGGGGAAAGAATGTGATTTTTTTTAGTTAGATATTAACAAAAGAATGAAATATACACTTAAAAAGAATCTGGACCAAAAAAACAATCACGACACAAAAATACCACACACCTAATCGATCTAGGGTTCACCTAGGTCAAATAGATCTGCTCAAGAACTTGATTGTCGAAGTAATACTGTGTTGAGAAACGAGCTTAAGATATACTGATCACGAGGTCACGTAAGTGCAGAGATAAGGGGAGGTTTTCTGACGCTTTCGTGAAGGTCCTTAATTAAATAACTATTTCTCTTTTGGCGGTTTCGCCGTGAACACTTTTCTAGACACCCGTAAACAATATACCGTTAAGCGGTATTCTAAACACAGTTAACTTCTCCTAGTGAGCGCGGAGTCCTTAAGGCTTAAAGTCTAATTTCTTTTAAAATTTGTGCGGGTAAACGTTATGCTCAAGTTCGTGATTTGTGGGCCACGGAAAAGGTGATGAAATCCTTTACCGTATATTGTGGGGTTCGCTTGCCCATAAGTCCGTATTAATGTATGCAATGCGTAATTTAATAAAAATTCTATAAAGAATCAAACAATCATTTTTTATATTAAGCACGACACTGCAACAAATACGGGTTAGTCAATTTTTTTGCGTTTGGTAGCGACTTGCAAAGAATCCTCCAAAGATATTATAGTGGATGCGTCGGATTTGAGAAGAAGGTGTTAGTAAAGTACGTACCATTAAGTTTTCGGGTTTAGAAAACCCCCGTTGAATCAAACAGGTAAGCTTGAAAATTTCGCTTGCGCGGGTCAAACTACCCGGATCTTTGGCACTGTACTTTGCAATCACCTTAGCCTTAAACGTACACTTTGCTCCCCACAATCGCAGTTCGTAAATCCGCAAAAATCTGCAGAAAATACAGTATGGTGGAATTCAGAGAGAAGATCAAAGAAAAGAAAAAGGGGTGGAGAAAAAATTGGGCACAGTGGCCTCAATGGGACCGCGGAACCGCCGCTCAAGGCACCTTTTGACCGCGGTTCCGCGGTCAAAATGTTGACTTGGGGATTTGTCTTTGGTCAACGAACTCCACTTCTTCTCTTCTCCAAAATAAAAAACCTCTGTTTTCTTTTTGGATTACTGTGCTTGCTCCAGATTAGCCTGCACACTTGCTCACAAAAATTATCAAAAATAACAAAAAGATTTTATTTTTTTATTTATAAATATATACAAAAAGAATATTAACCCGAATAAAAAGAAAGAAAATACGTTACCGTCTCCCTGGCAACGGCGCCATTTGATCGCACGCTTTTGGCGTGTCGGGTGTTCAAAGTTCTAAAGTTATAACCGCGATCAGGACGGTGTCGCTTTGCAGCTAGCCAGTTGAGCACGGGTCGATCTACAGGGAGATGGTTGTATTTCCGTTCGAGTTTTAGACGAGTCAAAAAAGAATGTGTATATGTTTGTTCAATTCTATCCTAAGTGTTATATGCAAGTATAAAGTTGTTAAGAAAAAGATACGAAAGTGTAAGTTAAGGAAATCAGCACTCAAAAACCTTTGAGCCGAGTCTTGACCAATTGAAGCTAGAGCAATCGGCAACAACATGGATTAGGGTACTTAAGCACGGTATTCGTGGAATCCGGCTTATTGACCCTTGTCCGTCCGTTCTTGTCTCTTGCTTCCGCCTCCGGCCAAACCGAACGCAACCGGTCGCGGTTAGGAATCACCGTTATCTTGGTAGGGTAGTTGTAGGGTTCCTAGGCACACTAATGAAGTCTCACAAGTGATCAAACATGCCCAATTGAAATTTTACATGTGCCGAGAAAACCTAATACGGATCGTTAACTAGATATATAGGCGAAACGATGCAAATAAACAACTTTATCTAAAAGGAAAGTGGCTACAACCTTTGTAGATCCGGTCCACCACTTCCTAAGCTCCGCGATGATCTCCCTCCGCTGTCCAAATCGAACCCATGACTCTAGAATCGGCTTCATCGGAGAAATGGGCGGTCTTGGTCGTCGGTTCGATGCCGAAGATGATCTACGTCGAGGCATCACAAGATCAAGCTCCAACTTCACCAAGCCTTGAAAACTTATGAAAAAAACACCCTATACTACTTGGCAAGAGGTAGAGGATGAAGAAATAGGAAGTGGGTTCACTTTAGAATTGGATTTCTCACTCTTATTCTCAAGTTGCCATTGATGGTGGCATTGTTTTCTTCTTGTTCAAGATGAAGAAGAAGATGAAGATGAATATGATAAGTTAATAAAAATAGAAAAGAAAAATCATACTTATCATATACTAACCCTTGGTTAAGTGTCGAGAATGAACTAGGGTTAGTTTAAATGGTTAGGGTTAAGCATGAGACAAGAATGGTGACTTAGTCAATTCTTCATGAATCTTTAACTAAAACAAACATAGCCACCATTCATTTATCTTTATCATTTTCTTTTGCCAAAATAAACAAAAAGAATAAATAAATGAATAAGTAAATAAAATGAAACCTTAACCATTCATATAACCCTGGTCAATTCTTTACACTAACCCAAGCTTGCATGTATCATCAAACATGATACAATCATGTGCACAAAAGTATATCACATATACAACTTGCACAATTCAAGTGAGAAAATCCATTTAAAGTGAACCAATACTAGTTAATGCAAAGTAATATATCAAATATATAATTATGCATTAAATCATTGAATCAATACTTGATTTAACGATCCGGTCATATCGTATATAACCGACTAGTATCCTATGTATCGGCTTATCTAATCAATCCTTGATTCGATAAATAGGTTATATCGCATACAACCATTCGATACATCCATCGCGAGAATATAATATGGTATCACATACACGCATTATTCTTGGTCCCGCACATATCTCAAATGCGCTCCTATTTCGTTTCGCTTGAGCCAGGAAACCTCTGTGTAGGACTCTAAAGAATCGTCAATACGACGGCAACAGATGATGATCATATCAAACATTCACAAGCCGCAAGCGGTCTGCTAAACGTAACGGCCACCCGGGTATTGAGCGATCAGAAGATCGACGAGCAAGCCCGCTCACACTCCTGTGAATCCAACCAGTAACACTTATCGTACAGTCCGGTCTGTTCGTCTGATATGTCGCATATCTCGCCTAGGGGTTGTAAACGTCAGACCCCAATAGCTCGATAAGTCATGCCGACGTAAGGTCCATAACATTCGTGAAACTACTGATAACTCTTACCAGTATATCACTGCAACCCTGGCCAGGGATTTCCTATTATGGCCAGTCGAGCATAGCACAACATCAACCCCCAATACCGGGAGAGACGAATCCCCTCCTATCGCTCATTGCCTCCATGTGAATCGGGACTGTACCCAAAAACCACCTGTTTGCACAACTCAGTAGAGTCGTGGTAGGGTGGAAATCAAAGCACGGTGGGAGACACACAAGACTCTATGACGATCTCGGGTCAACAGACTAAGCTGTACCAGTGTCACCCGAGAACTGCCATCTGACGTGAGGTATAATACCATCTGGGAGTTCTCGACGAGTCCGTTCAGTGTACCCAGTCTCCACTGAGCACCCGCATACCATCTTCGATGTCAAACACCAATGGATATGGGATCATCCATCACCCATCACATGGGTCGAGAAGATATACGCTAGTCTACTCTGGAATATCGATGCCCCGTCTCGATATTCCCACGACTAGGGACAACGAAGGATGTACTCATTGACTATCCAGGCCCCACGAGTATGATCTTCATCATAGTCCTGGAAGTCGAGTATACATCCTAAGGGCTTTATTAACATGTAATCAGAGAGACAGAAAGTATACATGTTAAGATAAAGAGCAACCAGATAGCATACTATCATGTCGAGCAAGAAAGTCCTACCTATATATGTCCCAGCATCCACTACAATATACATCCAATGAACAGTAATGGCCTCTAGGGCATACATATAACTAACAGTAGTGTGCCTAATGGAGCGCTTGCGTAACGTTTGGGCGGAGTTCAAAGGAAAATAACGGGAAAAGGAAATAAGGAATGAAATCTTAACTTACAATATTGTATTTATTCTTAACAACAACAATTTACAACCATTCACAAAACGAACCAAAAAGAACAAAAGAAAAGATAAACAAAGAAAAGAAAAGATTACAAGCAAGTAATTAAAAGTGCATGGAATTTAAGTGCATGAAAGTAAATGAGCAAGAAATGAAACTAGAAACCATAGAACCCAAAACAAGACATAGGTTCATTAACCAAATCTTAAACTTGCAAGCTCAATTAAGAGGTTGCAAGATCAAGAAAAGGCAAAGAACTCATAGAGAATGAAGCACAAAAGAGAGAACAATATTGATTCCAAAATGATACAACCCCTTGAGATCAATGACCAAAGCTTAAACTTGCAAGCTCACTTAAGAGGTTGTAAGATCAAGTTAAGGTACAGAGCTCAAGGGGGAAGCTAAGCAAAAGAATGATACAAAATATCCCTCATCTTCATTTAACATCCACTCAAAAGCTCTCACAACAATTTCATGGAGGAAAGAATGAAGAAGAAGAAGAAGTAAACTAAAAACTTACAAAAAGTGGGCATAAGAATTTGTAAGTCCACGTTACCTCTCTCGGTACTTACGGGCTTGCGGAAATGATGAAAAACGATTTTTCTAGAGGTGGTAACATGGACTCAAAAACGGATTTTTGTTAAACAACTACCTAAAAACCTAACTAGGAGTTTTACCTACTCGGTTAGGGGGCTATACCTTTCTTGAACTCCTTCGTCTTCAACCCTTTGCGGTGTACGGATTGGCCTCACCTCGTCGTCTCCTTGTGCCGAAGATGGATCCACCAGAAAGCTTCTATCTTTGGCTTCTTCTTCAAACTTTGAAGAAACTAGAACACTTGGTTTGCTAAACCTTGTGAACTAGGATGAGTAGAGAAGTGATATGTGTTTTCTTTTATCTCTAAGGCAATGTTTCTCAACTCATGAGAGGGAGTTGCCTTGAGCTAGAGAGAGAGCAAGAGGAAGAGCAAGAGGGAGAGCTCAAACAAGAGAGAGAAAGCAAATGAGAGAAATGAGTAAGTCTTTTGCCATCCAAGCTCTCATAATCCAAAACCATCATAACAAATAATAGTAATCAAGTATTATGTGATGGTTCAAGTCAAAATGGCCATATCATTTCATGCACTCATTTTGCAAAAAGAAACAAGCAAGCAAAAGTCTTTGCCATGAAATGATAGCCATTGTCATGATGATGGTCAACTAGTCCAACTTAGTCAACCGGTCAACAAAGTCTACAAGTCAACAAAGTCAACCCCTCAACAACCATGTCACTATAATACTTAATTAATATTATTGTTAATCATATTTCTTATTCTCATTACGGTTTAGCAAAAGTCAATGGTCAACTGTCAACAGAACAATCCCAATGAGAATCATCTGCCTCTGTCTCTCTGTCAACTGTGCATACACACCCGCATCCGCGTTCCGAGGAACACGAATACAAACGAGATAAAACCAATCCCAAAACGTACACTAGGATCTGGCTTAAACCAAAGCCCGCTTGTGTTAACTGTCCGGACACTAAACATGCACAAGTGCACGGATGTGACCGAACCCTGTCGCAAAACCATGCGACCTGTCGCAAAACCATGCGACCTCTACTCTTTTGCCTAAAGGCGAATAGCTTTCTGTGTGGGACTCTAAAGACTCGACACTACGCTGACAGTGGGTTTAACCACAGACCGCAAGCGGCACTAGCTGTGCGTAACGGTACCCAGGTAGATGCCGATAAGAAGACGGACGAGGTGAAACCCATCTGAACTCCTACTGAGCCTGAATGTGACAATCTCCGTACAGTCCGGTCTGTTTGTCTGAGAATATCGCATGGCGGGCCTAGGGACTGCACCCAACTACCGAGAGAGACCCGTTTAACCGTCACTGCCTCCGAGTGCTTCGGGACTGCACCCAACTTCTTCCTGTTTGCACGACTCCTTTGAGCCGTGGTAGGGTAGTAATCTAAGTACAGTGGGAACACACTCGAGGCGAAGTGACATTGTCAAGTCAGCGGACTAAGCTGTACTCATGTCACCTGGGAACTGATAACTGACGATATGTATAGTACCAACCAACAGTTCCCGACGAGTCATGTCCAGTGTACTCGTAACCTAACGAGCACCCGCATACTATCTCCAGTACGACGTACTGACGGCTGTGGGACAGACCGTCTCCCACACTGGGATGAGAAGCGCATACGCTAGTTTACTCCAGAGTATCGATGCCCTGTCTCGATAGTCCTACGACTAGGGACCTGCATAAGGATGTGCTTGTGGATTACCCAGCCTTCACTAGTGTGACTGCCATCACAACGCTGGTAATCAAGCAAAGATCCTAAGGGCTCCACTAATGTGTATATATGATATACTAAAATAAACGCATGTACACATTAAAGCAGAAACAAACCTAGTAGCATACAACTATATTGAGCAAGATTGTCTAGACAAGGTGAATATCCCAAGCTTCCATTAAGTAATATACAAACTAGTATGATACAGTAATGGCCTCTAGGGCATATACACTAACAATCTCCCACTTGCACTAAGGCCATGTACTGGCGTATCGAAGACCTATCATCTCGATCAGCCGCTCGAACTAAGTCTGGGGTAAGGCCTTCGTGAGTGGATCAGCAGTGTTATCTGTAGGGTTCCTAGGCACTCTAGTGAGGTCTCACAAGGCATCGATCATGCCAAATTCAAAAATTCTAGATGCCGAGAGACCCGACTACGGATCGTTTGCTAGAAAACTAGGCGAAACAAGAGCTAGTTTACAACTAAACTATAAGATACGGAAATACAACCTTTATAGATCCGGTTCTCCACCTCCATAGCTCCGAGATGAGGTCCTCTCCGCTGTCCAAATCAAATCCGGGCTCTAGCATCGGCTTCATCGGAGACTGGACGGGCTAGGTCGTCGACGACGTGCCGAAGATGATCTACGTCGAAGCATCACTAGATCGAGCTCCACCTTCACCAAGTCTTGAAAACTTGTGAAGGAAACACACTCTACTACTTGGCAAGAGGTAGAGGATGAAGAAATAGGAGGTGGGTAGACTTTAGTTTTGGATTTCTCACACTCTTCATCAATCCACCATTGATGAAGTTTGGTTTTCTTCACTTGAAGAAAACAAATGAAGAAGAAGAAGAAGAAGGAATTTGTTATGATAAGAATAATGAATATATTAGAGTGATAATTCTTATCATAATAATGACCATGGTAAATTATAGAGAGCTAACTTGAGTTAATGAGAATGGTTAGGTTTAAAAAGAAGACAAAAATGGTGACATGGTCAAAGTATTCATGAAGCTTCATGAATGAAAAGAATGCCACCATTTATCTCATTTCTTTTCGTTTTTCTAAAAGAATAAAAGAATAAATGAATAAGGAAAAAGTAAACCCTAACCATTTCATTAACCAAGGTTTAATTCTTTACACTTAACCAAAAAGGCATGCATCATTAAACATGATACAAGCAAGTGCACAAAATCATATCGCATATGCAATGCGCACACCCGAGTGAGAAAATCCATTTAAAGTGAACCGATACTAGTTAATGCAAAGTAATATATCAAATATATAATTATGCATTAAATCATTAAATCAACACTTGATTTAAAGATCCGGTCATATCGCATATAACCGACTAATATCAACAGTAACAACTTATCGAATCAACACTTGATCCGATATGCCGGCTATATCGCATATAACCGATCAATGTCACATATCGTGAGAATCGAATACAGTATCACATACTGGTATCATTCTCGGTCCCGCACATATCTCATATGCGCTCCTATTTCGTTTCGCTTGAGCCAGGAAACCTCTGTGTAGGATTCTAAAGACTCGTCAATACGCCGGCAGCAGAAGATGATCATATCAAACACCCACAAGCCGCAAGCGGTCTGCTAAACGTAACGGCCACCCGGGTATTGAGCGATCTGAAGATCGACGAGCAAGCCCGCTCACACTCCAGTGAATCCAACCAGTAACACTAACCGTATAGTCCGGTCTATTCGTCTGATATGTCGCATATCTCGCCTAGGGGTGGTAAACGTCAGACCCCAGTAGCTCGATAAGTCATGTCGACGTAAGGCCCATAACATTCGTGAAACTACTGATAACTCTTACCAGTATATCACTGCAACCCTGGCCAGGGATTTCCTGTTATGGCCAGTCGAGCATTGCACAACATCAACCCCTAATACCGGGAGAGACGAATCCCCTCCTATCGCTCATTGCCTCCATGTGAATCGGGACTGTACCCAAAAACCACCTGTTTGCACAACTCAGTAGAGCCGTGGTAGGGTGGAAATCAAAGCACAGTGGGAGACACACAAGACTCTATGACGATCTCGGGTCAACAGACTAAGCTGTACCAGTGTCACCAGAGAACTGCCATCTGACGTGAGGTATAATACCATCTGGGAGTTCTCGGCGAGTCCGTTCAGTGTACCCAGTCTCCACTGAGCACCCGCATACCATCTCCGATGTCAAACACCAATGGATATGGGATCATCCATCGTCCATCGCATGGGTCGAGAAGATATACGCTAGTCTACTCTGGAATATCGATGCCCCGTCTCGATATTCCCTCGACTAGGAACATTTCAAGGATGTACTCATAGACTATCCAGGCCCCACTAGTATGATCTGCATCACAGTCCTGGAAGTCAAGTACACATCCTAAGGGCTTTATCAACATGTAACAGAGAGACGGAAAGTATACATGTTAAGATAAAGAGCAACCAGATAGCGTACTATCATGTCGAGCAAGAAAGTCCTACCTATATATGTCCCAGCATCCACTATAATATACATCCAATGTACAGTAATGGCCTCTAGGGCATACATATAACTAACAATCTCCCACTTGCACTAGGGCCATCTGTAGCAGTGGTTGCAGTATCTAATACTCAACCATCCCATATGAGTCTCTCTCTGGGATAAGGCCTTCATGAGTGGATCCGCCGTGTTGTCCTCTGAGTCTACTCTCCTAACCTCGATCATCCCAGAGATCAACTATCTCCATGATCAGGTGATGCTTCCTCAGAATATGTCTGGGTCACTGATGGGACCAGGGTTCCAGGGCCTAAGCCACACTTCCATTGTCATACAATGGCAGGAACCTAGTTCATCTTATGAACCAATATACACCCAAACTTCCTCTTTGGTAGTATCTTCAATAACGATGTTACCAGCCTTTATCGTCTAGTTTGCCACGGTATCTAGCTTGGAACTCTTCCAACATACCGTCCCTCTGCTGTGGGTAAAGACAATGCCCGTGACTGACATTCAGTCGTCTTTATTACCCTGGAACTCTTCCAGTGATTCTCCCCAGGATCGATTGATACCATCTCACTACATCTAGTGAGAATCCTAGCATCCAATTACATCTATCTCATAGATGAAAACTCAGGATTTAGGAGGTATCACTTTGATCCTATTTGGAGAATCCTAGTGATAATAGGAGATTGACCGATCGTATTATAGGAAACTCTTTTCCTATCAAGAGTATGTTGTCTACGTACAATACGAAGATCATCACCATACTCCATACTACCCTTTTGTATATACAAGGTTCGTCTACCATTTTGATGAAGTCAAACACTTTGACTATCACATTAAAATAGACGTTCCAACTCCGCGATGCCTGCTTCATTATGTAAAGCAACTTGCACACGTTTCCGCTGCTCCCACTGTTTACGAAGACCTCTGGCTGTGTTCTTATAGACGTTCTCTTCTAAATCAGTATTTAGAAAAGCAGTCAGGGCACCCAACCACCAGATATCGCAGTCATGGTATGTAACCGTGGCAAGTAGGATCTGGATGGACTTAAGCATAGTCACTTTGAAAAGGTTTCATCATTATCCATGCCTGGTTGATGACTAAAACCTTTAATAAGCCTAGCTTTGAAAGTCTCAACTTTTCCATCTACACCAAGTAATCTTCTCAAGATATACTTGCTCCTGATGGGGATTTAACCCTTCAGATATAGCATCCAAAGTCCATACTTTGTTGGTGTATATGGATTCCATGTCAGATCGCTAAGCATCCAGCCATTCTTACAGAGTCCCTACTCTCGATGGCCTGCTCGAAACTAGTTGGGTCATCATCTCATGATGCAATCCTTGCTCCCACTGTCATCGAGAAACCGAGGTATCTCTCTGGCGGATGAGGAACCCTACTAGATCGGCGGAGAGGCTGAGGTTCGTCGGGAACAATAGAATCCTTTGGTTCTGTCAAATCATCAACTTCAGTTTTGTATAGCTGGAACCTTTCCAGTTCTACAGAACTGATCCTGCCTCGATTTTGTCCGGATTTTGCTTTAAACATAGGCCGGACAACCCCAAATCTTAACTCGATTAAGAGATGGGTTCTTCACATACCATATCTCATATGGAGTGGTAGGCACTGATTTGATTCAAACCTAATTGAATAGGTATGCAGCTTCTTAAGTGCATAACCCCAAAAGGAAATAGGTAACTCAGTAATACTCATCATAGAGCACACCATATCTAATATTGTGCAATTGCTCCGCCCTGATACACCGTTGTGCTGTGGTGTATTCAGAGGAGTAAAACTGAGAGAGAATCTCATTCTCCTTTAGAATAGTCCAGGAATTCTATGCACAAGTATTCTCCTCCCTGATCTTATCATAGGACATAATACTTATACCCATATTTTGGTTCTCTACTTCTAACTTACATTCTGTGAATATCTCAAAAGGTTCGGACTTATGTTTCAGCAGGAACATATGACTGAATCTTGAGAGATTATCAGAGAATATAATGAAGTATAAAGAACCAGTCCTGGCATGTGTAGACAGGAGACCTTACATACATCATAATGTATCAGTCCCAAGAGTTTACTAACTCTTTCTCTGTTTCCAATAAACAGAGCTATGGTCATCTTATCTTTGTGACATGACTGGCAAGTTTCACAAGATGTAAATTCAAACTGATTTAAATATACATCTAAATGTAACTTCAGCTAGTCGGGGCGCATTGATATGACCTAGTCTACAATACCTCAAGAAGAATTTGTTCATTTCTGAACTCTTCCTCTTGTGTGTGTTCAGTATACAAGGAACTGTAGTTTGATTTAGAACGTCAATGCTTTTAGATAACGTGCCTGAACCGATCAACTTTTGATATAGGAAATGTTCAAAACATTATCCAACAATACAAAATTATATTATTTCTTTACTAATAAATAGACTGATATGATTTTGTATATCAGATTCGGTATCTAATAGCATTTGTTCAGAATCAATGTACTGGTAATACAGGGTGACAGTGACCAACAGACTTGGCTGCAACACTTGCCCCGTTCTCTGCCTCATGAAACTTATCACCCGTTCTCAGTTTTTCTACCCTTTTGTAGCCCTATGTAACAGCTTACATATCTGGGATCCCGATCCGGTATCATATACCCAGGATGCAGAGGATACTGAGAAACAGTTCTTTGTAATGAACACACCCGAAGGAGATGCATCATATGCACTTTCTTCGTTTGGGCGGCATAGGAAATCTGGTATTCCCCTATTTCCTGCTCGGTCTTATAACAATTATAAGTCGGAGCGGGACCAACGATCCCCAGCTCAGTATAACAAGCGGGTTCGGTCAATTATCCGTATTATTATCTTGATTAAGGCGTGATATGGTCGCTACCTGGAGAGAGAGAGAAGAAAACACTCTGCGTGCGCTCTTGCAAGATCAGATTGGTTATATATTTTATCTAATCAGGATGGCTCCCACTGTTTTTATCAAATCTTCCTTCAAAGCTTAAAAGGAAAGACTAGCCGGGATTAATTACACTCTACAAGTTCGCCAATCTTTCAGCCAGGCCAGTGTCGGTACTTTGAGGGAGGTTCCCCATGCTTTCGCACGGACCTAATTACTGTAAACCTCATTTTCCCAGAGGCGTAACCCCGTTGACACCTTTCTAGACACCTACTTGATTGGCTAATTGCAAAGTGCAAAACTCTCCCATGAGTAACAATTACTCGCAGTGGGTATCGGGATCCAACTATCATATAGAAGGTATGCAATCTCATTGCAAATTTCAACACTTGAAACTCCCGATAAAGGTTTTTACCCCTAGTACCTATGACCTTAACTAAGGTCAACAAATCATAAGTACTAGTCAAGCTCTACCCGTCATTTCGTGATTAATTAGACCCACCCACATGACCCTTAACTAAGGTCAACAAAGTCACGCGACTGTCCTAACTAATCGCATCATATGCGGTGTAGGAAGACATCACTTAGCTACCGTACACTGTGCCTTGACTATGGTCAACAAACACAGCACGAATACTAAGTACTCTACTTCCTAAAATGACGGAGGGTTGCGGCTGGTTTTTGTGAAAACCTTTAACGCTTTGAACTTGATCTCCTTGCGGAATCAAATGGTTTTTAAATGGAAAGTTTTTGAAGCTTTTCTAGTTTTGCAAAAGGGGTCACTCCCGGTGAAGGGATCGTCGGCCATTTCCTCGTCGAATGAGGTGCGGGATATATCATATATATCACTGTGCAAAGCGGAAACTATAGAAGCGATCAAAGACAAACCGAGGGTTGTAGCATCTGCCAGTTATTGCTAAAGGAGTCACTCCCGGTGAAGGGATCTCGGTCCTTTCCCTATCGAATAAGGTGCAGGATGTTCTATAAGGAACACCGCGATGCAAAGCAAGAACTGTAGCTACATGTTTTATTTTGAAATTCGATTCCACAACATCTATTAGGTTTATTTTCTTTCATTAATCTCATTAATGAATATCCCATCATTTAAATTACCTAAACATCACAGATAAATATGACGTACACTTATGCCATACGCATTCGCCTCGATGTCCCCTCGTGCACCATTAGGTTAGGTAACTAACGGCAGAGCGGGGCAGGGCTAGCGCGGGTGTAAAACATAAGCAACGTCTATATAATATATCATATATACTATATACTACATCTATCTGAACAGAGCACAGAACATCGCATGATCACATAAAGCACAGCAGAAGAAACATATGAAATATTGGATATACTAGGACGTCCGTGTTTTCAATACGAGCCAGTATAAAACACGGATTCCACGGTCGTGATGAATAGCCAATCCCACACCCCTAGACCCCTACGAGAGCGGCAAGCAACCCTACCAACTCTAGGGTTAGGAGACCCGGACTCGACTCCTCGAGTTGGTCTCCCACTGGACCCTAGAACCCGGTTACTTGTGCTCCCCTCCTTGGGTCTATCCTAGTGCAGAAAAGTAAATAATATACAATGGGTGACAACTTCCGCAACCTGGAAGTGCCTCAATAAAAGAATATTACATACAAGTTTTTACATGAATAAAAATGAAAAACACTCATCTCACATAAAAACCCCCGGCTATTCGAACACGACGATCCAATATAACATATCCAGCAACACATAACATCACATGTCATCAACGTAAGTAAATATGCGCATCCCAATTGTCGTTGACATATAGCAACGAAACCGGCGATATCACATATTACACTTACGGTCACAGAAAAGAAAGTGTAAAACTACAACAGTTGGAATCCGCAACCACCTCAGACATCACATGCCTGACCAAATGAATTACTTAGACATCGCATGCCTAACATTTATAAACCCCGCATTTTAGTCTCATTTATCGAAAACTCTTTTCAATATCAAGTCGGGCAATTCAACAAGATTCCCGAAAATCTGATCGAATGCTCGTCGTAAACTTCAGTAGACAGACGCACCCCAATACCGTCGACGAAGTGCACCAAGGCGGAACACCGCTGCCGTGAGCACCCGGACGGATGCTTTCGGCGACGGGGTTCTCCTACAGTCACTTGGTCGGGGCTATGGAGTGAGGCTGTCTATTAAGTTTACCCGGCGAGTATCCGCTTACGCTACGTGATTGCGACGGACTTTTGATCACATCAAAATTCCGTGGCAACCGATCAAGTGAGACTAAAGTGCTACGTTTATAACATTCATTCAGTTATCTCATAACTTATTGTGAATTCCAATTATTGTATCCCATTCCGGATAAATAGAAAATGCTAAACTTTTCGATCGAACAATCGAACACCCAAGTTTTCCCAATACAGCTCAACACATGAAATAAGTCTAACAACATTCAGTTCGTGCCTCAGTACCAACGGTCCAGCCGTAGAAGGGTCAAGCCAACGCCTCACATGTGGCACGCCGTACTGCCCCAAACCCGAAGGTTCAAAGGGCAGTTCAAGACGGTCACATAATCGAGTTAAGGTTTGTTGTCTTCTAGAGGGTCCATCGAGTTACTTGCACTACTTAGAACGTCGTTAAACTACGGAAAAATCCAACACTTGGAAATTTCCCGACAGGGGAAAAATTGGCTATTTATATCCGGTCGAACTTTTTAACATATTCTAAAATTTATCCGGAAAGCTACACAGACAAAATTTGATAATCCGATCGAACATACGAATCCCCAAAACAACCCCAGAAAATTCAACTCTTGAAAAAATATCAAAAATACCCAGGAAAACCAGCACAGCATATTATGAATTACTGTACAAATTTGGATGCCACAAATGACAAAACGTCCGCGGTTCCGCCGCACGAGCCAGGCTCGTGCCACGGAAACGCGGCGCATTGATGAAATCAGGCACACGAATTTTGCAGTATCCCTTAGAATTTCCTGCTGATTTTACTGAATATTTTTAATATGGAAAAATCCTAATTTTTGAAAAAAGGACAGAGAGCATGTTTTGAGACGGGTTTCGGGTTCGTTCGGGTTTCAGATTCCGTCTGGACTTCGCCTAAGGCTCTAGCTAGGCTCTGATACCACTGTAGGGTTCCTAGGCACTCTAGTGAGGTCTCACAAGGCATCGATCATGCCAAATTCAAAAATTCTAGGTGCCGAGAGACCCGACTACGGATCGTTTGCTAGAAAACTAGGCGAAACAAGAGCTAGTTTACAACTAAACTATAAGATACGGAAATACAACCTTTGTAGATCCGGTTCTCCACCTCCATAGCTCCGAGATGAGGTCCTCTCCGCTGTCCAAATCAAATCCGGGCTCTAACGTCGGCTTCATCGGAGACTGGACGGGCTAGGTCGTCGACGACGTGCCGAAGATGATCTACGTCGAAGCATCACTAGATCGAGCTCCACCTTCACCAAGTCTTGAAAACTTGTGAAGGAAACACACTCTACTACTTGGTAAGAGGTAGAGGATGAAGAAATAGGAAGTGGGTAGACTTTAGTTTTGGATTTCTCACACTCTTCATCAATCCACCATTGATGAAGTTTGGTTTTCTTCACTTGAAGAAAAAAAATGTAGAAGAAGAAGAAGAAGGAATTTGTTATGATAAGAATAATGAATATATTAGAGTGATAATTCTTATCATAATAATGACCATGGTAAAGTGTAGAGAGCTAACTTGAGTTAATGAGAATGGTTAGGTTTAAAAAGAAGACAAAAATGGTGACATGGTCAAAGTATTCATGAAGCTTCATGAATGAAAAGAATGCCACCATTTATCTCATTTCTTTTCCTTTTTCTAAAAGAATAAAAGAATAAATGAATAAAATGAATAAGGAAAAAGTAAACCCTAACCATTTCATTAACCAAGGTTTAATTCTTTACACTTAACCAAAAAGGCATGCATCATTAAACATGATACAAGCAAGTGCACAAAATCATATCGCATATGCAATGCGCACACCCGAGTGAGAAAATCCATTTAAAGTGAACCGATACTAGTTAATGCAAAGTAATATATCAAATATATAATTATGCATTAAATCATTAAATCAACACTTGATTTAACGATCCGGTCATATCGCATATAACCGACTAATATCAACAGTAACAACTTATCGAATCAACACTTGATCCGATATGCCGGCTATATCGCATATAACCGATCAATGTCACATATCGCGAGAATCGAATACAGTATCACATACTGGTATCATTCTCGGTCCCGCACATATCTCATATGCGCTCCTATTTCGTTTTGCTTGAGCCAGGAAACCTCTGTGTAGGACTCTAAAGACTCGTCAATATGCCGGCAGCAGATGATGATCATATCAAACACCCACAAGCCGCAAGCGGTCTGCTAAACGTAACGGCCACCCGGGTATTGAGCGATCTGAAGATCGACGAGCAAGCCCGCTCACACTCCAGTGAATCCAACCAGTAACACTAACCGTATAGTCCGGTCTGTTCGTCTGATATGTCGCATATCTCGCCTAGGGGTGGTAAACGTCAGACCCCAGTAGCTCGATAAGTCATGCCGACGTAAGGTCCATAACATTCGTGAAACTACTGATAACTCTTACCAGTATATCACTGCAACCCTGGCCAGGGATTTCCTGTTATGGCCAGTCGAGCATTGCACAACATCAACTCCCAATACCGGGAGAGACGAATCCCCTCCTATCGCTCATTGCCTCCATGTGAATCGGGACTGTACCCAAAAACCACCTGTTTACACAACTCAGTAGAGCCGTGGTAGGGTGGAAATCAAAGCACAGTGGGAGACACACAAGACTCTATGACGATCTCGGGTCAACAGACTAAGCTGTACCAGTGTCACCAGAGAACTGCCATCTGACGTGAGGTATAATACCATCTGGGAGTTCTCGACGAGTCCGTTCAGCGTACCCAGTCTCCACTGAGCACCCGCATACCATCTCCGATGTCAAACACCAATGGATATGGGATCATCCATCGTCCATCGCATGGGTCGAGAAGATATACGCTAGTCTACTCTGGAATATCGATGCCCCGTCTCAATATTCCCTCGACTAGGAACATTTCAAGGATGTACCCATAGACTATCCAGGCCCCACTAGTATGATCTGCATCACAGTCCTGGAAGTCAAGTACACATCCTAAGGGCTTTATCAACATGTAACAGAGAGACAGAAAGTATACATGTTAAGATAAAGAGCAACCAGATAGCGTACTATCATGTCGAGCAAGAAAGTCCTACCTATATATGTCCCAGCATCCACTACAATATACATCCAATGTACAGTAATGGCCTCTAGGGAATACATATAACTAACATTATCTTCCGTAGAAACTCTCCGAACCTCCATCTCCTGGCGACCCACGATCTCCCAGATTAGGTGATACCGCCTCAAGATGTGTCTGGATCTCTGATGGGACCTGGGTTCCTTCTCTAAAGCTATAGCCCCGTTTTTGTCGCAATACAGCGGTATTGGATCAACAATGGACGGAACCACCTGAAGTTCAGTTAGGAACCACCTGAACTTCCTTATTCAGACGGCTTCTTTTGCGGCATCTGCAGCAGCGATATATTCCGCTTCCATCGTCGAGTCAGCAACGGTTCCTGTTTGGAACTCTTCCAACACACCGCCCCTCCATTGAGGGTAAAGACATAACCCGACATGGACATGGAATCATCCTTGTCACTCTGGAAGCTGGAGTCAGCAAAAGCCTCTATCTGGAGGTCCTTTCCTCCATACACCAAGAACATCTCCTTAGTCCTTCTCAGGTACTTGAGAATGTTCTTTACCGCTATCCAGTGTTTCTCCCCAGGGTTTAACTGATACCGGCTTACCACACTCAGTGCATAAGCTACATCTGGTCTGGTACACAACATCGTATACATTATAGAGCCTACCGCAGAAGCGTAGGGTATAATTGACATGCGATCCCTTTCCAAATCAGTCTTGGGAGACATCTCTTTGGAGAGGGTGATCCCGTGACAAGCCGGTAGATTACCGCGCTAGGAATCTTCCATACTGAATCTTTTCAGTATGGTGTCGATGTACCTGGACTGTGAAAGTCCTAATATCCTCTTGGATCTAACACGATAGATCCAGATCCCCAGAATGTACGAGGCATCACCCAGGTCTTTCATGGAGAACCTGTGTGACAAGAATCCCTTGACAGATTGTACTATAGGAATGTCATTTCGTATCAAAAGAATGTCATCCACGTATAATACGAGGAATACGACAGTTCTTGCTACAAATCTACTATAGATGCATGGTTCATCTGGATTTTTGATAAAGCCAAAATCTTTGACCTTCTCATCAAAACAGATGTTCCAACTCCGCGATGCCTGCTTTAGTCCATAGATGGGCTTAAGCAACTTGCACACCTTTCCGCTGCTCCCACTCTGAATGAAATCCTCTGGCTGGTCCATATAAACACACTCCTCTAAATTTACATTTAGAAAAGCGGTCTTTACGTCCATCTGCCAAATCTCATAATCATGGAAGGCAGCAATGGCAAGAAGTATCCGAATGGATTTCAGCATAGCTACTGGAGAAAAGGTCTCGTCATAGTCCAAACCAGGTCTTTGACGAAAACCCTTTGCAACCAGTCTAGATTTATAGGTCTCAACCTGTTCATCTACACCAATCTTTCTTTTGAAGATCCACTTGCATCCTACGGGTTTTACCCCATCTGGAGCAATGTCCAACGTCCATACTTTGTTGGTGTACATAGACTCCAATTCGGTCCGCATTGCATCCAGCCATTTTACCGAGTCAACGCTCTGAATGGCCTGCTGGAAGCTAGTCGACTCATCACTATCAATGATGCAATCCTCTCTATCCCCGTCTATGAGAAAACCGTAGTATCTCTTGGGCGGATGAGACTACCTACTACTCCTGCGGAGCGGCGCAGGAATGCCCAGATCTTTCGAACCCTCTAGTTCTACTAAGCTTTCAGTAATAGCTCATGGTTCTGGAATTTCTTCCAGTTCTATTGCGCTCCCACTTATCTGATTCTCCAAAAACTCAGTTTCTAAGAAGTGGGCATGAGGAGAAACAAGAACCTTTTGTTCCTCTTCGCAATAGAAGAAATATCCCTTGGAGTTCTTTGGATATCCCACAAACTTGCACTATACTGAGCGTCCCTCGAGTTTGTCCGCATGCTGCTTTTTGACAAAAGCTGGACATCCCCATGTCTTAATGTGCTTAAGATAGGGTCTCTTCCCACACCACATCTGATATGGCGTAGTAGGCACAATCTTAGTTAGAACTCGGTTCAAAAGGTATGCAGCTGATTCTAGTGCATATCCCCAGAATGATAGCGGTAACTCAGCGTTACTCATCATGGACCGTACCATTTCCAATAGGGTTCGGTTCCGTCTCTCCGATACACCGTTATGTTGTGGAGTGTATGGAGGAGTAAGCTGAGAGAGAATTCCATTCTCTTTTAAGTAATCCAGGAACTCGGCACTCAAGTATTCACCACCTCGATCAGATCTTAGTGTCTTGATACTTGTGCTGGTTTGTTTTTCTACTTCATTCTTATATTCCTGGAATTTTCCAAAGGCTTCGGATTTATGTTCCATTAAGAAGACTTATCCGTACCTTGAAAAGTCATCCGTAAAAGTAATGAAGTAAGAATAACCGCTTCGTGCATGCGTAGACATTGGACCGCACACGTCGCTGTGTATGAGTCCCAAGAGCTCGCTCGCTCTTACTCCATGTCCAGTGAACGGAGTCTTTGTCATCTTTCCTTTGAGACAGGATTGACAAGTTGCATATGATTGATATTCGAACGGATCCAAATATCCTTCTGTATGTAACTTCGTCAACCTTCTCTCGTTGATGTGACCCAGTCTACAATGCCATAAGAAAGCCTGATTTGTTTCCGGAGACTTTCTTTTGTGTGTATTCTGGACATTGAAAATTTATGGTTGGTTTAATACGTATATACCATTGCTTAATGTACCTGACCCAATAAGAACTTGATTAAGGTGAATGTTTACAACATTACTTACAAACGCAAATTCATAACCTTTTTTTAGATATTAAAGATACAGAAAAGATATTACAAGTTGCGTTGGGTATAAAAAAGAAATTACGTAAAACCAAAACATGTCCATCTGACATTCCCAAGTGATAGTCCCCCACGGCCTTAACATTCATGCTAGCTCCGTTTGCAACTTTGAGGGTCATGTCACCTGCCTTCAAAAACCTACGCTTTCTCAACGCCTGCAAAGAATTACAGATATGAGATCCTGATCCGGTATCCAATACCTAGGAAGTAGAGTTTATTGATAGACAATTTTCAATAACATATACACCTGAAGCTGAAGCCGCAACTTGCTTCAGATCCTGTGTTCTGGCCTTCCAAGCCCTGCAATCTTTCTTCCAGTGTCCACTCTTATGACAGTAAAGGCACTCTTCCTTCCCCACAAGCTTCCCCGCTATCTTTGTTGTTTTTGCCTTTCCCTTCGTATCCATCTTACTAACACCGCCCCTTGGTTTGGCGGGGGCTTTCTTCTTCTTTCCCTTGGCTTTCGCCTTGGACCTAGAAGAGGAAGAACCTCCTACAAACAAAGTGGATGTTTCCCTACCTTTCTGTAGGGAGCCCTCTGCACTCCTGAGCATGTTGAGGAGTTCTGAAAGTTCAACTTTTTTTTCTTGGAAGTTGAAGTTCAGGATAAACTGGGCGTAAGTGGAAGGAAGGGACTGGTGAATCAAGTCCGTGTAGAGCTCATTCTCTAACGTGGTCCAAAAGTCCGCGAGCTCCTCAATGAAGCCAATCATCTTAAGCACGTGTTCCGCTACCGATGATCCGACGGCCAACCTTGCCGAAAACAGCTTTTTCGACACTTCGTATCTGGCGATACGAGATTGCTCTCCATACAGTTCTTTTGTATGGATAAATATGGATTCGAGGTCCATATTCTCGTGCCTCCTCTGATGTTCATTGTCCATAGAGGCAAGCACGAGGCACTTGGCATTCGCGCAATCGATTTCCCAGGTCTTACGGATTTCCCTATCCGCGACGCAGGTTTTGGGACCTGGGACAGGGGGAGCTTTGGTGGTAAGGAGATACCCCAACTTGTCATAAGTGATTGCCATTTTGATATTCCTGAGCCAATCTTTGTAGTTTGGCCCTGTCAGTATGTTTTTATCTAGTAGTAATTTAAGTCCAGTCATGATGTTTGGTCGCTGCAATTAAGAGAGAGAGAGGAAACACTTTAGCATGATGCTCTTGCAAGTTTAGAGTGGTTTTTAATTTGTCTAAACAGGATGGCTCCCACTGTCTCTCGAATCCCTCCTTAAACCAAAAAGGAAGAATTAGTCAGGATCAATCTCACCGTACAATACTTTCTTAACCGTTCGGCCAGGCTGGTGTCGGTACTTCGAGGGAGGTTTTCCAACGCTTTCGCGAAGTTCCTTAATTAAATAACCTCTTTTCCCTAGGGGCGTAGCCCCGCTAACACCTTTCTAAACACCTACTTGGTTTATAGCATTGATCGTTAAGTGAGAAATTTCCCGAGGAGTAGCATATACTCACAGTAGGATCGGGATCCAAATATCATTGCGTGACAAAACTGAAGGAATCCTACCAGAATCATCACACTCCAAATGCTATACAGCGCTAGCAAGTTTCAGTTCTTTTGAAACTCCCGATGTGGATTTTTGCCCCATGCTCTTATGACCTTGACTTTGGCCAACAAATCATAAGTCGCATGTCAAGTTCTACCCGTCATTCTCCAGGTTAATTTGAGCCCACCCGTACATACCCTTGACTTTGGCCAACAAGGTAGAATGACTGCCCCAAACCAACACATCTATCTATGATGCACATGAATACCCAATAGCTACCAATCACTATGCCTTGACTTTGGCCAACAAACATAGCTTGAATACTTATTGACCATTCATGTGAAACGACGGAGGGCTATGAATGGTTTTGGCAAAACCGTGAACGTAGTGAACTTGATATAATCGAAAGAACGAGATAGCTTTTAAAAGGAGTGGCTTAAGCTCCGCATTTAAAAGTTCTTTTTGAAAAGAAATCGAGTGGTTTTGAAAGTGTTCCAACGACTTTTACTTGGTTTATTTTTCTTGCATTAATTTTAATGCGTCCCATCATTTAATCCTACCATTGCAGAAAACAACCAAAATATGACGTACGCTTATGCCATCCGCATTCGCCACGGGGCCCCGTCATTACCCGTTAGGTTACTTAACTAACGATAGAGCGGGGGCTGGACTAGCGCGGATGCAAAACATAAGCAACGCCTAAATAATATCATATATAGATATATTGCAATGATAGCCATTTCAGATCACAGATGAACACATTGGATATACTAGGAATCCTTAATTCGTATGAGCCTGTAACGAAAAGCGGATTACACGGTCGCGATGAATAGCCAATACCCCACCCTAGACCTCTACGGGTGCGGCAAACTACCCGCCAAATATTCGAAGCGGAGCAACCTCCCTCAACGCCGTGAGTAGGCCACTCGGCACTTCGAGATACCCGGTAGTTTGTGCACCCCACCATGGGTCTATCCTAGGAGCAAAACCAGTAAAAGAAATTATACAATGACGGCTACAACCCCATCCCGGTTGTGCGGCCATATAAATAATATTACAATTTTACATGAATTGGAAGAAAAAGAAAACTCTCATCTCACAACCCCCGGCTATTCATCCGCGATAATCCAATGAATTCATATACACATACCATCAACATTACAGATCACAGATATGTATAACCCCAATAATCGACGTAAAGCGATTAGCGGACGTTCAATACATATAACACATCACAGATATAACCTGTTAGCTTTAATTCTTTAGAAGTTCGATCAAAATACGGATTTTTAAGCCCCAAAAACAAATTTTGCTTTCTGGAAAATCTGGGCAGAAAAATCATATTGTAAAAATCCCAAAATACCCCACTGAACAAACTGTGAGAAAAATCGCCCACGGCCGAGTCAACTCGGCCGCGGATCCGCGGCGGGAGCAAGCTCCCGCCGCGGTTCCGCAGCGTGTTGATCGGTTCATTGGACCATTTTTCTACAGTTGCTTCTAAAAACCCTGAGCCGAATTTTAAGATAAGATTTATCATTTTTTCGAACAGAAAAAAATTCGGCAGAAAGTAGGCATTTCGGGCGTATTTCGCGACTTTTTCTCCGATCGAATTTCTAGTTACTTTGCTAACATGTTAGATAGTGTTTAACTTGACTCTGATACCACTGTAAGTCCACGTTACCTCTCCCGGTACTTACGGGCTTGCGGAAATGATGAAAAACGATTTTTCTAGAGGTGGTAACATGGACTCAAAAACGGATCTTTGTTAAACAACTACCTAACAACCTAACTAGGAATTTTACCTACTCGGTTAGGGGGCTATACCTTTCTTGAACTCCTTCGTCTTCAACCCTTTGCGGTGTACGGATCGGCCTCACATCATCGTCTCCTTGCGCCGAAGATAGATCCACCTGAAAGCTTCTACCTTTGGCTTCTTCTTCGAACTTTGAAGAAACTAGAACACTTGGTTTGCTAAACCTTGTGAACTAGGATGAGTAGAGAACTGATATGGGTTTTCTTTTATCTCTAAGGAAATGTTTCTCAACTCATGAGAGGGAGTTGTCTTGAGCTAGAGAGAGAGCAAGAGGAAGACCAAGAGGGAGAGCTCAAGCAAGAGAGAGAAAGCAAATGAGAGAAATGAGTAAGTCTTTTGCCATCCAAGCTCTCATAATCCAAAACCATCATAACAAATAATAGTAATCAAGTATTATGTGATGGTTCAAGTCAAAATGGCCATATCATTTCATGCACTCATTTTGCAAAAAGAAACAAGCAAGCAAAAGTCTTTGCCATGAAATGATAGCCATTGTCATGATGATGGTCAACTAGTCCAACCTAGTCAACCGGTCAACAAAGTCAACAAAGTCAACCCCTCAACAACCATGTCACTATAATACTTAATTAATATTATTGTTAATCATATTTCTTATTCTCATTAGGGTTTAGCAAAAGTCAATGTTCAACTGTTAACAACCCCAATGAGAATCCTCTGCCTCTGTCTCTCTGTCAACTGTGCATACACACCGGCATCCGCGTTCCGAGGAACACGAATACAAACGAGATAAAACCAATCCCAAAACGTACACTAGGATCTGGCTTAAACCAAAGCCCGCTAGTGTTAACTGTCCGGACACTAAACGTGCACAAGTGCACGGATGTGACCGAACCCTGTCGCAAAACCATGCGACTTATCGCAAAACCATGCGACCTCTACTCTTTTGCCTAAAGGAGAATAGATTTCTGTGTGGGACTCTAAAGACTCGACACTACGCTGGCAGTGGGTTTAACCACAGACCGCAAGCGGCACTAGCTGTGCGTAACGGTCCCCAGGTAGATGCCGAGAAGAAGACGGACGAGGTGAAACCCATCTGAACTCCTACTGAGCCTGAATGTGACAATCTTCGTACAGTCCGGTCTGTTTGTCTGAGAACATCGCATGGCTGGCTTAGGGGGCGGTAAATGCCAGTCCCCTACTAGCGGTACAAGTCATGTCGGAGTGTAGCCCAGAACACCTGAGATAACACTAGAAACCTACCAGTCTATCTCGCTTGCCCCGGCCAGGGACTGTGTGTAATGGCTCTCCTAGACACAGCGCGATATCAACCCTCAATACCGGGAGAGACGAATCCTATCTAACCGTCACTGCCTCCAAGTGCTTCGGGACTGCACCAAACTACTACCTGTTTGCACGACTCCTTTGAGCCGTGGTAGGGTAGTAATCTAAGTACAGTGGGAACACACTCGAGGCGAAGTGACAGTGTCAAGTCAGCGGACTAAGCTGTACTCATGTCACATTGGAACTGATAACTGACGATAGGTATTGTACCAACCAACAGTTCCCGACGAGTCCTGTCCAGTATACTCGTAACCTAACGAGTGTTGGAGATAGTGCCCTCAGAGTCAATTATTGGATCACAGGCACGTGATTGCAATGATTGAGGGAGGACCTATCCCGGTAGGACAGTCTTACTCAAGATGATAGTATGCTATCTGGTTTATCTTAATCATCGTGTACTGCTTTAGGTGACCTTTCAGGTCACTATTGCACGTTGATAGAGCCCCTAGGATTATTGCTTGACTACCAGCAGTATGAGGGCGATCATATACGTGGGAGCTGGGGTCTATAAGCACATCCTCAAAAGGTCCCTAGTCGTGGGATTTTCGAGACAGGGCATCGATACTCCAGAGTAGACTAGTGTATACAGTCGAGACCCCGACGAGGGGCGGTGGCCGGTCTCACCAGCCACTGGTGTCAGTTGGTTCACCTAAGATGTATACAGGTGATCATTGGGTTATGAGTACACCGGACAGGACTCGCCGGGAACATGCTAGTTGGTATTATACCTGACGTCAGATAGCAGTTCCCTGGTGACATGTGTACAGGTTAGTTCATCGACCTGAGATCGTCATTGTCTCGTGTGAGTTCCCACTGTGCTTTGATTACTACCCTACCACGGCTCAAAGGAGTCGTGAAAATAGGTTTTAGTTGGGTACAGTCCCGAGCCATATGGAGGCACTGAGCGAATCTGCAGGGGTTCGTCTTTCCCGGTATTGGGGGTGAGGTCGCGCTGTGTCCAGGAGAGCCAGTACATGAAAGTCCTTGGCCAAGGCAGAAGATTTACTGGTAGGTATTCCAGTAGTATCTCAGGGTGTTCTGGGCTACACTCCGACACGACTTGTACCGCTTTTGGGGGTCTGACCTTTACCAACCCCCTAGGCCCGCCATGCAATGCTTATAGACGAACGGACCGGACTGTACGGATATTGTCACTGACAGGCTCAGTAGGGTGTCAGGATGAGTTCGCTCATCGACGTCCCTTTTGGTCAATACCTGGTAGTCCGTTACGTATAGGCTAATACCTCTGACGTGCTAGTGGTTAAATCCACAACCAAAGTATTGACGAGTCTTTAGAGTCCCCCACAGACCGGTTTCTCAAGTTTCGGGCGAAACGCTGTAGAGGCTGTATGGAGATATGGTAGGGTTCGATCATGTACGTGGGGTATTGCACGGATCATGATCGGACGGATATTACCAGCGGGCTTTGGTTTAAGCCGGATCCTAGTATTGTATAGTGTAGATTTTGTCTCATTGCATATGTATTCGGTCGGAATACAAATGCGGGTATGTATGTACAGTAGCGGAGTTTTCCTGTAATTTATTACGGGATCGGTTTTATGAAGTTGCCAGTTTGCATTCCGTTTCGGCCATTTTCCTTTGTATCCTTTCTTTGGCTGAAATTTGGTGGAGGGGGTTATTTGCAATTGTGCAATTAACAATTGAGAAGACTTTTTGCTTCATGATAGTTTTCATGATGGGTGTAGCTTTCATTGACTCCATGACTTCATGATGGCTTGACCTTTGTTGGATATGATTGGGTTTTGGAGTGAGGTTATTGTTTGTGATCATTTCTTTTCATCATGATAACCCTTTTCTCTCTCTTTGATTATTGGCTCACTCACTCACTTCATTCATACACTCTCCTCTCTCATTCTCTCCATGATATGGCCGGCCACATGAAGAAGGGGGGCTGTCCAAATATTTGGGGTGGGGTTTTTCATCTTTTTGGCTTGCTAAAAAAAACCTTTAGCTCATCTCCAATTGATATATCATTCCTCCACCAAAAAGGCAACTTCAACCCCATGAGACACATAGCTTTCTACACTACATTCTACAGAACTTCTTAGGCACGTCGGCTCGCCAACTTAGTGCCCGAGTTGCCTCGGTCCAGAGGTGGGAGCCCGTAAAAGAAGCCGGCGACGTGGTGCCCTTCCGACGAGGAGATGAAGACCGGAGATTCCGCGGGGAGATCGGGACGACAACGAGAAGACCGAAGGACATGGATCGCTCGGTATATCTCTCTACCCCTTCTCTTGTTAGCTAGGATTAGCTTAATGGCCCGATCCGGGATTTTAGTGCGCGGTGGTGCCGGTTCAAAAGTTAAAGTAAATTATCGTTTCCGCATTTTGGCCTCGGATTGACGGCCGGGGCACCGCCGTGCACTTACACTGGTATCAGAGCCACGCCATTAACCTAGTCTAGCTTGGTCTAACGTGTTTACATTTTCGATCAGACAAAAATCCCAAAACCGCGATTTCAAAGCATCAGTTTTCTGTCGAATTATTTTTGGCTCTAAATTTTTTTCAGTACATTGCAGAAAGACATGCAGGAAATTTTAAGACTTCTGTGAAAAAATGGTAGTGTAACACTGTAGCACGACCGCGGTGTGAAAAAATGGTAGTGGAAATTTTAAGCCTTCACTGCACCATTTTTGCACAGTGATCGTTGTACAGGGAAATTGGGGTTTTGGAATATTCTGTTTGGGCCCAGAATTTCTTTATGTGCTACAGTAGTGCTTGGGGCCCACTTGGGAAAATTTAATTGATCGAAAATTTTAAACATGTTAGTTCACAGTATTTACATTATATCTGCGACCGTGAATGTCACTTGATCGGTAAATCCTGTCTAACTGCTATAGCCCTTTTAGACGGATTTGCGAACGTGATATTCACGTTGATGTTCTATGTTGTGTTGTGATGTTGCGGATTGGTCGTGGGGGATAGCCTGGATACAATGTTAGTACAGTTTGGTTATTTATGTATATTTGATATTGCGGGAAGAGCGTCCGACATGTGGACTGCCGTCACTGCCGGTTTGTATATTATTCTTTTGGGGCACGACCGGGCTGAGGTCGATGCACCCGTTGTATGTATATTTTACTTTCTGTACTAGGATTACCCCAAGGTGGGGTGCACGGATAGCCGGGTTCTAGAGGGCAACGGGCCCGCATCTCATGGCATTGAGACGGAGGGGGCTTCACTCTAGAATTGGCGGGCTATTCGCCGCACTCGTAGGGGGTACAGGTTGACCCAGGAGGGGTGCCCAAGTTACCGGATTCCGTGAAGTGCCGGGTGGTCCATTCACGTTGCTGAAGGGGGCTGCCTCGCTTCAGGTTTTGGCGGGTAACTTGCCGCGCCCGTAGGGGTCTGGGATTTCATTCCACAGGCTATCCACACGACTAGGGGAACGTCGGGTTTCAGTAGCGGTTCTATGAAACCCGGGGATCCCAGATATCTGTATTGTTCTGTAATGCTTATCACATTTCTGTGATGTTGCATTTTATCACGCCTTGAGCGAATATTATATATTGATATATATACGAGGAGATGTTGTATATGTTTTGCATCCGCGCTAGTCCATTCCCCGCACTGTCGTTAGTTAAGTAACCAAATGGGTGATGATGGGACCCAGTGGCGAATGCGGATGGCATATTCGTACATCATTATTTTCGTTCTTTATTGGTGTGATCAATTGATGGGACTGCGTTGATTCGGATCAATGCAAGTTAAACAAACCTTTTCTGATGTTGTTGGAACATTTTTCAAAAAGCTGTTATTGCAAGGACGTTCACTTTTGTTTTGCACAGTGGTATTCAGTTGGAATATCCTGCTCCTCAGTCGACGAGGCAAGGGCCGAGATCCCTTCACCGGGAGTGTCCCCTTGGACAGAAGTTTGCGTCAGGGAAATAACTTCACTATAGCCGATTAATTTTGCTTTGCATCGTGGTATTCAGTTGGAATATCCTGCATCTCATTCTACGGGGAAACAGCCGAGATCCCTTCACCGGGAGTGACCTCTTTAGCAAAGGTTTTCGTCACTATATTTTTAAAAGCTATCCGGTTTCTTCAACGATATCAAGTTCATTACGTTAAAGGTTTTCTCCAGAAACCATTCATAGCCCTCCGTCGTTTCATATGGATAGTCAATAAGTATTCAAGCTGTGTTTGTTGGCCAAAGTCAAGGCACAGTGATTGGTAGCTATTTGGTATTCATATGCAACATAGATAGATGCGTTGGTTTGGGCCAGTCGTATAGCCTTGTTGGCCAAAGTCAAGGGCTTGTACGGGTGGGATCAAATTAACCTGGAGAATGACGGGTAGAACTTGACATGTGACTTATGATTTGTTGGCCAAAGTCAAGGTCATAAGAGCATGGGGCAGAAATCACATCGGCAGTTTCTAAAGAAACTGAAACTTGTCAGATATGCGCATACCTTCTGGAGTGTGATAACGTGAGCGGATTCCGTCACGTTATCATGCGATGATAGTTGGATCCCGATTCCCACTGATGAGTTGGTTTACTCCTCGGGTGATCCCGACTAATTCTTCTTTCAGGTTTGGAGGAGAATTTGACGGTACAGTGGGAGGTTTCCTGATTAGATAAATTGGTAACCATTCTGATCTAGGTTAGAGTGCACGCTGAGTGTTTCTTTTCTCTCTCTCTTTGGCAGCGACCTTGACCCGACCTTTGACTATCACTCAGTGACCAAGATTAACCGAACCTTCTTAAACACTGGCTTTTGGATTGTCAGAGTTGCACACCTCATTGCCACTCCTACTTTTACCCTTTCTCCAGGATACCCCGTATTACTACGAACGTCCACTTCCATTGGACAAAACCATCGTATGGTTATATACGAACTCGAAGGAATTTATTCAAGGATGGTTTCTGGTTCTGGAGAAAACGAAGAGGACTATTCAGTTGTCTTTTCCTTTTACCTTCTCTAAGGTTGCGAGTAATCCTTGGTTTATGAGATAGTACACATATTACGCAAATTGGATAGTCTTCTTCCAAACCATAGGCAGGTGCCGACCGGTAGGGAATGAAGAAAACAAATTAGCCTAACGATGGTGTACAGAAGGTATTAAGTAAAGACATATCAAGGGATTAGTAAGAAGGCAAAGTAAATTGCGACTGCTATTCACGACCAAACCAAGTATTTCTTTGCCAATCCTAAATCACCTTTGTATTTATCCAGAACACTCCGTATCACTACGAAGATCCACAGTTTATTGGATACTCCATCGTATGGTTATATACGAACTCGAAAGGAACTTGTTCCAGTTCGGGGATGGATTCTGGTTCAGGAGAAATAGGAATAAGGTTTATTCGGTTGTCTTTTATCTTTACCTTCTCTCGCATTGCGAGTGCTCCTAGGATTAGGACAGTACACCCATTATGCTTATTGGATAGTCTTCTTCCAAACCATAGGCTGGTGCTGAACGGTAGGGAAGGAAGAAAACCATTTAGCCTAAGAGGGTATACAGAAGGTAATGACTAAAGACATATAAAGGGATTTGGAAAGATGGCAAAGAATTACACGGTTACAGTTGTGAATTTGGATAATGGTAGAGGCATTACTAGGAATACCCGGATACCCCATCGAAACATTTCAATGTTTCAGTTTCACTGTGTACTGTTAAAAGAAAACTGATTTCCCAATTAGACACTTGCTCCAGGGTATGTATTTACCAGGTATGATTCTCACATCTGTATGGTTTTACAGATGATGAGTGGGAGTAAGTTATTAAGAATTAGGTGATCATCCTCATTATATCGGGATTCGTTGTAATCGGTGATATTTGAGGAAGTCACCTAGGTTGTTTGCCGGACGACAAATATTTGGTTTTGAATATCCGCTGTCATGCACCAATTTCAAATTGATATATCTGTACGTCTATTTTTATAGAGCGAGATATACTTTTTTGAAATTATGTCGATGACATTTACCTATATCAGTGGATGGTTAGGTAAGGAGCATTAAACAGCGGTGTCATTCTTCTTAACCATAAGTACAGTTTTTAACCTACGACACACAGGGTTTGAGTTATTAGACTCAAAGGACTTATACAGAGTATTGTATATTGTCCAGTGTCCATTAGGACAGAGGGGTTGGCCCTCGTACTATATTCGGTTTACTTATGACTTCTCTAGTTCTTAGAAAAGTGTTTCGTAGAAACACAAGGTCTGAGTTTTGAGAAGTTATGGGTATAAGAGTAAAGTAGAGAACCAGGTATTGCAAGTATCGGGATTCTTCAAGGTGATCGAAGATGTAGATACTTGTGTATGGTATTCAGTTGATAGTAATGGTTTTAAGAAAACTTACTTCTCTTTCAGATTACTCATAATTGGAAGCACTCCTAAGTTGAGTAACGTTGATCGGCCTCTTTCCATTTAGTTGACATGCATTGGAGACAGCTGCATGATTTAAATCTGGTTCAATTAAATCAGTGCGTCTAGTTCTATATTGGATATAGAACAGTTCATATCTTAACGATATTAAGGTACGGGGAGTTGTCCGGCTTATGCTTAAAACCAAAATCTGGATAACTCAAGGCACATTTCTGTAATGGTTGTTTGTGGGTTGACCCAGGCTATGACGAGGGTTGACTTTCTACCATCTGGAAGATCAATAGTGATATTGTTCTTGACTCGCTACAGTTTTAACAAAAATGGATTTTTTCAGAAAACAGTAGTGGGAGTATGGTAGCGCTGGAAGTGATTCCAGAACCACAGACAATTAATGAAAATTTGATAAGAACCTAAAGATTCAATTTGGTTTGACATTCCATTGGCCACTCCGCAGATACGGTGGGTAACCTCAGGCACCCGAGGGGTACTCCGGTAGCCTCAAGGACGGTGACAGGGAGGTTCTTGTTTACCCAGACTTGCCATTGCTGTTGTTCCAGAGTGTGAGACCCGGCGGGAGGATGAGTATAGCGTCGTTCTAAATTAGCTTTAGAAGTGTACGTGTATATGACTCTGCCAGAGGGTTGTCGTAGTCAGTGGGAGCAACGGAAGCATTGGTGGACAAGTGGCTTATGTCTATTTATAGACTAAAGCAGATATAGCGGAGATAGATCATCTATTTCTGATGTGACAGTCATAGGTTTGACTTCATCAGAATAGGGGATGGATCTGTTAAGAAGGTAGTAGGGTGTGATGTCCTGGTATTTGGATGACATACACAGAGTAGGAAGTGATGTTCCTATACTACGATCGGTTATACTTTGGTTGTCACACAGTGTTTTCTCCACATGGGACTTGGATATAATATCAAGACATTCTGGTTACTGGATCTATGGTTTTAGATCTAGATTTGGGTAGTTTCCCAATATGGGTACTTAGACAACATTCTAAAGGTATTTAGAATGGATGACTCCTGGCATGGTGGTGTACCTGCAGGTGATGGAGTCGCCCTCTCTAAAGGTGTCTTAGAGACTAAAGGGGAGAGGGATGTGCATGATTGGCAGATCACTTGCTTAGGAAATTGAGTCGATCATGAGTACCACACCAGATGTTGTTTTTGCAGTAGATGCAATAAGTTGATATTGATCCAATCCTGGAGAAACGGTCGGAAGCAATTTTAGAACATAAGTGGATGTTCAAGGGATATGATAACGACAACCTCATTTCGAGAGACAGTTATCATTCCAGGCTTCCAAGGTGACCTGGATGACAGATTGGTTGTCAGAGTTATAGTTTTCCTTCTGACGAGGGGCAGTATTTTGGACAGATGGTCCAGGTGGATACTGAGGGAAGGATGGCGTAGGATACTGATTAAGTTCAGTGGACGATACTGTCTAAGAAGTTTGGATTTAGAGTTCATTTATGAGCTAGGTCCCATCAGACATCCAGACTCATTCTAAGACAGGTATTGCTCCATTCGGGAGATGGCTTTCTCCGCGAACTTGAGATATAGAGAGACATAGAAAGAAACATCCAGGAAGATCCACTCACTGAGGCTATTCCTCGAACGCATTAGTTTCGCAAACTGGTTTTGTGAGACTGACTAGTAGAGGAGTTGGGTGTTCGGTATCACACAGGCTGTGAGTATGCGACATCGCAATAATTATCCTTGAGTACAAGTGGGAGATTGTTGGAGATAGTGCCCTCAGAGTCAATTATTGGATCACAGGCACGTGATTGCAATGATTGAAGGAGGACCTATCCCGGTAGGACAGTCTTACTCAAGATGATAGTATGCTATCTGGTTTATCTTTATCATCGTGTACTGCTTTAGGTGACCATTCAGGTCACTATTGCATGTTGATAGAGCCCCTAGGATTCTTGCTTGACTACCAGCAGTATAAGGGCGATCATATACGTTGGAGCTGGGGTCTATAAGCACATCCTCAAAAGGTCCCTAGTCGTGGGAGTTTCGAGACAGGGCATCGATACTCCAGAGTAGACTAGTGTATACAGTCGAGACCCCGACGAGGGGAGGTGGCCTGTCTCACAAGGCACTGGTGTCAGTTGGTTCACCTAAGATGTATACATGTGCTCATTGGGTTATGAGTACACCGGACAGGACTCGCCGGGAACATGCTAGTTGGTATTATACCTGACGTTAGATAGCAGTTCCCTCGTGACATGTGTACAGGTTAGTTCATCGACCTGAGATCGTCATTTGTCTCGTGTGAGTTCCTTCTGTGCTTTGATTACTACCCTACCACGGCTCAAAGGAGTCGTGCAAACAGGTTTTAGTTGGGTACAGTCCCGAGCCACATGGAGGCAGTGAGCGGATCTGCAGAGGTTCGTCTCTCCCGGTATTGGGGGTGAGGTCATGCTGTGTCTAGGAGAGCCAGTACATGAAAGTACTTGGCCAAGGCAGGAGATTTACTGGTAGGTATTCCAGTAGTATCTCAGGGTGTTCTGGGATACACTCCGACACGACTTGTACCGCTTTTGGGGGTCTGATTTTTACCAACTCCTAGGCCCGCCATGCGATGCTCATAAACGAACGGACCGGACTGTACGGATACTGTCACTTACAGGCTCAGTAGGGTGTCAGGATGAGTTCGCTCATCGACGTCCCTTTTGGTCAATACCTGGTAGCCCGTTACGTATAGGCTAATACCTCTGACGTGCTAGTGGTTAAATCCACAACCAAAGTATTGACGAGTCTTTAGAGTCCCCCACAGACCAGTTTCTCAAGTTTCGGGCGAAACGCTGTAGAGGCCGTATGGAGATATGGCAGGGTTCGATCATGTACGTGCGGTATTGCACGGATCATGATCAGACGGATATTACTAGCGGGCTTTGGTTTAAGCTGGATCCTAGTATTGTACAGTGTAGATTTTGTCTCATTGCATTTGTATTCGGTCGGAATACAAATGCGGGTATGTATGTACAGTAGCGGAGTTTTCCTGTAATTTATTACGGGATCAGTTTTATGAAGTTGCCAGTTTGCATTCCGTTTCGGCCATTTTCCTTTGTATCCTTTCTTTGGCTGAAATTTGGTGGAGGGGGTTATTTGCAATTGTGCAATTAACAATTGAGAAGACTTTTTGCTTCATGATAGTTTTCATGATGGGTGTAGCTTTCATTGACTCCATGACTTCATGATGGCTTGACCTTTGTTGGATATGATTGGGTTTTGGAGTGAGGTTCTTGTTTGTGATCATTTCTTTTCATCATGATAACCCTTTTCTCTCTCTCTTTGATTATTGGCTCACTCACTCACCTCATTCATACACTCTCCTCTCTCATTCTCTCCATGATATGGCCGGCCACATGAAGAAGGGGGGCTGTCCAAATATTTGGGGTGGGGTTTTTCATCTTTTTGGCTTGCTAAAAAAACCCTTTAGCTCATCTCCATTTGATATATCATTCCTCCACCAAAAAGGCAACTTCAACCCCATGAGACACATAGCTTTCTACACTACATTCTATATCACTTCTTGGGCACGTCGGCTCGCCAACTTCGTGCCCGAGTTGCCTCGGTCCAGAGGTGGCAGCCCGTAAAAGAAGCCGGCGACGTGGTGCCCTTCCGACGAGGAGATGAAGACCGAAGATTCCGCGGGGAGATCAGGACGACAACGAGAAGACTGAAGGACACGGATCGCTCGGTATATCTCTCTACCCCTTCTTTTGTTAGCTAGGATTACCTTAATGGCCCGATCCGGGATTTTAGTGCGCGGTGGTGCCGGTTCAAAAGTTAAAGTAAATTATCGTTTCCGCATTTTGGCCTCGGATTGACGGCCGGTGCGCCGCCGTGCACTTACAACGAGCACCTGCATACTATCTCCAGTATGACGTACTGACGGCTGTGGGATAGACCGTCCCCCACACTGGGATGAGAAGCGCATACGCTAGTCTACTCCGGAGTATCGATGCCCTGTCTCAATAGTCCTACGACTAGGGACCTGCATAAGGATGTGCTTGTGGATTACCCAGCCCCCACTAGTGTGACTGCCATCACAACGCTGGTAATCAAGCAAATATCCTAAGGGCTCCACTAATGTGTATAGGTGATATACTAAAATAAACACATGTACACATTAAAGCAGATAAAAACCAAGTAGTATACTACTATATTGAGCAAGATTGTCTATACAAGATGAATATCCCAAGCTTCCATTAAGTAATATACAAACTAGTATGATACAATAATGGCCTCTAAGGCATATACACTAACAGAATTGATCCCATGGCTTGGCAAGTTCTGGGCTATTTATAGGCAGGAAACTGAAAACCTAGGGCAACATTCAGGACCAACATGAATGTACCAAACTGCCCCTGAAAACTCATCATCTGACGAGCCCGTACGGCCACGGATCCGTGGCCTAAGCATGCTTATGCCGCGGAACCACGACCATAAAGAGGGGTTGGCCCTTCATTTTGGGTGATTTTCCCTGGTTTGCAGCACTCTTCAGTGTGGTATATGTTGTTTCTCAGAAGCTCTTCACATTTCTTCCAGAATTTCAGTAGATCAAAAAGTGATGTGATATGGATCTTTTGCCATGATTTCCTTGAGCTCCGCGTAGATATGTTGGATCTTGTGTTGACATTGAGCTTTGTGTATGAAAATGACATTGATTGGCCATTTTGTCCCTTAAACTGGTGTGTGGCAACATACGGCTAGAGAGCGGAGACCCGTATTTTATCTGTGGTTGGCAGTAATCCGGAATTTGTCGTACTTTTCCATGAATTTCACTGTTTAGAGCTGAGAACCAGTATCCTGCTATTAACTAGCAAACACGGCTCAAGAGTACCTACCGATAAGCAAACGAGCATAAGAATGGACGGTAGTAAAAGCAATATTCTGGTGTGAACAAATACCCCCAAACTTAACTTTTGCTCGTCCCGAGCAAAAACCAATTATTCACAAAAAAGTCCTAACCTCACTTTCGCAGGGAACACGATTGCACTGAGCGTATGCAGCAAGCCGTTAAACCTCTAGGTGTCCCTAGTAGGAGGAGTGTTGTCTCCTGAGGGTTTTCAGCGAATTACACCTACAAAATCCCTTCAAGCTAGTGTCATAAGTTAACATCGATTCTACTCCTACAGTTTAGTATCTACGTTAGAAAACTCTATCATCCTAAGTTAGAAATATCCAACCCTAATGCTTCACACCTCCTTTCTATTTAACCTTAGATCCTATACGTTCCAAAAAAGTTTAGAAAGATGTTGGTATCTCCTGAGTTTTCCTTCTAAAGTGCGGTCTTAATTTCGGGATTTTTATCAACTTTACAGAAAACACAAGTCTTATTCTTTATTTCTATCTTTTATCCAAACATCGATTTTTTACCCCTACGTGTGTGTATTATTTCACCCCTACACTTGAGAATTCAATTCAAGCTATAGTACCCTTGCCCTAATACCTAATACTACTTCTTTTCATTTATGATGAACGGTGTTGCTCATACACCTTTCATGCGACTATTAATGCTTCTTGAGGCACTAACAGCCGATTACTGAATATGTGAGCTTAAAGCGTAAATAGCAGTTTCCGGGTCTTGACTTTATTTATTTATTTTTCTTTTCTTTTATTTTTCTTTTTCAAGACCGGATATATTTTTCAATGATGCTCTTTTGGTGTTTAGCTTTAATTACCGTTTTTTCGTTCATACTAGGTTTTCAGTTAAGAGTATTTCTAGGTATTCTCTACTATCCCAAGTTTCAAGGTGCGTGTAAGTACAGTTTGTAGGGTATATACTTTCTAAATTTGAACTCAAGAAAAGAAACTATTTTTCAGACTTATCCTTCAGTAAAGCATCAATATTTTCCCCTCAACTTGACATAACTCAAGAACTGAACTCAAGATTACCTACTTCTATAAAAAAATCTGTAAGGACGTATAATCACCAAGTTTAAACAGAATAAGGGCTATTTTTTGGGTTTTCAATTCCTAAGCCTAGGATTTAGTTATTTCTAACGTATCAACTAAGCTTTCAGAATAAAAATCTAAGTTACCCTATTAGCTAACTTGACGACAAAGTTTTTATATTTTTGGAAAAAATTTCGATTTTTGTGGGTTTTTAATAAGGTATGCAAATGCAAAATATACAAATGAATGCGAAGGAAGAAAGCTTACCGAGCACACTCCCAAACTTAAATTTGACAGTGCCCTCACTGTCAGGCTATACCAAGAGGGCCAAAATTGTCGGCGTTTGATCGCACGCCGATGGCGTGTCGGATGTTCAATGTTCTAAAGTATAACCGCGATCAGGACGGTGTCGCTATGCAGCTAGCCGGTTGAGCACGGGTCGACCCACAGGGAGATGGTTGTATTTCCGTTCTTGTCTTAGACGAGTCAATAAAGAATTTGTATGAGTTTTTTCAATCTAACCTATGTGTATTATTTGCAAGTATAAAGTTGTTAAGAAAAAGATACGAAATTGTAAGCTAAAGAAATCCGTACTCAAAACCTTTGAGCCGAGTCTTGACCAATTGAAGCTAGGGCAATCGGCAACAACGTGGATTAGGGGATTTAAGCACGGTATTCGTGGAATCCGGCTTATTTACCCTTGTCCTTCCGTTCTTGTCTCTTGCTTTCGCCTCCGGCCAAGCCGAACGCAACCGGTCGCGGTTAGGAATCACCGTTACCTTGTTAGGGTAGGGTGCCTAACGGAGCGCTTGCGTATCGTTTGGGCGGAGTTCAATGGAAAATACGGGAAAAGGAAATGAGCAAAGAAACGTTAACTTATAATATCGTATTTCTTCTTAACAATAATAATTACAACATTTCACAAAACAAACCAAAAAGAGCAAAAGAAAAGAACAAAGAAAAGAAAAGATTACAAGCAAGTAATTAAAGTGCATGGTAATAAATTGCAAGTAATTAAAGACAAGAATGAAAAATGCAAGAAAGTAATTACAAGAACCATAGAACTCAAATCAAGCATGGGATCAATAGCCAACCCTTAAACTTGCAAGCTCAATCAAGAGGTTGCAAGATCAAGAGGAGGGTAAAGAACTCATGTGAAATGAAGCACTAAAGAGAGAACAAAATGATACAACCCCTTGAGACCAATGACCAAAGCTTAAACTTGCAAGCTCACTTAAGAGATTGCAAGATCAAGTTAACGTAGAGAGCTCAAGGGGGAAGCTAAGCAAAAAGAATAATACAAAAAACCCTCATCTTCATTTCATCATCCACTCAAAAAGTTCTCACTACAATTTTCATGGAGGAAAGAATGAAGAAGAAGAAGAAGAAGAAGACTAAAACCTAACAAAAAGCGGCTAAAGAATTTAACACAAGAATGGCCCCCTTACAATGGTTCAGAACCGGGGTATTTATAGGCTGCTTGAAGAAACCCTAACGCAATATTTTATTCCCAAATACACTGTGCCACCTACCCCCAAAGTTTCACCAGATGACGAGCCTAAACGGCCGCGGATCCGCGGCCTAGACCCCATGTTGGCCGCGGATCCGCGGCCATGTGGAGGAATTAGAGGGTCGGGTTTCTTTTGTGGTCCTGTGTTGCTGTTTTCTTCTGTTAAACATGTACAGATTTTCAATATTCTTCCATGATTGCTTCAGGTTCCAATAGTCAACAATGATGGCTTCATTTTTCAACACATTTGAATTTATCTCCCTCGAGCTCCGCGCACCCATTGATTCTTGTGCAGCCCCCCTTGTGCTCTGTGCTTGTCCCAGACACGAATGACCATTGTCATATGTCTTGTCTCTGGAACTGGTACTCGGCACGAGACGGATATGGATGACCGGAACCCGGCTTTTATCTGCTGTGACAGATGTTCTGTATTTGGACGTAACTATGGAGATTTTGTCTTGAATTGCAATATTTGTACTGGAAACCTGTGATCTGTAAATATGTAACAAACACGGATTAAAAGCACCTACCTATAAACATACGAGCATAAGAATGGGCGGTATAAAATACACTATTCTGGTATGAACAAATACCCCCAAACTTAACTTTTACTCGTCCCGAGCAAAACCAATTATTCACAAAATTAAAATCCTAACCGCACTTTCGCAGGGAACGCGATTGCACTGAGCACGTGCAACAAGCCGTTAAACCTTTAGGTGTCCCTAGTAGGAGGAGTGTTGTCTCCTGAGGGTTTTCAGCGGATACACCCCATAAAATCCTGTCAAGCTAGTTTCGTAAGTTAACATCGATTCTACTCCTACAGTTTAGTATTTACGTTTAAAAATTCTATCATCCTAGTTAGAAATATCCAACCCTAATGCTTCACACCTCCTATCTATTTAGCCTTAGATCATATACGTTCCAAAAAAGTTTAGAAAGATGTTGGTTTTCCTGAGTTTTCCTTCTAAAGTGCGGCCTCAAATTAGGGATTTTATCACCTTTACAGAAAACACAAGTCTTATTCTTCATTTCTATCTTTTATTCAAACATCGATTGTATACCCCTACGTGTGTGTGTGTATTTGCACCCCTACACTTTAGAATTCAATTCAAGCTATAATACCCTTGCCCTAATACCTAATACTACTTTTTTTCATGAAGGATGGACGGATTTGCTCACACACCTTTCATGCGACTATTAATGCTTCTTGAGGCACTAACGGCAGATTACTGAATATGTGAACTTAAAGCGTAAATAGCAGTCTCCAGTTCTTGATTTTATTCTATTTTTCTTTTTCTTTTTTCTTTTTCAAGACCGGATATATTTTTCAATATGCTCTTTTGGTGTTTAGCTTTAAATACCGTTTTTTCTTTCATATTAGGCTTTCAGGCAAGAGTATTTCTAGGTATCCTCTACTATCCCAAGTTTCAAGGTGCGTGTAAGTGCAATTTGTAGGGTATATACTTTCTAAATTTGAACTCAAGAAAAGAAACTATTTTTCAGACTTATCCTCCGGTAAAGCTTCAATACTTTCCCTTCATCTTGACTTAACTCTAAAACTGAACTCAAGATTACCTATTTCTCAAAAAAACTGTAAGGACGTATACTTACCAAAGTTAGACAGAATGAGGGTTATTTTTAGGATTTTCAATTCGTAGGCCTAGAATTTAGTTATTTCTAACATATCAACTAAACTTTCAGAATAAAAAATCTAAGTTACCTTATTAGCTAACTTGACGACAAAGTTTTTATATTTTTTGGAAACTTTTTGATTTTTTGTAGGTTTTTAATAAGGTATGCAAATGCAAAATATACAAATGAATGCGAAGGAAGAAATCTTACCGAGCACACCCCCAAACTTAAACTTGACAGTGCCCTCACTGTCAGGCTACACCAAGAGGGTTAAAATTGCCGGCGCTCCATAAAAACAAATTATATACAAAACAAAAAGGAAAACAAAAAATATATACAAAAAAAAAAGTTCCCCCTAAACTTAAGTAAAACAGTGTTTCTACTGTTAAGCGTTGAAGTTCAGGTTCAGGGGGAAAGAAAACAGTATCAATCTATACAAGGCCTTACACAGGCCAAAAGTGAGCACCAACCATTCAAAGATTTTATCGTGATAAAACAGTGGTTGGTGAAAGAAGGCGTAGAGAAAAGAGATGGAGAATACGCGAGACCGTATGTGGAGAGAAGTGGAATGCGGTCTCGGTATATGAGAAGAAGAATGGCGGAAGGGAAAAAGAAGTGAAGTACGAACTTGAGGGTGAAAATGGAGTGAATAGATTAGCACAATTTGTGATGACCGATGTGTGAAAAGTGATTGTGCTAATATATTTACCCGTCGAGAAATGGGGTCAAATCCCTCAAGATTCGTGAGAAACCATGGGTACGCCGAACTTGGTAAACCAGACACGGGAAGTGAAAATGATACGGTTTCTTTCATGGTCGGAACGATGGAAAGGATGGGGGGAAGTGATTGAGGAAGGGTATCGGTTAAGGGTTCTGGAGGGTGTACACAGTCAGTGAAAGGAACATGATGAATTGGAAAATCCGACTCATCATCTAGAACTGTTTCATCCTCAAAAACATCATCAATATTCTCATCAAAGTTAAGCTCATCCATGCATATTTCAACAAAATCCATACGCATATGGGGTTCGGGAAAAATTTTTAATGACTCGGGATGATGATTTGAAGAGAAAAACTCAGCCAAATCTATGGGTTCATCATCCAAAATATTCCCAGCGTCAATATCCTCTATCAAGTGAAAATCAATATTCTCAGACACCTCATCAAAAGCATGGATTTCAATCAATTCAGGTTCTAAGATGGAGGTGTAGAGGTCAAAAGGATTGGGAGTGGTTTCACTTGGCAAGGTCCCCTCACAATCTGGCAAATCAAACACTACAAAGTCGCACAACTCATTAAACATTCTATCTTCAACTGATAATTCATTTGGGACACTTGATAGACTTTCAACACAGGAGTTGTGGGATTCAATTTGAGACGGGTAGGTTTGATTTGGAAGGGTATACATCTCACTTTCTCCACTCAAATTCTCCGCCTGTCCTACCGCCTCATCATACATTGGAAAATTTGGAGCTAGCTGAAAACTAGCTACCGGGTCAGTATGTTGTACGAGAGTGGCCATGGACGCATTCAAATCCATCATCTGTTGGCTTGACGCTACCCTAAAGTCTTCCAACGACTGTTCTAGACTAGACATTGGTTGTGAAGGGGTTTCAGTAAATGATTCAAAGTTGTTTGGATACTGAAAACTCCCAAATGGCGGTTCTGATGCAATGTCTAGGGAAGGTGCAAAAGTAGGGTAGGATTGGTAGGAATTGAATGGCTGAACAGGAGCAGGATCAACATTTGGATAGGAAGGTGAATGGAATTGTTGATCCCAAGAATTTGAAGTGGTGAAAGGAGTGAAAGATCGGCTACGAGATTGTTCAATACGTTCTGCAATAGACATAGGTCTTGGAGTTGCAACATGACTCGAAGAAGGGGTATCAACGTAAGAAGGGGTGAATGTTTGAAATGGTTGATACGAAGTGGATTGCGGAGTCAAATTGTTTGTCCTAGATGTGTCTATCCGATCTCTCAATGAAATTTTTGGCATGGATGGATCGTTCGAAGTTCGTCCAAAGCAAGAACCGTAAGAAGTAATGTCTGGTTGTGGGTACCAAAGTTCGGCAAGAGTTTTTCGAGGTGGGGTACCCATGATATGAAGAGAGAAAGAAAGAAAGAAAATGAAAAGGAGGGGAAAAAGAATGTGGTATTTTTTTTTTAGTTATTAAAAGAATGAAATATACACACAAAAAAATATGGACAAAAACAATCACGACACAAAAATACCACACACCTAATCGTTCTAGGGTTCACCTAGGTCAACTAGACCTGCTCCAGAACTTGATTGTCGAAGTAAAACTGTGTCGAGTAATGGGCTCAAGATACACTGATCACGATGCCAGGTAAGTGCAGAGATATGGGGAGGTTTTCCAACACTTTCGCGAAGTTCCTTAATTAAATAACCCTTTCTCTTTTGGCGGTTTCACCGTTAACACTTTCCTAGACACCCCGTAAACAATATACCGTTAAGCGAGGTTCTAAATACAGTTAACTTCTCCTAGTGAGCGCGAAGTCCTTAAGGCTTAAAGTCTAATTTCTTTTAAAATTTGTGCGGGTAAACGTTATGCTCAAGTTCGTGATTTGTGGGCCACGGAAAAGGTGATGAAATCCTTTACCGTATATTGTGGGGTTCGCTTGCCCTTAAGTCCGTATTAATGTATGCAATGCGCAATTCAATAAAAATTCTATAAAGAATCAATCAATCGTTTTTTAGTTTAAGCGTGGCACTGCAACAAATACGGGTTAGTCAATTTTTAGCATTTTCTAGTGAACTTGCAAAGAATCCTGCAAAGAATAGTATATTGGATGCGTCGGATTTGAGAAGAAGGTGTTAGTAAAGTACGTACCGTTAAGATTTTGGGTTAGGAAACCCCCGTTGAATCAAATCCGGTAAGCTTGAAAAGTTCGCTTGCGCGGGTCAAACTACCCGGATCTTTGGCACTGTACTTTGCAAACACCTTAGCCTTGAACGTACACTTTGCTCCCTACAATCGCAGTTTGCAAATCCGCAAAAGTCTGCACTCTTGCCCACAAAAATGATCAAAAATAACAAAAAGATTTTTTTTTATAAATATATACAAAAAGAATATTAACCCGAATAACAAGAAAGAAAATACGCTACCGTCTCCCCGGCAATGGCGCCATTTGATCGCACGCCGATGGCGTGTCGGATGTTCAAAGTTCTAAAGTATAACCGCGATCAGGACGGTGTCGCTATGCAGCTAGCCGGTTGAGCACGGGCCGATCCACAGGGAGATGGTTGTATTTCCGTTCTTGTCTTAGACGAGTCAATAAAGAATTTGTATGAGTTTGTTCAATCTAACCTATGTGTATTATTTGCAAGTATAAAGTTGTTAAGAAAAAGATACGAAATTGTAAGCTAAAGAAATCCGTACTCAAAACCTTTGAGCCGAGTCTTGACCAATTGAAGCTAGGGCAATCGGCAACAACGTGGATTAGGGGATTTAAGCGCGGTATTCATAGAATCCGGCTTATTTACCCTTGTCCTTCCGTTCTTGTCTCTTGCTTTCGCCTCCGGCCAAACCGAACGCAACCGGTCGCGGTTAGGAATCACCGTTACCTTGTTAGGGTAGGGTGCCTAACGGAGCTCTTGCGTATCGTTTGGGCGGAGTTCAATGGAAAATACGGGAAAAGAAAATGAGCAAAGAAACGTTAACTTATAATATCATATTTTTTCTTAACAATAATAATTACAACATTTCACAAAACAAACCATTAAGAGCAAAAGAAAAGAACAAAGAAAAGAAAAGATTACAAGCAAGTAATTAAAGTGCATGGTAATAAATTGCAAGTAATTAAAGACAAGAATGAAAAATGCAAGAAAGTAATTACAAGAACCATAGAACTCAAAACAAGCATGGGATCAATAGCCAACCCTTAAACTTGCAAGCTCAATCAAGAGGTTGCAAGATCAAGAGGAGGGTAAAGAACTCATGTGAAATGAAGCACAAAAGAGAGAACAAAATAATACAACCCCTTGAGACCAATGACCAAAGCTTAAACTTGCAAGCTCACTTAAGAGGTTGCAAGATCAAGTTAAGGTAGAGAGCTCAAGGGGGAAGCTAAGCAAAAAGAATAATACAAAAAACCCTCATCTTCATTTCATCATCCACTCAAAAAGCTCTCACTACAATTTTCATGGAGGAAAGAATGAAGAAGAAGAAGAAGACTAAAACCTAACAAAAAGAGGCTAAAGAATTTAACACAAGAATGGCCCCCTTACAATGGTTCAGAACCGGGGTATTTATAGGCTGCTTGAAGAAACCCTAAGGCAATATTTTATTCCCAAATACATTGTGCCACCTACCCCCAAAGTTTCACCAGATGACGAGCCTAAACGGCCGTGGATCCGCGGCCTAGACCCCATGTTGGCCGCGGCTCCGCGGCCATGTGGAGGAATTAGAGGTCGAGTTTCTTTTGTGGTCCTGTGTTGCTGTTTTCTTCTGTTAAACATGTACAGATTTTCAATATTCTTCCATGATTGCTTCAGGTTCCAATAGTCAACAATGATGGCTTCATTTTTCAACACATTTGAATTTATCTCCCTCGAGCTCCGCGCACCCATTGATTCTTGTACAGCCCCCCTCGTGCTCTGTGCTTGTCCCAGACACGAATGACCATTGTCATATGTCTTGTCTCTGGAACTGGTACTCGGCACGAGACGGATATGGATGACCGGAACCCGGCTTTTATCTGCTGTGACAGATGTTCTGTATTTGGACGTAACTGTGGAGATTTTGTCTTGAATTGCAATATTTGTACTGGAAACCTGTGATCTGTAAATATGTAACAAACACGGATTAAAAGCACCTACCTATAAACATACGAGCATAAGAATGGGCGGTATAAAATGCACTATTCTGGTATGAACAGCGTTCTCCCTAAAAACAAATTATATACAAAACAAAAAAGGAAAACAAAAAATATATACAAAAAAAAGAGTCCCCCCAAACTTAAGTAAAACAGTGTTTCCAATATTAAGCGTTGAAGTTCAGGATTAGGAGGGAAAGAGAATAGTATCAATCTATACAAGGCCTTACACAGGCCAAAAGTTAACACCAACCATTCAAAGATTTTATCTCTATAATGTGCTGGTTGGTGAAAGAATGCGGAGAGGTAAGAAATGGAGAATACGCGAGACCGTACGGAGATAGAAGCGGGATACGGTCTCGGTATATGAGAGGAAGAATGGCGGAAGGGAGAAAGAAGTGGAATACGAACTTGAGGGTGGAAATGGACTGAATAAATTAGTACAATCTGTAATGATCGATGTGAAAAGATGGATTGTACTAATCTATCAATATGGCGAGAAATGGGGTCAAATCCCTCAAGATTCGTGAGAAACCATGGTTACGCCGAACTCGGTAAACCAGACATATAAAATGAAAGTTAGACGGTTTCTTGCAAGGTCGGAACGATGGAAAGGATGGAGGTAGGTGATTGAGGAAGGTTATCGGTTAAATGTTCAGGAGGGTGTACACAGTCAATGAAAGGAACAGGATGAATTGGAAAATCCGACTCATCAATTAAAACTGGTTCATCCTAAAAAATATCCTCTAAAGTTTTCTCAAAATTAAGCTTATCCATGCAAATTTCATCAAAATCAAGACGCATCTGGGGTTCGGGAAAAATAGTTAATGACTCGGGATGATGAATTGGAGAGAAAAACTCTACCAAATCTACAGGTTCATCATCCAAAATATTCCCGGCGTCAATATCCTCAATCAAGTGAAAATCAATATTCTCAGACACCTCAACAAAAGCATGGATATTAATCAATTCAGGTTCTAGAGTGGAGGTGTAGAGGTCAAAAGGATTGGGTGTGGTTTCACTCGAAAAGGACCCTTCACAATCGGGCAAATCAAACACTACAAAGTCACACAACTCATTATCTGTTCTATCTTTAATCAATGAATCGTTTGGAACACTAGATAGACATTCAAAACAGGAGTTGTGGTATTCAAGTTGAAACGGGTAGGCTTGATTCGGAAGGGGGTACATCTCACTCTCTCCACTCAAATTCTCAACCTGTCCTACCGCCTCTTCATACATTGGAAAATTTGGAGCTAGTTGAAAACTAGCTACCGGGTCACTAGGTTGTATGAGGGCGGCCATGGACGCATTCAAATCCATCATCTGTTGGTACGACGCTACCCTAAAGTCTTCCAAAGACTGTTCCAGACTAGACATGGGTTGTGAAGGGGTTTCAGTAAAAGATTCAAAGTTGTTTGGGTACTGAAAACTCCCAAATGGCGGTTCAGAAGCAATGTCGAGGGAAGGTGCAAAAGTCGGGTAGGACTGGTAGGAACTGAATGGCTGGACAGGAGCAGGATCAACATTTGGATAAGAAGGTGAATGGAATTGTTGATCCCAAGAATCTGTAGTGGTGAAAGGAGTGAAAGATCGGCTACAGGATTGTTTGATATGTTCGACCAAAGCAAGAACCGTAAGTTATATCTGGTTGTGGGTACCAAAGTTCGGCAAGAGTTTTGCGAGGTGGGGTACCCATGATATGAAGAGAAGAAGAAGAAGAAGTGAAAAGGAGGGGGAAAGAATGTGATTTTTTTTTATAGTTAGATATTAACAAAAGAATGAAATATACACATAAAAAGAATCTGGACCAAAAAAACAATCATGACACAAAAATACCACACACCTAATCGGTCTAGGGATCACTTAGGTCAACTAGACCTGCTCAAGAATTTGATTGTCGAAGTAAAACTGTGTCGAGAAACGAGCTCAAGATATACTGATCACGAGGCCAGGTAAGTGCAGAGATAAGGGGAGGTTTTCCGACGCTTTCGCGAAGGTCCTTAATTAAATAACCCTTTCTCTTTTGGCGGTTTCGCCATGAACACTTTCCTAGACACCCCGTAAACAATAACCGTTAAGAGGTATTTCAACACAGTTAACTTCTCCTAGTGAGCGCGGAGTCCTTAAGGCTTAAAGTCTAATTTCTTTTAAAATTTGTGCGGGTAAACGTTCTGCTCAAGTTCGTGATTTATGGGACACGGAAAAGGTGATGAAATCCTTTAGCGTATATTGTGGGGTTCGCTTGCCCTTAAGTCCGTATTAATGTATGCAATGCGTAATTTAATAAAAATTCTATAAAGAATCAAACAATCGTTTTTTATATTAAGCACGGCACTGCAACATATACGGGTTAGTCAATTTTTTTGCGTTTGGTAGCGACTTGCGAAGAATCCTGCAAAGATATTATAGTGGATGCGTCGGATTTGAGAAGAAGGTGTTAGTAAAGTACGTACCGTTAAGTTTTCGGGTTTAGAAAACCCCCGTTGAATCAAATCCGGTAAGCTTGAAAAGTTCGCTTGCGCGGGTCAAACTACCCGGATCTTTGGCACTGTACTTTGAAATCAACTTAGCCTTGAACGTACACATTGCTCCCCACAATCGCAGTTCGCAAATCCGCAAAATCTGCAGAAAATACAGTATGGTGGAATTCACAGAGAAGATAAAAGAAAAGAAAAAGGGGTGGAGAAAAAATTGGGCACAGAGGCCTCAATGGGACCGCGGAACCGCCGCTCAAGGCACCTTTTGACCGCGGTTCCACGGTCAAAATGTTGACTTAGGGATTTGTCTTTGGTCAACGAACTCCACTTCTTCTCTTCTCCAAAATAAAAAACCTCTTTTTTCTTTTTGGATTACTGTACTTGCTCCAGATTAGCCTGCACACTTGCTCACAAAAATTATCAAAAATAACAAAAAGATTTTATTTTTTTATTTATAAATATATACAAAAAGAATATTAACCCGAATAACAAGAAAGAAAATACGTTACCGTCTCCCCGGCAACGGCGTCATTTGATCGCAGGCTTTTGGCGTGTCGGATGTTCAAAGTTCTAAAGTTATAACCGCGATCAGGACGGTGTCGCTTTGCAGCTAGCCGGTTGAGCACGGGTCGATCCACAGGGAGATGGTTGTATTTCCGTTCGAGTTTTAGACGAGTCAATAAAGAATGTGTATATGTTTGTTCAATTCTATCCTAAGTGTTATATGCAAGTATAAAGTTGTTAAGAAAAAGATACGAAAGTGTAAGCAAAGGAAATCCGCATTCAAAAACCTTTGAGCCGAGTCTTGACCAATTGAAGCTAGAGCAATCGGCAACAACGTGGATTAGGGTACTTAAGCACGGTATTCGTGTAATCCGGCTTATTGACCCTTGTCCGTCCGTTCTTGTCTCTTGCTTCCGCCTCCGGCCAAACCGAACGCAACCGGTCACGGTTAGGAATCACCATTACCTTGGTAGGGTAGGGTGCCTAACGGAGCGCTTGCGTAACGTTTAGGTGGAGTTCAAAGGAAAATAACGAGAAAAGAAAATGAGGAATGAAATCTTAACTTACAATATTGTATTTATTCTTAACAACAACAATTTACAACCATTCACAAAACGAACAAAAAAGAACAAAAGAAAAGATAAACAAAGAAAAGAAAAGATTACAAGCAATTAATTAAAAGTGCATGGAATTTAAGTGCATGAAAGTAAATGAGCAAGAAATGAAACTAGGAACCATAGAACCCAAAACAAGACATGGGTTCAATAACCAAATCTTAAACTTGCAAGCTCAATTAAGAGGTTGCAAGATCAAGAAAAGGCAAAGAACTCATGGAGAATGAAGCACAAAAGAGAGAACATTATTGATTCCAAAATGATACAACCCCTTGAGATCAATGACCAAAGCTTAAACTTGCAAGCTCACTTAAGAGGTTGTAAGATCAAGTTAAGGTAGAGAGCTTAAGGGGAAGCTAAGCAAAAGAATGATACAAAAATCCCTCATCTTCATTTAACATCCAATCAAAAGCTCTCACAACAATTTCATGGAGGAAAGAATGAAGAAGAAGAAGAAGTAAACTAAAAACTAACAAAAAGTGGGAATAAGAATTGATCTCATGGCTTGGCAAGTTCTGGGCTATTTATAGGCCGGAAACTGAAAACCTAGGGCAAAATTCAGGACCAACATGAATGTACCAAACTGCCCGGGTCAGCGGCCTAAGCATGCTTATACCGCGGAACCGCGGCCATAAAGAGGGGTTGGCCCTTCATTTTGGGTGATTTTCTCTGGTTTGCAGCACTCTTCAGTATGGTATATGTTGTTTCTCAGAAGCACTTCACATTTCTTCCAGAATTTCAGTAGATCAAAAAATGATGTGATGTGGGTCTTTTGCCATGATTTCCTTGAGCTCCGCGTAGATATGTTGGATCTTGTGTTGACATTGAGCTTTGTGCATGAAAATGACATTGATTTTCCATTTTTTCACTTAAACAGGTGTGTGGCAACATACGGATAGAGAGCGGAGACCCGTGTTTTATCTGTGGTTGGCAGTAATCCGGAATTTGTCGTACTTTTCCATGAATTTCGCTGTTTAGAGCTGAGAACCAGCATCCTGCAATTAACTAGCAAACACGGCTCAAGAGTACCTACCGATAAGAAATCGAGCATAAGAGTGGGCGGTAGTAAAAGCAATATTCTGGTGTGAACAATTATCAAGCTACCGGGGTCTGACGTTTACCACCCCTAGGCGAGATATTCGACATATCAGACGAACAGACCGGACTGTGCGGTAAGTGTTACTGATTGGATTCGCAGGAGTGTGAGAAGGCTTGCTCGTTGATCTTCTGATCGCTCAATACCCGGGTGGCCGTTATATTTAGCAGACTGCTTGCGGCTTGTGTGTGACTGATATGATCACCACCTACTGCCAGCGTATTGACGAGTCTTTATAGTCCTACACATAGGTTTCCTGGCTCAAGCGAAACGAAATAGAAGCGCATATGAGATATGCGTGCGACCGAGAATAATACCAGTATGTGTTACTGTATTCTATTCTCGCGATTTGTATCATCGGTCGGTTATATGTGATATAGCCGGGTTACCGAATCAAGTGTTGATTCGATATATTGATACACTAGATATTAGTCGGTTATATGCGATATGACCGGATCATTAAATCAAGTGTTGATTTAATGATTTAATGTATAATTATATATTTGATATATTATTTTACATTAACTAGTATTTGTTCAATTAAGATTGATTTTCTCACTTAATGTGCACATGTTGTATATGTGATATATGTTTGTGCACTAGATTGTATCATGCTTGATGATACATGCAAACTTGGGTGTATGAGTGAATTATACCATATTTAAGTTAGTGGAAAAGGTTTATATTTATTTTGTAATTCAAAATTAGTGTGCACTTTGTCATGCTTGAAGCTTCATGAAGCTTTTATCATCATTTGACCAAGTCCACTAACTTTGTCTCACTAAAGATATTTATTAACCAAACCACTAACTTAAACTATGGTTTAATCTCTACAAAGGTTAACTCGCGCATGGTTGCATTATGATAAACTTCACTTGTTTTTCTTTTCTATATTATTCATTATTCTTTCTTCTTCTTCTTCTTCGCAAAGAAGAAAGGCTCTCTAGAATTTTTCAAGTGAAGAAATAAAGTGAGAAAGCAAAATCCAAAGTGAACCCATTTCCTATTTCATCATCCTCTACTACTTGCCATTTAGTTTAGGGTGTTCTCTTCACAAAGTTGTTGACCTAGTGAAGATGGAGCTTGAGTTTGAGTCTCCTCGACGAAGATCATCTTCGGCCTCGAAGTCAACGAGCTAGCCCTTTCATTTCTCCGAGGAAACCGTCACTAGAGTCCGGGATCTCGATGATCGTAGAGAAGGGATGTCAACACGGAGCTTTAGAAGTGAAGGACCGGATCTACAAAGGTTGTATTTTCATTCACTTCTATTTGTAATGGTTGATTACTATTTTGTTACCCTAGTTTTCTAGTTCGATTCGTAGTTAGATTGCTTAGCACACCCTTAAATTTTTGTTGTGGCATGTGTGATGCTTGCAAACCCTAGGCTAGGTGCTGAGGAATCCCAACATGGTATCAGTGCCTAACTAGAAACTTAGACGATGTTAAGATAATGCGAAACCGAAAAACTCCGCAAAAATACGATTTTAGAAACCTTAGAAATGCTCTCTCTAAATTTTTTAAAAAGTGGCCTGAAAATTATTTAAACAACTGCAGAGTGACATTTAAGAGAATATAAGAACACAGGTGCGAAACGAGAGGGGGTGACCATTGTTTGGCCGGCGGCCAAGAGGGAAATTCCGGCGTCGCTGACCCCTTTGGCTCCCCTCCCCCTCGTATTGCACCTGTGATCTTTTACTCTTAATTTGGGGTTTCTGGTATTGTTTGTTTAGTCCATATTTGCACGTGATGTTAGTTTGGTAATGGACTCTTTGCGGAGTATTTCGTATTCGTATTTTTAGCATCGTATTGGTAACCTAGACCATGTTTAACACTTCGAACAAAATTCAAACTTCACCCCATGACCCCCTCTGAAATTTCGAAGTGTTAGAACATTTCTAAGTTAATTATATTCGATGTTCGTGCAAGTAACTCTATGGACCCTCTAGAAGAACATATAAACCTTAACTCGATTCTATGCCATCGGAACCGCGGGTTGAACCTTAGGGTTTGCCGTGGTTCCGCGGTGTCATAGGTGAGGCGTTGGTTTACCCCTTCTACGGCTGGATCATACGTACCGTGGCACGTTTTGGATACTTTAACTTCGCTCAAATGTTGAGCTCATCGGGAGTTGTGGGGATTTGTTGATTCGATCGAAGCGTTTAACATCGTCTAGTATATTGTGATACAATACTTGGAATCAACAACATTTGAATTTTATAAGTCTAGCAATTTAGTCTCATTTGATTGGTTGCCACGGGATTTTGATGCGATCAAAAGTCCTTCGCAATCATTTAGTGTATTTGGATACTCGTCGGGTAACATTATTAGATAGCCATGCCTCATAACCCTGACCAAGTGACTGTGGAGAACTCCGTTGCCAAAAAGCATCCATTCGAGTGCTCGCGACCACGGTGTTTCGCCTAAGTGCACTTCGTCGTCGGTATCGGGGGGTGCGGCCGTCTACTAAAGTTTACGACGAGCATTCGATCGAAATGTCGGGAATCTTGTTGAATTGCCCGACTAATTATTGGAAAGTGTTTTCAATATCGAGACTAAAATGCGGGGTTTATAATTGTTAGCCATGCGATGTCTAAGGAATTCATTTGTTAGGCATGAAATCCGCAATATGAGATATTACGGGTTTAAGATGTCTAAGGTGGTTGCGGATTCCAACTGTTGTAGTTTTCATTTTCTTTTCTGCGACCGTAAGTGTAATATGTGGAGTATCGCCGGTTTCGTTGCTATACGTCAACGACAATTGGGATACGCATATTTACTTACGTTGATGACATGTGATGTTATGTGTTGCTGGATATGTTATATTGGATCGTCGTATTTGAATAGCCGGGTGTTTTTATGTGAGATGAGAGTTTTCATTTTCATTCATGTAAAAACTTGTATGTAATATTCTTTTATTTGGGGCACTTCTGGGTTGAGGAAGATGTCACCGTTGATGTATATTATTTACTTTTCCGCATTAGGATAGACCCAAGGAGGGGAGCATAAGTAACTGGGTTCTAGGGTCCAGTGGGAGACCATCTTGAGGAGTCGAGTCTGGGTCTCCTAACCCTAGAATTGGTAGGGTTGCTTGCCGCTCTCGTAAGGGTCTTGGGATGTGGGTTTGGCTATTCATCACGACCGTGGAATCCATGTTTTATATTGGCTCAAAATAAAAAACGGACATCCTAGTATATCCAATATTTCATATGTTGTTTTCTGCTGCGTTATCTGTGATGTGATCATTTGATATGTGGAGATAAATACTGTATATAGTATATATGATATATTTTATGATGTTACTTATGTTTTACACCCGCGCTAGCCCTGCCCCGCTCTGCCGTTAGTTACCTAACCTAACGGTGCATAACAGGACATCGAGGCGAATGCGGATGGCATAAACGTACGATGTATTTATCTGTGATGTTTAGGTGATTTAAATGATGGGACATTCATTAATGAGATTAATGAAAGAAAATATACCTAAAAGATGTTGTGGAATCGAATTTCAAAAATTAGGTAGCTTTAGTTGTTGCTTTGCAAAGCGGTATTCCTTGTAGAATATCCAGCACCTCATTCGACGATGAAAGAGCCGAGATCCCTTCACTGGGAGTGACCTCCTTAGCAATAATTATTAGATGCTACAACCTTCGGTTTGTTTTTTGATTGCTTTTCTAGTTCTTGCTTTGCATAGTGGTATTGTGAATATCTTGCACCTCATTCGATGAGGAAAGAGCCGTGATCCCTTCACAGGGAGTGACCTCTTTAGCGAAACTAGCAAAAGCCTAAAAAACACTCCATTTAAAACCATTTGATTCTACAACGATATCAAGTTTAAAGCGTTAAAGATTTTCTTAAAAACCATCCGCAACTCTCCATCATTTTAGGAAGTAGAGTACTTAGTATTCGTGTTGCGTATTTTGATCATAGTTAAGGCGCAGTGTACGGTAGCTAAGTGATGTCTTCCTACACAGCATATGATGCGATTAGTTAGGACAGTCATATGATATGTTGATCATAGTCAAGGTCATATGGGTGGGTCTAATTAATCATAAAATGACGTGTAGAACTTGACTAGTGCTTATGATATGTTGATCATAGTCAAGGTCATAAGTGCTAGGGGTAAAAATCATTATCGGGAGTTTCAAGTGTTGAAATTTGCAATGAGATTGCATACCTTCTGTGAGATAGTTGGATCCTGATACCCACTACGAGTAATTGTTACTCCTGGGAGAGTTTTACACTTCGCAATTAACCGATCAAGTAGGTGTCTAGAAAGGTGTCAATGGGGTTATGCCCCTGGGAAAATGAGTTTTATTTTAATTAGGTCCGTGCGAAAGCACGGGGAACCTCCCTCAAAGTACCAGCACTGGCCTGGCTGAAAGATTGGCGAACTTGTAGAGTGTAATTAATCCCGGCTAGTCTTTCCTTTTAAGGTTTGAAGGAAGATTTGATAAAAACAGTGGGAACCATCCTGATTAGATAAAATATATAACCAATCTAATCTTGCAAGAGCGCACGCAGAGTGTTTTCTTCTCTCTCTCTCTCTCTCTCTCTCTCTCTCTCCAGGTAGAAACTATATCACACCTTAATCAAGATAATAATATGGATGTATTGACCGAACCCGCTTGTTATATTGAGCTGGGAACGTTGGTCCCGCTCCAACTTATAATTGTTATAAGACCGAGCAGGAAATTAGGGATTACAAGGATTCTCATGCCGCCCAAACGAAGAAAGTGCATGATGATGCATCTTCTTCGGGTGTGTTCATTACAAAGAACTGTTTCTCAGTATCCTCTACGTCTTGGGTATGTGATACCGGATCAAGATCCCAGATATGTAATCTGTTACATGGGCTACAGATAGGTAGTGAACTGAGAACGGTGATAAGTTTCAAGAGTTGAAAATGGTGCAATTGTTGCAGCCAAGGTGTTGGCAGTTATCACCCTGTATTACTAAATACATTGATTCTGAACGAATGTTATTAGATACCGAACCTAATATACAACATCATATCAGTCTCTTTATTTAGTAAAGAAGGATATAATTTTGTATTGTTGGATAATGTTTTGAACATTTCCTATATCAAGAGTTGATCGGTTCAGGCACGTTATCTAAAAGCATATACATTCTAAATCAAACCACAGTTCTTAACGTACAAAACACACACAAGAGGAAGAGTTCAAAAATGAACTAATCCTTCTTGAGGCATTGTAGACTATGTCATATCAGTGCGACCCGACTACCTAAGTTACATTTAGATGCATATTTAAATCAGTTTGAATTTACATCTTGTAAAACTTGCCATTCATGTCGCAAAGATACGATGACCATAGCTCCGTTTACTGGAAACAGAGAAAGAGTTAGTGAACTCTTGGGACTGATACATAGTGATGTATGAAGGGCCCAAGTCTTCATATGCCAGGACCGGTTCTTTGTACTTCCTTACATTCACTGATGATCTCTCATGTTTCGGACACATGTTCGTGTTGAAACACATGTCTGAACCTTTTGAGAAATTCAAAGAATATAAGTCAAAAGTAGAGAACCAAAACGGGTATAAGTATTATGTCCTTTGATGTGATCAGGGAGGAGAATACTTGGGCATGGAGATCCTGGACTATTCTAAAGGAGAATGTCATTCTCCCTCAGCATTACTCCTCCGTTTACACCACAACACAACAGTGTATCGGGGCGGAGAAATCGCACTCTATTTGATATGGTGTGCTCTATGATGAGTACTACTGTGTTACATGTTTCCTTTTGGGAGTTATGCACTTGAGAAGCTGCATACCTATTGAATTAGGTTCAAATCAAATCAGTGCCTACCACTCCATATGAGATATGGTATAGGAAGAGCCCATCTCTTAAGTGAGTTAAGATTTGGGGTTGTCCGGCCTATGTCTAAAAGCAAAATCCGGACAAGCTCGAGACAAGGTCAGTTCTGTAGAAATGGAATGAGTTCCAGCTATACAAACTACAGCTGATGATTTGGTAGAACCGGTGGATTCAATAGTTCCCGATGAACCTCAGCCTCTCCGCCGATCTAGTAGGGTTCCTCATCCTCCTGAGAGATGCTTCGGTTTCTCGGTGACAGTGGGAGCGAGGATTGCATCATGAGATGATGACCCAACTTGTTTCGAGCAGGCCATCAAGAGTGGGGACTCTATAAGAATGGCTGGATGCTTAACGATCTGAGATGGAATCTATATACACCAACAAAGTATGGACTTTGATTGCTATATCTGAAAGGTTAAATCCCCATCAGGAGCAAGTATATCTTGAGAAGATTACTTGGTGTAGATGGAAAAGTTGAGACTTTTAAAGCTAGACTTGTTAAAGGTTCTCGTCATCGACCAGGCATGGATTATGATGAAACCTTTTCCAGTGGCTGTGCTTAAGTCCATTCGGATCCTACTTGCCATTGCTACATACCATGACTATGATAACTGGTGGTTAGATGTCATGACTGCTTTTCTAAATATTGATTTTGGAGAGAAAGTCTATAAGTACATAGCCAGAGGGCTTTGTAGACAGTGGGAGTAGCGGAAACGTGTGCAAGATGCCTTATGGGATAAAACATGCATCGCGGAGTTGGATCATCTGTTTTGATGTGGTAGTCAAAGAGTTTGACTTCATAAAAATAGTAGATGAACCTTGTATATACAAAAAGGGTAGAAGAGAGTAAGGTGGTCATCCTCGTATTATACGTAGATGACATACTCTTGATAGGAAAAGAGTTTCCTATGCTACGCAGGGTCAATCTCCTCTTATCACATTGATTCTCTATGTAGGATCTAGGTGATACCTCCTAAATCCTGGGTTTTGGATCTATGAGATAAATCTAAATGGATGTTAGGATTCACACTAGGTGTAGTGAGATGGTATCAGTTGATCCTGGGGAGAATCACTGGATAGCTTCCAGGGTGGTAAGGATGACTGAATGTCAGTCACATGCATTGTCTTTACCCTCAGTGGAGGGACGGTATGTTGGAAGAGTTCCAAGCTAGATACCGTAGCAAACTAGACGATAAAGGTTGGATACATCGCTACCAAAGATACTACCAAAGAGGCAGTTTGGGTGTATATTAGTTCATGAGATGAACTAGGTTCCTGCCATTGTGTGACAATGGAGGTGTGGCTTAGGCCAACGAACCCCGGTTCCATCAGTGACCCAGACATATTCCAAGGCAGTATCACCTGACCATGGAGATAGTTGATCTCCAGGGAGATCGAGGTTAGGAGAGCAGATTCAGAGGACAACACGGCGGATCCACTCACGAAGTCCTTTTCCCAAAGAGAGACTTTTATGGGATGGTTGAGTATGAGATACTACAACCACTGCTACAGATGGCCCCAGTGCAAGTGGGAGATTGTTAGTTATATGTATGCCCTAGAGGCCATTACTGTACATGATATGTATATTGTAGTGGATTCTGGGACATATGTAGGGAAGACTTTCTTGCTCGACATGATAGCAAGCTATCTGGTTGCTCTTTATCTTAACATTTACACTTACTGTCTCTCTGTTACTTGTTGATAAAGCCCTTAAGATGTGTTCTCGACTTCCAGGATTATGATGTAGATCATACTAGTGGGGCATGGGTAGTCTATGAGTACATCCTTCATTGTTCATAGTCGTGGGAATATCGAGACGGGGCATCGATATTCCAGAGTAGACTAGCGTATATCTTCTTGACCCATGATGGGTGATGGATGATCCCATATCCATTGGTGTTTGAAATCAGAGATGGTATGCGGGTGCTCAGTGGAGACTGGGTACACTGAACGGACTCGCCGAGAACTCCTAGATGGTATTATACCTCATGCCAGATGGCAGTTCTCTAGTGACAATGGTACAGCTTAGTCTGTTGACCCGATATCGTCATAGAGTCTTGTGTGTCTCCCGCTGTGCTTTGATTTCCACCCTACCACGGCTCGACTGAGTCGTGCAAACAGGTGGTTTTTGGGTACAACCCGATTCACATGGAGGCGATGAGCGATAAGAGGGGATTCGTCTCTCCCGGTATTGGGGGTTGATGTTGCGCTATGCTCGACTGGCCATAACTGGAAATCCCTGGCCACGGTTGATGTGATTTACTGGTAAGAGTTATCAGTAGTTTCACGCTCGTTATGGAACTTACATCGGCATGACTTATCAAGCTACTGGAGTCTGACGTTTACCACCACTAGGCGAGATATGCGACATATCAGACGAACAGACCGGACTGTGCGGTAAGTGTTACTGATTGGATTCTCATGAGTGTGAGCAGGCTTTCTCATTGATCTTCTGATCGCTCAATACCCGGGTGGCCGTAACGTTTAGCAGACCGCTTCTGGCTTGTGGGTGACTGATATGATCACCACCTACTGTCGGCGTATTGACGAGTCTTTATAGTCCTACACATAGGTTTCCTGGCTCAAGAGAAACGAAATAGGAGCGCATATGAGATATGCGCGGGACCAAGAATAATACCAGTATGTGATATTGTATTCTATTCTCGCGATTTGTATCATCGGTCGGTTATATGTGATATAGCCGGGTTACCGAATCAAGTGTTGATTCGATATATTGATACACTAGATATTAGTCGGTTATATGCGATATGACCGGATCATTAAATCAAGTGTTGATTTAATGATTTAATGTATAATTATATATTTGATATATTACTTTACATTAACTAGTATTTGTTCACTTAAGATTGATTTTCTCACTTAATGTGCACATGTTGTATATGTGATATATGTTTGTGCACTAGATTGTATCATGCTTGATGATACATGCAAACTTGGGTGTATGAGTGACTTATACCAAATTTAAGTTAGTGGAAAATGTTTATATTTATTTTGTAATTCAAAATTAGTGTGCACTTTTTCATGCTTGAAGCTTCATGAAGCTTTTTGCATCATTTGACCAAGCCCACTAACTTTTTCTCACTAAAGATATTTATTAACCAAACCACTAACTTAAACTATGGTTTAGTCTCTGCAAAGGTAAACTCACCAATGGTTGCATTATGATAAACTTCACTTGTTTTTCTTTTCTATATTATTCATTATTCTTTCTTCTTCTTCTTCTTCACCAAGAAGAAAAGCTCTCTAGAATTTTTAAAGTGAAGAAATAAAGTGAGAAATCAAAATCCAAAGTGAACCCATTTCCTATTTCATCATCCTCTACTACTTGCCATTTAGTTTAGGGTGTTCTCTTCACAAAGTTGTTGACCCAGTGAAGATGGAGCTTGAGTTTGAGTCTCCTCGACGTAGATCATCTTCGGCCTCAAAATCAACGAGCTAGCCCGTTTATTTCTCCGAGGAAACCATCACTAGAGTCCGGGATCTCGATGATCGGAGCGAAGGGACATCAACACGGGGCTTTAGAAGTGAAGGACCGGATCTACAAAGGTTGTATTTTCATTCACTTCTATTTGTAATGGTTGATTACTATTTTGTTACCCTAGTTTTCTAGTTCGATTCGTAGTTAGATTGCATAGCACACCCTAAAAATTTTGTTGTGGCATGTGTGATGCTTGCAAACCCTAGGCTAGATGCTGAGGAATCCCAACAGATGCGTATACGCTAGTCTACTCCGGAATATCGATGCCCTGTCTCGATACACCCTCGACTAGGAACAATTTTAGGGTGTACTTGCGGACTACCATTGGACCCACTAGTATGATCTCCATCATAGTCTGGGTAGTCAAGTACACAACCTAAGGGATTTATGAACATGTGAGAGCAAGACAACATCACATATATAAGTCAACATGTTAAGATAAAGAGCAGCCAGATAGAATACTATCATGTCGAGCAAGAATGTCCTCTCTATATATATCCAAGCATCCACTATAATATACATCATATGTACAATAATGGCCTCTAGGGCATACATATAACTAACAATAACTTGACATGTGACTTATGACTTGGTGTCCTTCGTCAAGGTCATAAGAGCATGGGGCAAAAATCCACATCGGGAGTTTCCAAAGAAACTGAAACTTGCTAGTGCTGTTGGATATGTTTGCCCTAGAGGCCATTATTGTATAGTACTAGTTTGTATATTACATTTTGGAAGCTTGGGATATATACACGGATTTATGACAGTCTTGCTCGATATAGTAGTATGCTACTTGGTTTGTATCTATCTTAATATCTGTATATGTTCTTTTAACATATCACTAATACATATTGATAGAGCCCTTAGGATCTTTGCTTGACCACCAGCGTTGTGATCGCAGTCACACTAGTAGGGGTTGGGTAGTCTACAAGCACATCCTTATACAGGTCTCTAGTCGTAGGATTATCGAGACAGGGCATCGATACTCCAGAGTAGACTAGTGTATACGCTTCTCATCCCAGCAGGGGAGATGGTCTGTCCCACAAAAATCAGTACGTCGTACTGGAGATAGTATGCAGGTGCTCATTGGGTTATGAGTTACACTGGACGGACTCGTGGCGAACTGCTGGTTGGTACTATACCTATTGTCAGGTAGCAGTTCCCATGTGACATGAGAACAGCTTAGTCCGTTGACTTGACACTGCTACTTCGCCTTAAGTTTGTTACCACTGTTCTTAGATTGCCACCCTACCATGGCTATATTGAGTCGTGCAAACAGGCAGTGGTTGGGTGCAGTCCCGAAGCACTTGGAGGCAGTGGCGGTTAGATAGGATTCGTCTCTCTCGGTATTGGGGGTTGATGTCGCGTTGTGTTCGGAACGCCATTACACAAAGTCCCTGGCCAGGGCAAGCGAGATTTACTGGTAGGTACTCCAGTAGTTTCTCAGGGTGTTTTAGACTGTACTCCGACACGACTTATACCGCTATTAGGGGTCTGACGTTTACCGCCCCTCTAGGCCCGATATGCGATACTCTTATACGAACAGACCGGACTGTACGGAGATTGTCACAGACAGGCTCAGTAGGAGTTTGGATGAGCTTGCTCGTCGACCTTCTTATCGACAGATACCTGGGTAGCCGTTACGTACAGCTAGTGCCGCCGATGTGCTTATGGTTGAACCCACTGCCAGAGTACTGTCGAGTCTTTAGAGTCCCACACAGAGGGTTTCCCAGCTTCGGGCGAAATGATGTAAAGGCCGTATGGTTTTACGACAGGGTTCGATCGCATACGTGTACTTGTGCACGTGTGATGTTCGAGCGGACAATACTAGTGGGCTTTGGTTTAAGCCGGATCCTAGTATATGATTATTGGATTAGCTTCGTCTCATTGTATTTGTGTTTCTCGGAACACGGATGCAGGTATGTATATACGGTTGAGATGGGGTATAGAAGGAGACACCTCATTAGGGTTTTGACCATTGACTTGGTCAAAAAAAATATGAGGTGGAGAAAAGACTTTGTTATTTTTGATAAATAATAATTTTGTAGCATGGCTACTTGAGTTGACCATTTGTCTTGGATTCACTTTTTGACCTTAGATATTTTGATGAGATATTTTTGAGCTAAATATTTTGATGAGATATTTTCCATGCCATGCTTGTGGTCATATAAAAGTTAGCCATTCTATTTTTAATTATCATTATCACAAATACTTTCTCTTTTCTCAAGCTTGCTCTCTCTTTCTTCCTCTCAAACCCTAGTGTCTCATGTGTTGAGAATCAAGGGTTAGTGAAACTAAGCTACTCTAAATCACACTCTACTAACTCTAGTCTACTAAGATTAGCAAGTTAAGTATTCTAGTTACCTCAATTAGGAGGTAGGAGCTCTTAGTTGTGGCACTCTCGGGTGGATCATTGTTGACATAAGGAGGCCGAAGTTCAAGCACGATTCATACTTCCATCGAGGAGCTTAAGGAGAGGATCGAAGACCCGAAGGACTTGGTTTCTTTAGGTATACTTTCTATCATAGTAGATAGACCCTTTACTTGCTAGTTAGGTTTATGGTTAAGATCCGAGTTTTGTGTTATTCTAGCGCCAAGTTTCTAATCATAGTAAAAATTTTGTTCCGCATTTGGCCACGGAAGTTGGCCGGGGCGCTAGCGTAACCCTTCATGGTATCAGTGCCAACCTAGAAACCCTAGACTAGCAAGTTTAAACAATGTTAAAATAACGAAACCGAAATAACTCCGTAACATTGAAACCAAGCTTCAAGTTTCTGTCGATTTTTCAGAGGCTTCAAAAAATTTTTTTAGCAAGTACAGAATGCTATTTACACTGTGAGATGTACCCAGAACAAAAATGATGAAATTTCACCATGTTTTGGCCCTACCAAACCCCTCAAAAATCCGGCCTCCTCGGTTTTTCCATGGTGGATTGCGTCGTGTTTTGGTTTGTGTTCTTGTCTCTTGAAGTTTGGGTTTCAGGTGTTAATAGTTTTTGCCCAGATTTGACTTTCTGATGTTTTTAAGTTAGGGGAAATTTAGAGTGTTTCGAAGTCGTTATATTTGACACTGTTTAATAGTTTACAGTACTTTCACTTTTATCTGCAGCCGTGAATGTACTTCGATCGGTAAACCCGTCTATCTGCTATATGTACTGTAAGACGAGTTTGCGAACATGACATTCGTGTTGATATTTTGTGCTTGTGCTGTGATTGTGGTTGGATAGTCGTGCTGGATAGCATGTGGTGAAATGTTAGCAGTACAGTTTATATTCATTTGTACATTTGTTATTGCGGGGCGAGCGTCCGACATGTGGACTACCGTCTTTGTCGGGTTGTATATTATTTTTTTGGGGCACGACCGGGTAACGGGTGATGACGGGGCCCAGTGGCGAATGCGGATGGCATATACGTACATCATGTTTTTCATTCTTTTCTGGTGCGATAGGCTAATTGATGTGACCGCATTAATTTTGATTAATGCAAGAAAATAAACCTAAAAGATGTTGGAACAAATTTCGAAAAACTACAGTTATATTCTTTTGCTTTGCATAGTGGTATTCGGTCATGAATATCCAGCACCTCATTCTACGAGGCAAGAGCCGAGATCCCTTCACGGGAAGTGACCTCTTGAGCAAAAGTCTATACTGTAGATTACTCGGTTTTCTTCAAAACCACTAGTTTTCAAAAAGCGGAGCTTAAACCACTCCTTTTCAAAACTGCTCAGGTTCCTTCAACGATATCAAGTTCATTACGTTAACGGGTTTTTCGCCAAAAACCCAGTCGTATCCCTTCGTCGTTTCAGATAATTACTACTTAGTATTCGTGCTGCGTTTGTTGATTATTCGTCAAGGCACAGTGAACGGTATCTGAGTAATAATTCTCTGTTGCACTGATAGATGCGATTGGTTAGGACGGTCGCATGATTTTGTTGATTATTCGTCAAGGATCATGCGGGTGGGTCTAATGCAATCCAGGATAACGACGGGTTGAACTTGACTAGGAAATTTTGATTTGTTGATTATTCATCAAGGTCACTTGGGTCCTAAGGGTAAAAAACTACATCGGGAGTTTCAAATATACAGGAAACTTGCAGATTTAGCATACCTTATGGAGTGCAGTGACTAGAGTGGATTCCACCTAGGTCACGCACACTGATAGTTGGATCCCGATCCTACTGATGAGTTAGATTACTCTCGGGAGATTATTTCACTTAACAATCAATGCTATAAACCAAGTAGGTGTCTAGAACGGTGTTAGCGGGGCTACGCCTCCAGGGAAAAGTGGTTATATAATTAAGGAATTTCGCGAAAGCGTTGGAAAACCTCCCTCAAAGTACCAACACTAGCCTGGCTGAAAGGTTAAGCAAGTATTGTGACGTGCGATTAAATCCTGACTAGTTCTTCTTTTAGGATTTGAAAAAGAATTTGAGGAAACAGTGGGAGCTATCCTGGTTAGATAAATTAATAACCAATCTACTATTGCAAGAGCGCACGCTGAGTGTTTCTTTTCTCTTTCTTCAGGTAGCAACCATTTCACGCCCTAATCAAGATAATAAAATGTATCCCTTGACCGATCCAAATTCTTATTCGGGGCTGGGGAACGTCGGTTCGGCTCTAAACTGTGACAGCAGTGATGAGTAGGAGCAAGGGAAAGAGGAAAGCATGAATTCCTTGATGACCTCATCGAAGAAGAAGCATACTAATGCATCTACTTTAGGTGTTCTTGTAATTGAGAACTGCTTTTCGATCAGTCCTAACTCCTGGATACTAGATACCGGATCAGGATCTTATATCTTTAATTTATTGCAGGGGCTGAGAAAAAGTAGGATAGTTGGACCTGATGATATGTCCCTCAAAGTAGGGAACGGAGCGTAGGTTGATGCTGCAGCCGTCGGTGAATATCACCTAGTGTTGCCAAATGGCAATACTATGATTTTGAACAATTGCTACTATATACCTTTCATGGTTTGCAACATAATATCAGTTTCTTTACTGGATAAAGATGGATATAACTTTGTTCTTGATAGAAATATCATGAGCATTTACCTTGATAAGGTACTGGTTGCAGAAGGTACACTGTTTATTGGTATCTATGTTCTAAATCAAAACGCAGTTTTCAGTATACAAAACACACGCAAGAGGATGAGTTCAGATACGAACGAATCCTACTTGTGGCATTGTAGACTTGGTCATATCGGAGATAAAAGACTATGTAAGTTTCATAAAGATGGACTTTTGAATACATTCGAATTTTCATCTTATGAAACTTGTCAGTCTTGTCTCAAGGGAATGATGACCAAATCTCCGTTCACCGGACACGGAGAAAGAGCAGCAGAGCTCTTGGGACTCATACACAGTGATGTGTGTGGTCCGATGTCTATACATGCAAGGGGTGGGTTCTCGTACTTCATCACATTCACCGACGATCTCTCAAGATTTGGATATGTGTATCTTATGAAACACAAATCTGAAGCTTTTGAGAAATTCAAAGAATTCAGGAATGAAGTAGAGAACCAGATTAGCAGAAGTATCAAGATCCTCCGGTCTGATAGGGAGGGGAGTACTTGAGCACGTAATTCCTAGATTACTTATAATAGAATGTAATTCTCTCTCAGCTTACTCCTCCTTACACACCATAGCACAACGGTGTATCGGGGCGGAGGAATCGTACCCTATTGGATATTGTTCGCTCCATGATGAGTAGTGCTGAGTTGCCTCTTTCATTCTGGGGACATGCTGTCATGACCCAAAATATTAGCTCGTGACCGACACTTAGATCACGCAACGTTTACAGGCGTAACGTAACTTAAGTAAGCCAAAACCCAGGAATCTAAACCTTTCAAAAGAAGTAAGTAATGAAAACATTGATACAACATTTGGAAACTTGAAGTAAAAGTCCTTAAATCTCCTTTTTTTTAAAAAAATTTCGGCAGCACCTCCTTTGTAAAAACTAGCCCCGAAAATGGGTACAACACAGAATATAAAAAAAGCATCCCCAAACGGGAGCAAATCACCCCCAACAACGGAAACAACCACCACAAGTATAAATATGTATACGACGCCCAACGGCGAAGATCATCACAAAGGAAAATGAAAAGCAAGACATCAAACCCACCCAGCGAACATATAACCCATCGCTCTAAGTCTCGCAACTACAAGTTTTGTTAAGTCTTACAACATATACAAATACTAGTTTCTGATTGATGGAGTTGACTAGATACAATAGGAATAATAATAATGCAGGAGGGGCACGATCCAACATGTACCGCCCACCAAAGCAAATCACCCGAATGCAAGCTGTGTGCTAGCGATGCCGCTACTGATCCATGCGGTCAACCTGCAAGAACTGTGGCACAAAAGGGGTGAGTTGCCAACTCGTGAGTAGAAAACATCATCAGGTAGAAATAAAATAAACAATGATTCGTAGGTCAACTATATCATAAAGGTAATACTATGATATCTAGGGTGACCGTGTCTACATATAAGCCAATAATAATCAATGCCTGTATGCATGTGGATCTCGTCCAACAATATAATCAATGCATGTATGCAGGTGGATCTCGTCCAACAATATAATCAATGCATGTATGCAGGTGGATCTCGTCCAACAATATAATCAATGCATTTATGCCGATGGATCTCGTCCAACAATATATTCAATGCATGTATGCAGGTGGATCTCGTCCAACAATAAACATCATGAAAGCATATGCATAGAAATATATGAGGATATCAAAGAACATGTGTCCATCAATGACACATCAAATCATGGAACCTGAGTGTCCAACATCGACACTCGAAACATCATGAAACACGTGTCCAGCATCGACACGTAAATCCTCATATCTCTGGCTCCGTCAGTCCGGATCGGCCCTCATCAATATCTCAGGCTCCGTCAGTCCGGATCGGCCCACGTGCTCCGTCAGTCCGGATCGGCCCGTATCATCTCACGACTCCGATCGGTATCCTCCGGATTACCGCCGAGTCCAAATTCTATCATCGGTAGATACTAGCCCTCCTGCTAGGCTCATTGTCTATACCACGAAAATCACCTCTTGCCCCGGGGAACCATACTGGGTCCACCATGTACCCGCGGACGGTGCCTACAGCTCCTCGAATCGGGTTTCTAAAACAAGTCTCATGGTGGACGCACTGAAATATCATATCAAGAGAAACCGGGTTTTCAAAACAATACATAAATTTTCTTGAAATACCCCCACGGTTCTCAAATCCATAAATCACATGAAAACTGATGTATGCAACATAGAACAGCAATATGAGCATATTAAGGGAAAACCGCTCTTTTAAATGAGTCCAGTTTTAAAATATATCATGCGGTTCCCAATTCCTCCAAAATCAAATGCAACATCATATAAAGGCGTACATGTAGCTCTAGCAAGATGTGTGTATATACATGTAAGTATGTAAGCATGATGCATTTCATATGCGCAATAGCACAAGAATCAACGTCTAAATGTCAATAATGATATAATACCACATAGGTGTATGTGCAGCTATAGCAGGGTATGTCATGCAACATAGCAAAATGATGTGAGCATAGCAAGTATATCATAGCATGATATAGCAATTCTATTGTGTGAGTGACATAGCAATTATTGATGATGAAAGTGTGTGAGCCGACAATCTATGTAAGTGTAACATACGCATCATCGATAATGGTGTAGGTGTACTAGCACAGGTATATATATATATAATGCAATGAGAATATTATAAACATAGCATAAGGTACATCGTACGCGAAATGCTATCAGGTAAACATATCTACAATATATTCGAGTCGGTGAATCTATCAATCGGTATCTAGCCTCACAACACCGCATATGGTATAATCTATCGTACATCATCCTCTAAACAAGGGTATAGATCAATCAACAGGTAAAACTCATCGCGTACGGTAATCCATCGTACGGCGGCATTAAACAATTAGGGATTCTATCAACCTATACAAAACGGGGTACAGATATATGTCTCGTACGGCATATCACTCATTATGCACAACATTATATATATATATATATATATATATATATATATATATATATACCTATCTCTCAGGTCACCTCCGCGTCAATATCGTATCAGGGGACCGGCAAGGTATCAACTATTTCTTATTGATTCGCATCCATATAATGACATATCAACCAACTCATCATATCTCATCGTATACTCTTTTCATTTCATCAATCTCTCACATCAAGTCATTTTACATATGCATTCTATCATATAAATCTCCAAGGGTTATGTCCCTATAGCTTTCATCTCATATCTTGATATATATACTAAATCATTAATATCACCTCTAACTATCTTTTTTAACCACATCTATAGTTTTCAAAAGTAGGTTTCTCCTACTGTATTCTATGTATGTATATCGGTCTCCATTCATAAATTTGCGGGGGTGCTATATGCCATCCACCCGACTTCTCCCGTAGATATAAATCTACTCACCTGCTAAACTCCTCGCTTAGCCATAGTCGATGCGCTTCGTCGTCTCGGAATCCATGCGAATGTACCTACAATCAATATGAAATCGCAAAGCTATTAACATCAAGTCCCGAAATCCAAATACGGCACGCGGTGCGCTCATAAGTTAGAACCTATAGCCTACACATGTAAAACAACCCAACAACCCTCGTCATTGACGTACAAACATCTAACGACCAAATACAATATCAAATCTCAAAACCAAGACTCCCAATACCGGAGAACATAGCCAAAACCCTAACTAGGGTCGCTATTCATGAAAACCGCCAAGCTTAAAACGCAAATCGTACCGATATTCATTCACAACACAATAAATATCGTACAAGACAATATATTTTTCATCACTACGCCAAATAAAACTCATGTCTAATTTTTTACCGAAAACCTAGTAAGTATCTTTTAACAATTTTAGCACCAATCTATATATTTGAACAAATATAGTGTCCACAATCATCACATAAAAGCTTAATTAAGCCACCCAAACCCTTACTAACTTTTTAATCTCACCCACATTAGATTTAATAAAAGTTGGTTTCCAAATCATGCTTAGTTTGGACAATTAGAAAAAATCACAAATTACAATTTCACAACTAGGTTAGATTTTCCATGTCTAAACATGTTAACCTACATATAAACCATAATTAAATAATCAAAACCCTCTCTTGAATTTCAAAACTTGCTAATTAACAACATATTTAAACATCTAATAAACTAGATTATGGTATTTAAACAACACTTAAGCTTAGGGTTAAGATTTATACCTCACAAACTTGATTCTCAAACTTTCAAATACACTTCCAAAATAGCCTCCAAAATGCTAACTTTCTTCTTGATCCAAGCTAGATTAGGCTAATGAATAATGGGTTGGGATTTAATTTAGAGTTTTTGGGATTTTCCTTAATTTTTGATGAATTTTTGAAGCTTTTAGAAGTGGAAATGGAGTAGGGGAAATGATGGGGCAGCAGCCAATGGGAGGGGTCGGCCAAATGAAGGGAAGGAGGTTGTTGTGGGTTAGTGTGGAAGTTTCTAGCTTAAAAAACCCATTAAAGCTTAGTTAATAAACTTAACTTTATGCCACCTTTTAATTCTTTTCTTTTCTAATTTCATTTAAACCCTAGAAATATCTAGAACACATATATATTTTGAAAACAAGACAAAAATGCTTAATCTTGTAATTAAGTTGTCATGGTTCACTTTAGCACAATTAACCCAAACCAAATTGTAATTACCACTAATTAAGTGTATAATTAAAAACTTATAATAATATTTTAATTAAGGAAAAATATTTAAGTGAACTAAAATTTTACAAGGGACAATCAAAACCCGCATACTAGCAATTTCCTAGTTAAACTAGGTGCATCCAAGTCTATAGTGAAAAACGATCACAACTTGGTTTTTACGGAAAAACCCAACTTATTTACCGATTAACGGAAAATTCGCCTAAACGATTTCTGAAACGTTACAATCTTCCCCCCATAATGAAATTTGGTCCTCGAATTTAAAAATTTAAATCCCCAAGTGCTAAAATATTTCAATAATCAGCTCAAATCAACGGGGCTCCGAAATCACGGAAGATACTGAAATACAACAGCACATCATGTGCGCCTGAAAACGAGTATGAAACTCAAAATCTAACTCCGTCAAGCGTAACGCAATCACTGGAGTTAAAATGGAGATACAAATCTCAAAATCCACTACCGAAATCCCATATGCACTAGTCAAATACTATAATACGGTTATAGTATGCATACTTAGAAAAGCTCTTAAAACTGAATAAAACATATGCAAAATCTTTTCTGAATCACCGTGTGATGCGTAACTCACGACACAACTGACCGACGCTCATTTATGAAGTAATAAATGTATGTTCATATATGTTTTGCCAAAATATACGTTCCGCCCTTATAAAAATATCCCAAAAGGTTTTCCTTTGTAAACGTTCGTGTCACTCGCGGACACGTTAGAAATAGAGAGACTATAACTCCTTTTTGAAAACCTCTTGGTAAACTTTTTATGAATGCAAAGTACTCAGGTACTGTCCTCCGATCAGTCCTGTTTGGCTACTACATAGTATAGTACCTATCATGAAAACAAAGGGCTCAAGAGCAAAATCAGCCTCAGAAGGCATATCCAAAATCACGTGCGTCTGGTGTGCACGGAAATCAAAGCCAAATACAAGTGCTATGAATGTACACGAGCAAAACTAGGTGCAACGGGTGTGCACGAAAGTATCTGTCCAGTGCAATGGGTGTGCACGACAACAACAACTAGTGCATCTATAGTGCATGAAAATCTCGATCCAGTGCAACTAACATGCACGAACGAAAATCCCAGCCGAGTGCATCAGGTGTGCACAAAATCATATATCATATCATGCGCCCAACGTGCGCGAGAATCCAAATCAAGTGCATCCGTCATTCACGAATAAAAATCTAAATCAAGTGCATCCAACATGCACGAATAAAATCTTAATCAAGTGCATCCGATGCGCACAGAATCCAATACCAAGCGTGTCACGACCTGAAATGGTACGCGACTGGCACTTGAATCATATGAAGTTTATAGGACCCTATCTAATTCAAGTAAGCCAAGAAATCCCAGAAATCTAAACCATTTTAAGGAAGAAGTAAAGAAAACTAGTTTTAAAACAAGTGTTTTTAAATAACAAAAGCCGAATATGCATTTTAAAAATTTCAAGTCTTTTCTAAAAATTTCGGCAGAGTTTCCTTTGTAAATACCGGCCCCAAACGGGGTACAACAAGAATAATATATAAATCAATGATAAAAGGCATCCCCAAGCGGGAGCTGGCTCTTCTTCAATCGACGGTCACAACCACGCAAGCAATATAATATACAACGCCGAAGGGCGAGGATCAAAACTCAAAATCATCAAGAAAACCATAATACTACAATGCGTGACTCTAAGGTCAAAATAAATATACAAGTCTGGTTGATGGAATTACTAAATACAACTGATTAAAATAAATACAAGGGTGGTCACGATGCGAGTGAACCCACCTACCAAAGCAATCACCCAGAAAGGAAGCAGTGTGCCAGAAAGCCGCAATGAAGCCTGTATGGCAAAACCTGCAAGAACTGTGGCACAACGGGGGTGAGTTGCCAACATGTGAGTAGACAACATCACAGAGCAGAAATCGTATGTATGACTCAATTCTAGATCAAACGATCAGTAATAATATATATCCTCAATATGATAAAGTTTGAAGCATGATAAGGTGGCAATGGTAAACATCTATACCGAGTGTAATACCAAGTGCTCGTGCCAGTGCCTCAGGTAGCAACATATCATAACATAAGGTGTGATCAATGTAATCATCATGAAATCAGTGTCAACTATATCATGAAGTCTATAAGTATGTGGATGTCATCCAACCATGCAATCAAGCCTGTATGCATGTGGATCTCTTCCATGGTCAACCAATGACACAACAACATCATGGATGTAAAAGTCATAATAGCATATGCATGAAAGTATGAGGATATAAATCAACGTGTGTCCCTCGCGACACATCAAAAATCATGGAACCTGAGCGTCCATCATCGACACTCGAAAACATCATGAAACCCGTGCCCAGCATCGGCACGTAAATCCTCATATATCGGGCTCCGTCAGTCCGGATCGGCCCCCGGGCTCCGTCAGTCTGGATCGGCCCATATAATCTCTCGCTCCGGTCGGTATCCTCCGGATATCCGCCGAGCCTAAATACTATCACCGGTAGCTAGTGGTCCCTCTGGCAGGCTCATCGTCATCCACACGAAATCTCTCTCTCGCCCCGGGGTACCATACCGGGTCTACCATATACCCGCAAATGGAATCATCCGCCTCCTCGAATCGGGTTTCACATATCACACGTCTCAGAACCGAGAAAACGCAAGGTGGACGCACTGAAATATCATATCAAGAGAAACCGGGTTTTTAAAACAGTACATACTTCCTTTTGAAATACCCACGGTTCTTAAATCCAGAAATATCATGGAAACAACATATCTCAATGCGCATAATCATATAGCATGATGTATGCGACATATAACCGAAATGTAAGCATATCCGTATACCATGCAACATGGAACATTAATATGCACATATCGAGGGAAAACCGCTCTTTTGAAATGAATCCAGTTTTAAAATATGTCTTGCGGTTTCCAAATATCCAAAATCAAGCCAGAATCATCTATGCATGTGCAAATACGTATGTATGCAAGTATGGGTGTACATTATGTGTGTACGCAAGTATGAGTGTACAATATGTACGTATGCAAGTATGTCATGCAAGGGGTCATATCCTGATACAAAATTCCTACTGTGTGGTGACATGGCAATTATCGATGATGAAGTGTGTGAGCCGGCAAGCAGGTGTACGTGGAACATACGCATCATCGATAATGGTGCTGGTGTCCTGACAGCATGAGTTTAAAATAACAATAAACACATTTAAACATGCGATGCGAATAACAAGAATATGCGGAAAATGAATAATAAACACAACAATGAAAAATCTATATTAATATATATCAATATATCATACAATTTTGCCATTTGAAATAACACGAATCATGGGGTTTTAGAAAAATAAGGGCTACGACGTTTTTATGAAAAGATGCGTCTTTTGAAAATATCCGTAGAATCCCTTGACCTGTCTTAAAATACTCACGATTCGTTAGTTTTGAAATAGGTATGACTCGGGTCTAGTCTAACTTCTACTAAGTAAACTACAGATCTTACTAGCAAGCTAATCGAAATGGTATAGAAACCACCTAAATCTAAGTCGATATATATATATATATATATATATATATATATATATATATAATAGTCGGTGATCCCGCCTTAATAGTATCACATATGATACAATATACAATATGATATCCTCGAGTCAAGAGTGAGGATCTATCATCAATATATAGCTCGTACGTAAATCCATCGTACGGCATCCAAAATCTGGGTACGGGTCGAATCTCACATTTATCTCATCAATTATCTGGTATCCTTATCATCATATCTCATGAACTGGGGTACTGATATAAGTCTAGTACAAACTGATACCATCGATATATATATGTGCGTGTATGAAAACACACGCTTAAAGGCCCGCTATAACTCATGTCGTATCTCATAAAACGAACTACATCATATCACCGATCTCATGGCACCATGCCCAATCTCATCGACTCATCTCCAAATATCATCCACTATCCTCATCATCCAAGTGTAGGTATATGTGTATATATACACCTCGTCCCATACCTATGTGTGTATATATATATATACGTATCCCTATATACGCACAAGTATAACAAAGTAAGCATATGTGTGCATGTGGGTGTAAACCTCATTCTAGGATTCACGACTAAGAAGCTAAACCAAGCTACTTCTAACTACTCTAAACTAAACCATGAACACAAAATCATATCTTGATAATCATCCACATAACATAGAACACATATATAACTATATATATATATATAAGCTATACTACGAACTGGGGGGGTGCTATACGCCATCCACCTGACTTCCCCCGTAGATATAATTTACTCACATTGCTCTACGCTTGTCGTTGCCGACGTCACCACGCGGTTGCTTGTCGTCTCGAAGTCCTCGTGGGGGTACCTACACATATAATATAATCGCAAATGCGTATTAAAATCACATTTGAAAACCAAAACGACACGCTAATGTCCTATAGGTTAGAACCTATGGACCACGCTTTCAAAACCACTAAATAACACTCGATTTTGACGTACAAACGTCAAGTGATCGAATACGACACAAATGACAAAGATACAGAATTCAAAATACGGAAAACCAAACCCCGAATCAAAACAGCAACTCTTGAAAATGGTCCCAGATTTTACCCTAGGTCAAATTAGCCAATTTTGCATATGCCAAGGGTCTAGTTTTCAGGAGATGGAGCTACAGACGAAGCACGAAGCCCAATGCTCAAGATCTGGCCACAAATTGTGGCCAGAAGGGTTTTATTTGCGGCCCAGAAGTGAGTGTAGGGGCTGGGGTCTTGGGGTTAGCTTCCTAGGTGCATGCACACTCTTCTGTACTGGCTAAATATTTTTCAGAGGCTCCGGGTGATAGCAGATGTAAAAATACCATCAAAAAATTCACAAAATACGATGTCAGGGATTTCTAAGTTCGCTAATTGGGGTTCTAGTCTCTGGTATGGGTCTCCAATCAATCACCACAGGGGTTGTATAGTCTCTACTAACCTTAATTTCACCTTTGGGTTCAACTAAAACCCTAATCCTCAACTCAAGTTTTCAAAGATCCCAAAACCACACAATATCGGTTCTAATTTAACATGAATGCTAAAGAAATGAAAATACTACGCTAAGGTTTAGAGAATACCTCATTTGGCAACTCAAGATTTTTCTTGAGTTGCCCCAAGTGTCCAAAATGCAAGATTTCTTGTTCCAAGGTGTAGCTAGTGAGCTCATGCACATTTTTAATGAAGTGGGTATTGGGTTTTGAGATGTTTTCAATGGTGTTTGAGAGGATGAAGAGGGGGAGGGAGTGAGGGTGAGGGAGAGAAAATAATGAAGAATGATGAAGGAGTAAACAATTCTATGGTCAATGAAGACCCCTCATACTCTCTCTCATGCCCATACCCCATTTCTTTATTCATATTCCTTTTCTTTTCTTTTCTTTTCCTTTTTCTTCTCTTCTCTTTAATTTTATAACCATGCATGATAAATAAAAAGAAAGCATGAAAGAAAAATGTAACAAGTGCTAAAAATGACATGTGCATGTCATGTGGACAAAACAAGCTTAATTCGCGATTAGCGATATTTAATCGCGATCAGCACTAAATAACGTATAATTAATCATAAGAACTTATAATTTTCATAATTCACATAAAACACCGTCTTTTTAGTGATTTCCATAATTTTCCAAATTTTTTCCCAATTTATCGGTATTTAATTATACCGCCTTATTAAAATATTCAATATTTTATTATTTAATTATAAAAATTCTCAAAAATAATATTTTATTTTTCTGAAATGTTACAATCTTCCCCCCTTAAATAATTTCGGTCCCCGAATTTAAATTTAAACCCCTCAATACTAAAACATTTCAGTAAAAAGTCCAAGTCGTCGGGGCTCCGAAATCATCAATACATAAAACGCATCATAGCGCAATGCATGCGCATGTACAATGAGCAGATAACTCAAAATCAAGACTTCGTCAAGCATCCCACAATCATCGGAGTCATGGTGAAGACACCAATGTCAAATCCAATACGAAACCCAACGCGATATATATTAAAACTATACCTGTAAACATCAAATTTATACATGTAATTATCTGAAGGAAATGCATGCCAAACCTTTTTAAGTCGCTATGTTATGCGCATAACACTGCACAGTGGCGGACGTCTATTGTAAGAAAATAACCATATATGCATATAGCAAATATCATAAAAACGTACTGCTCCATAAGAAGCTAACCCCAAGACTAGTCCTACTCAGTATGAAAACAAATAGCAAATATCATAAAAACGTACTACTCCATAAGAAATCAATCCCAAAATGTGCATATGAATGCTACGTGCGTCTGGTGCGCACGGAAATCAAAATCTATATATGTGCCATACATGTGCACAGAAATAACAGCTAAGTGCAACGGGTGTGCACGAAACACTTGTCAGAGGCAACGTGTGTGCTTGACACCAAAATCAGGTGCATCTGATATGCACGAAGAATCTCGATTTAGTGCATCTGGTGTGCACTAAAATCGCATCTAAATCATGTGCATCCAATATGCACGAAATCACGAAATCAAATATCAAGCGCCGGACATGCACAAAATCCAATCCAAGCGCGCCAAGTATGCGCAAGAATCCAAATCAAATGCACAGTGTACACGAAATCAACATCAATATCAGAATCGAAATCGACGGTATACAATAAAGCTCGATCCAAATCAGGTATACCGCGGTATATAATCTTACAACCATGTGCATCAGCGTGCACACATCAAATCAAAACACTAAAAGTGCATGAAAACTATACCAAACGCATAAGTCAAATCACATGCATAACATAGGCATGAAATCAAAATCAACATATCCAATGACATCAAACCGAAGTCAGGTGCAACTGTGGTGCACAAATACATCTCAATGCACTACAAGCACATATAAGCTATACCGAGTGCAAAAACCAAATCGTGTGCATACCATGTACACAAAATCAACCCAACTGTATGAAATCCATGAAATCATAAACATGTGCGACCAAGGCACACAACGATATTAAGTGCAATCACCGTGAACAAATCATAAAGCAACACAACGGTGTATAAAGCATATCTCAAGGGTAATAACTAAGCACAAAATATGAATACCCAGTAGGTGCAACCATGGTGCATGAAAACAAATATCATGAAACTCAGTCATCAAGACTAAATCATGCGAATAGATCGCCCAAAATACCGAAATCCAAGGTGAGGGATACGTGATAATCGAATCACCAAATCACAAGTCATAAATACCGTCGTCGATATTTCCTCCTTCAAAGTCGAGAAGGTGTCGGTGGATCCAATGCTAGCAGAGCAAGATATCTACTTGCCTCCTGTTCATGGTCTGGCGCCTGGTGCTTTTAGGCTCTTGTCTCTCACTGTGCATTGCTAGATATGTAGCTCCTCGGCTCAACGGCCTAATATGGAATGACGGCGGAAATAGTCCCGCTCTGGCACATCCTCTATAGATCTCTGGCCAACTATCTTGTCGACGATGCTGAACTCCGGCCTGCTGGGTGTGCGCAATATGACCGCTCCTGGGTCCAAGTCTTCTCGTATAGTATTCCAGAAAGGTCCCGTCGAGGTCTCTCCCAAATCTCGTTTCTGCCAAATTGACTAGAAGTCATCGTCCTTTACTAAATCTATTTTTTGTTCCAGAACGGCTGCATACTCATCGCGACTCCTTCTGGAAGATTTATCAATAATCAACGCCTCTGCATCCGTATCACATCTCTGACGTCGGCGGAGTGGAACGTCATCTCGTCGAAATCTCGTGCGAACTCATTACTCCACTTTTCTCTGTTGTCGACTGCTTCGGACTCGTCTCATCGTGGCTGCATGGACTGTGCTCCGACGGCTATACTCATATCTGGAGTCTCCCAAGCAATGCATCCCATCACATGGTATCCGAAAGATGTCAAGCCTTTCGATCGATTCGTCAAAACCTCATAATCCCCCAAGAGCTCAACATCTTGAGTACAGTTTAATAGTATTCCAGTACATGCCACAGCACCTGTGGACTAACCGTAGAAGGGCAAACCCAAGCCTCACAAATGGCACCGCTAAACTGCCGTAAATCCTAAAGTTCAAAGGCGTTCCATGGTCATTACGTCAAGTTAGGGTTTCATTCTTCTAGAGGGTCCATAGCATTACATGCATTTGTCTCTGAATACTTTAAACTTGGAAAATGGGGTCCTGACATTCGATCGTCTCCATCAACTCTCAATGTACCTGCGTGAAGTCGTTTCTAGCTGGAATCAATCTATCTAATGACCTCGCATCTGGGTAAGCGAACGAACCACAAGTCCTAGTCATTCATCTTCGGGTGACTAGCAACCTTCTATCATATCTCTAAGTACAACTCGTACTGCAATAGCTCCACACCTGGGGCAATATCTCGTCATTCGCAACAACCACTCATTCATTCGTCTGCACGCTGAACAATGCCTCAATCATCATGAATAAGAGATAGATCAATGGTCACCACATTCTGCCCGGCCTCTATCAGTGGCTCAATCCTTTGGTGCCGATCTGCACGTCCGAGAAATCTCGTAAAAGCGATCCGTCAACGCTCATGGGGTGAAAACACAATAAAACAACGCCTCTATGCAATCGTATATCCCTGGAATCACGCCCTGGTCAGTCCTCGTCTGTGACGAGCTCATGCTGACGCAACACTAGCCGTAGCTCTCTCTGCCCGTGCAATCGTGGCGGCAAAATCATAACCAACATCGATGAGGATAGATCATAGGAATGAATATAATACTGTGCAAGAAAATGTACATCCTAAGGCTCCTTAAGTGGAGTAGTGTATCGTAAGTATGCCGCAGAACATACACACGGTACGTTACTCTACTGAAGTCACCTACTCCATCAACCAAGGTCAACCTATGCGACGAAAGTTTGGGTCTAATCCCCCCTCGACTAAGTCTATGTTCCGTAAGGTCAAGCCTAAGTTCCGAATATATGCAAACGCTCTAGGCTCCACATAGTCAAACTTATACTCGAACCCAGGTTAACCTAGCGCTCTGATACCAACTTTGTCACGACCCGAAATGGTACGCGACTGGCACTTGAATCATATGAAGTCTATAGGACCCCATCTAAATCAAGTAAGCCAAGAAATACCAGAAATCTAAACATTTTTAAGGAAGAAGTAAAGAAAACTAGTTTTAAAACAAGCATTTTTAAATAACATAAGCCGAATATGCATTTTAAAAATCTCAAGTCTTTTCTAAAAATTTCGGCAGAGTTTTCTTTGTAAATATTGGCCCAAACGGGGCACAACATGAATAATATATACATCAATGATAAAAGGCATCCCCAAGCGGGAGCTTGCTCTTTGTCAATCGACGGTCACAACCATGCAAGCAATATAATATACAACGCCGAAGGGCGAGGATTAAAACTCAAAAGGAAACTCAAAATTATCATGAAAACCATAATACAACAACACGCGACTCTAAGGTCGAAATATACAAGTCTGGTTGATGGAATTTGTCACGACCCGAAAATGGCATGTGATGGCCCTTAAACTACGCAACGTCTACAGGCGTAACGCAATTTAAGTAAGCCGAAAACCCGACAATCTAAACCATCAAAAGTAGTAAGAAAGTGATAATAGCATTTTCAAAACCTTTGAAATCTCAACTCAAATTCTTTAAAATACAACTTTTCTCCCTTTAAAATTTTGACATCACCTCCTTTGTAAAACAAGCCCCCAAAAATGGGTACAACATAATATATAAGTAAAAGCATCCTAAACGGGAGAAAAATCCACACCCAACGGCGGAAAACAATCACCACAACAAATATACGACGCCGTAGCGAAGAAAGAGACGATATAAATAACACTGCATAAAAACCTCCAAGTCATAAAATAATATACAATATCGTCCTCACACCAAGTCTAAGTCATACAAGATAATGGAAGATGGAGAGTATAGGATACAACGAATATACAACAGGTAACATCGGATAACCGCAAAACCTACCTAAGCAAAACTGCACCGTGTCAGGCGAAGCAGTATCCACAGCAAAAGATGATACGACGGATGAAGATAGCCCTGCCTCTGACTATCCTGAGGAACACCTGCAAAACACTGTGGCACAACGGGGGTGAGTTGCCAACTCATGAATAGTAAATAACATATAAAGGTAATCGCGAGTAAGTACGTACAATGCGAATCTAACATAAGTATCTAATAGCAATGAATGGTCATATGTAATGCATTAGTCATGAAAGGTACGCTAGCAGGTACTACTAATACATGAAGCAATAATATGACAATCGGTATGCAATTCATATAATAGTATGTAAATGCAACTGTCATGGAAAGTACTCTATCAGGTATAAATAATACATGAAGCAGTGCATAAACAATAAATGTGGAGTATGGAATAAAACATATCATTTCCACGGAAATCCTAACCTCGTGGTAGGACCAAAATCCAATAAGACAATCAAATTCCCAATTTCCATGAATCAGCCCCCAAATTGGCTCTCATATCATGTAAATCTCATATATCCTAAATTTCCAACATCAAGTAGATTTCACATATCATGTATGTGTAGGGTTACTTGGCACTCTAACAAGGTTCTATAAGGCATCAACCATGCCCGATTAAAATTTTAGCCGTCCCTAACAACCCTAAACAAGATCTTTGCCAGACTATTAGGGTATCACATGCAAGTAAATATCAATTACGACTAAGTGAATACGAAATACAACCTTTGTAGATCGGTCCTTCACTTCTAAAGCTCCTTGTTGTAGTCCCTTCGCTGCGATCATAGTGCTCCCGGACTCTCGGACGGCTCCATGAGAAGAAAGCAACGGTATTGCTTGAAGTCTTCGAGGCCGAAGATGATCTACGTCGAGGGAATACGAACTCAAGATTCTACTTCACTAACTAGAGAATTAGTGAAGCAAATACCCTAAACTAAAGTGCTAGTCTAGTAGAGGATGATGAAATAGGAAATGGGTATACTTTAGAATTTCTTTTCTCACAATGTTTCTCTCTCTTTATCAAACCCTAGCAAGAATTTGAAAGAGGAAGAAGATGAGCTCAAAATGAGAATGAAAACTAACTAGAGAGAGAGAGAGCTAACCATGCGTGAGTGGGTATCATATACTAACTCATGTAGAGACATAACCATGGCTACATAACCATGGCTACATTATAATGGTTAGGTTAATTAATATCTCAAGTAATCCAAAGTTAGTAGACTAAGTCAATGCAACCCTATGCTTCATGAAGCTTCATGCATGTGAGCTCATCATCCACTAATTTTAGAATTACCTTAAATATTAAAAACCTAACACTATAATTAGTATGGTATAAGTCTTATACACCCATGATAGTTGTATCAACAACCATGATACAAAAAGAATACAAATAAATATATATCACACATATATTAAGTTGTGCACAAGTGAGAAAAACAAATGCTTAAGTAAACCAATGTTAGTTAATATAAATTAGTATATCACATATACAATTATACACTAAATTATTAAATCAACACTTGACTTAATAATCCTGTTAAATCACATATAACCGATTAACACAAAATGTAGTAACCTTTCAAATCAACACTTAATTCGATAACCCGGCTACATCACATATAACCGGCCGATACGATGGTCGCGAGAATAGAATACGGTATCACATACATGCATTATTCTCAGTCCCGCACATATCACATATGCGCTCCTATTTCGTTTTGCCTGAGCCAGTAAAACCTCTATGTAGGACTCTAAAGACTCGTCAATACGCCGGCAGTGGGTGATGATCATATCAAGCACCCACATGCCGTTAGCGGTACTAGCTGGACGTAACGGCTACCCGGGTATTAAGCAATCAGAAGATCAGCAAGCAAGCCCGCTCCAACTCCTGCAAAAAGCCGACAGTGACCCTACCGTACAATCCGGTCTCCTCGTCTGATATGTCGCATATCAAGTCTAGGGTTGGTAAACGTCAGACCCCAATAACCGATAAGTCATGCCGATATAAGGCTCATAACGGGTCGAGAAACTACTGGTAACACTTACCAGTAAATCTCTAAACCAGCCCTGGCCAGGGACTTCCCTGTTATGGCCAATCGAGCATAGCGCAACATCAATCCCCAATACCGGGAGAGACGAAACCACTCCTATCGCTCATTGCCTCCATGTGACTCGGGACTGTACCCAAAAACCACCGTTTTGCATGCCCTCTTGGAAGTGGTAAGGTGGAAATCAAAGCACAGTGGGAATCACACAAGACTCTATGACGATCTCGGGTCTACAGACTAACCTGTACCAGTGTTACCAGAGAACTGCCATCTGACGTAAGGTATAATACCATCTGGGAGTTCTCGGCGAGTCCGTCCAGTGCACCCAGTCTCCACTGAGCACCCGTATATCATCTCTGATGTCAAACACCAATGGATATAGGATCATCCATCGCCCATCTACATAGGTCGAGAAGGTATACGCTAGTCTACTCTGGTATATCGATGCCCCGTTTCGATACACCCATGACTAGGGACCTTGAAGGATGTACTTATGGACTACCATGTGAAGGGTTTCCTACAGCACCACTACAAGGGTTTGGAGGCAACACACATGCCATATTTAAATTTTTGATGGTGCTAAAGAAACATTCTAAAGGATCATGCTAGAAAATTTAGGGCAACTAAACTTTAACACAAACATAAGTAGAAAAAGCTAGGGTTTTGAGAGTACAACCTTTGTAGCTCCCTACGCTAGACTCCTTGGCTACTTGAGGGTTGGAAAAAGGTCCGCTTGAGATCCTCTAGGTCCACGATGATCCACCCGGAGTCCTTTTTGTCCAAGCTTGAAGCTTCACAAGATCAAGAGAAGAAATGGAAGCTAACACTCTACACTAATGGGCAAGACTAGTATAGAATGGTGTTGTGGTTGGTTTTCTCACTTCAAAATCCTAACTTGGTCACTCTTTGGCTCACTTGAGAAATCTAGAGAGCAAGAGAGAAAGGAGGAAGAAGATGATGGCTTTCTAAGACTCAAGATAATGATAAGCTTGTTGAATAAAATGAGAAAATGAAAATATATATATATTCACTCTCTCATTCTCAACCATGGTTATAAAATATCTAGATATTTTGTTTGCAACAAAAATGGCCATAGAAATTAAATCATGGTTAAACTAAAGGGTTAATGAAAGAATAAAATATTCAACCATGAAACAATTTCCATTTTCATTTTTCTTTTCCAAAAATAATATCCATATATTTTATAAAGGGTGTGAGTCTTATATTGCCACCATCCACTATATCAACAACCATGATAGAATGATGTATGCATGTATGTGTGCATGCACATCCATATGTGCATGAATAAGAATGAATGCATACATGCATGCATACAACAAAAAAGACAAGAAAGGATTTCTAGTGAGAAACTAATGGTCAATGATAAATCAACACTTGATTTAGCAACCTGGTCATATCACATACGACCCGACCAAAAGTAAACCGCCCGACTAATATACGGTATCACATACACGCATTTTAACCGGGTCCACGCGCATATCTCTTATGCGCACCACATCGTTTCGCCTGGACTAGGCAACTCCATTATGGGACTCTAAGGCTCATCAATATGCCGGCAGTGGGTGATGATCATATCAAGCACCCCCAAGCCGCAAGAGGTCAGCTAAACGTAACGGCCAACCGGGTATTGAGCGATCAGAAGAAAACAAGCGAACCTGTTACAACTCCCGTCGAGCCAACCGGCAACACTACCGTACAGTCCGGTCTCTTCGTCAGATATGCTGCATATCAAGCTTAGGGATGGTAACGTCGACCCCAATAACTCAATAAGTCGTGCAGATGAAAGGTCTATAACAGATCGAGAAACTACTGATAAAACTTATCAGTAAATCTCAACAGCCTTGGCCAGGGACTTACTGATATAGCCAGTCGAGCACAGCACAGCATCAACTCCCAATACCGGGAGAGACGAAACCCCTCCTATCACTCATCGCCTTCGTGTGTCTCGGGACTGTACCCAACGGCCACCTGTTTGCACGACTCAGTAGAGCCGTGGTAGGGTGGTAATCAAAGTACAGTGGGAGAAGACACAAGACTCTATGACGATCTCGGGTCTACAGACTAACCTGCACCAGTGTCACCTGAGAACTGCTATCCGACGATAGATATAATTCCATATAGGAGTTCTCGGTGAGTCCGTCCAGTGTACCCAGTCACCACTGAGCACCCGTATACGATCTCGATGTCAAACATCGATGAATGTGAGAACATCCATCGCCCATCATATGGGTCTAGTATCATATACGCTAGTCTACTCTGGTATATCGATGCCCCTTCTCGATACACCTACGACTAGGGACATTTCAGGATATGCTTATAAACTACAGATGTCCGACTAGTATGATCTCCATCATAATCACAGTAGTCAAGCCTATATCCTCAGGGCTTTATCAACATGTATGAATGAATAAAAGCATGATCAAATCAACATGTCGGATAAAGAAGAACCAGATAGCATACTATCATGTCGAGCAAGAATGTACACTGAATATATATATACATGTATAAATAAATCCACTATCATATAATGGCCTCTAGGGCATACATATATCCAACACCATGTCCCCACTAGTATGATCCGCATCATAGTCCAGGTAGTCATTTACACATCCTAAGGGCTTTACCAACATGTAACAGAGAGACAATCAGTGTACACGTTAAGGTAAAGAGTAACCAGATAGCATACTATCATGTCGAGAAAGAAAGTCCTCCCTATATATGTCTAAGCATCCACTACAATATACATCTCATGTATAGTAATGGCCTCTAGGGCATACATATAACTAACATGTTGGAGATAATGCCCTCAGAGTCAATTATTGGATCACAGGTACGTGATTGCGGTGATTGAGGGAGGACCTATCCCGGTAGGACAGTCTTACTCGAGATGATAGTATGCTATCTGGTTTACCTTTATCATCGTGTACTGTTTTAGGTGACCTGACACGTCGCTATTACACATTGATAGAGCCCCTAGGATTCTTGCTTGACCACCAGCAGTATGAGGGCGATCATATAAGTGGGAGCTGGGGTCTATAAGCATATCCTGAAATGGTCCCTAGTCGTGTGAGTTTCGAGACAAGGCATCGATACTCCATAGTAGACTAGTGTATACAGTCGAGACCCCGACGAGGGGCGGTGGCCGGTCTCACAAGCCACTGGTGTCAGTTGGATCACCTAAGATGTATACAGGTGCTCATTGGTTTATGAGTACACCGGACAGGACTCGCCGGGAACATGCCAGTTGGTCATATACCAGACGTCAGATGGTAGTTCCCTGGTGACATGTGTGCAGGTTAGTTCATCGACCTGGGGATCGTCATTTGTCTTGTGTGAGTTCCCACTGTACTTTGATTACTACCCTACCACGGCTCAAAGGAGTCGTGCAAACAAGTTTTAGTTGGGTACAGTCCTGAGCCACATGGAGGCAGTGAGCGTATCTTCAGGGGTTCGTCTCTCCCGGTATTGGGGGTGAGGTCGTGCTGTGTCTAGGAGAGCCATTACACGAAGCCCTCGGCCGAGGCAATGAGATTTACTGGTAGGTATTCCAGTAGTATCTCAGGGTGTTCTGGGCTACACTCCGACACGACTTGTACCGCTTTTGGGGGTCTGACTTTTACCAACCCCCTAGGCCCGCCATGCGATACTCATAGACGAACGGACCGGACTCTACGGATATTGTCACTGACAGGCTCAGTAGGGTTGTCAGGCTGAGTTCGCTCACAGACGTCCCTTTTAGTCAATACCTGGTAGCCCGTTACGTATTGGCTTATACCTCTGACGTGCTAGTGGTTAAATCCACAACCAAGGTGTTGACGAGTCTTTAGAGTCCCCCACATTCAGTTACTCAGCTTTCGGGCGAAAGGTTGTAGAGGCCGTATGGAGATATGGCAAGGTCCGATCAGATACGTGCGGTATTGCACGGATCAGGATCGGACAGTTTGTACTATAGGCCGTATGGTTATATGGCAGGGTTCGATCAGATACGTGCGGTATTGCACGGATCAGGATCGAACAGATATTACTAGCCGGTTTTGGTATAAGCCGGATCCTAGTATAGTACAGTGTAGATTTTGTCTCATTGCATTTGTATTTCGGTCGAAATACAGATGCGGGTGTGTATGCACAGTATTGGGGTTTTCCTGTAATTTATTACGGGACCAGTTTTCTGGAGTTGCCAGTTTGCTTTCCGTTTCGGCCGATTTCCATTGTTCCGTTCATTGGCCGAAGATTGGTGGAGGAGGGTTTATTTGCATTGTTGCAAATAAGCATTTTGTGGAGGGGGTCTTTGCATATGTTTGTATCATGATGGTTTTCATGATGGAGCCCCATCCATTGACCTTGCTTGACTTTTATCTTCATGATGGCATGACTTTTTGAGTCATCATGGCTGTTGATGATTTGTTGATGGAGTGTGGCTTTCCTAGTGATCATTTCTATTTGCATGATAGCTTCCTCTCTCTCTCTTACATGATATGAGTTTGGCTCCTATTATTTTTGGTCACTCTCTCATTTTTCCTCACCCTCCCCTCACTTGTAGTGGCCGGCCCAAGCATGAGAGGGGGCTGTCCAAAATTTTGGGGGTGGGTATTTGGTCCATTTCATGCTCCCAAATATCCACAAGTTCCATCTCCAAACTCCATAGTTCATCCCTCCACCAAAAGGCAATTCCTACAACCCCAAAGTGAGATTTGAGTACTACACATTCTACAACGGATCTTGGGCACGTCGACTAGCCGGCTTCATGCCCGAGTTGCCTCGGCATTGAGGTGGGAGCCCGTAAAAGAAGTAGGCGATGTGGTGCACTTCCGGCGACGAGGAGGAGACGGGACATTCCGCAGGAGATCGGGACGACGACGAGAAGACCGGAGGACTCGGATCTGTCGGTATACTTCTCTTCCCTATCTAGTTAGTAGCTTAGACTTGTTAATGGTTACGATCCGGATGTTTAGTGCGCGGTGGTGTCGGTTTGCTAAGTCCGCAAAATTAAAGTTTATCACCGCTTCCGCATTCCGGCGTCGGATTGACGACCGGGGCGCCGCCGTGCACTTACAGTGGTATCAGAGCCTCGCCATTAACATAGTCTAGCTTGGTGTTATGTGTTTTTCTGTTTCGATCGATCGAATGTTCCAAAATTGCATTTTAGTTCGCATCAGTTTCTGTTGAAAATTTTTGGTCTCGAAAATTTTTTCAGGTTGTATAAAATTGATGTACTGGAGATTACAAGGATACTGTAAAAATTCGACATGTTCAGTCGACAGTGCAGGCGCGGAACCGCGGCCAAAACCCCCTTTGGGCCGCGTTTCCTCCGCGCACTGTTGAGATCTCTGCGCCCAATTTCTACAGTGTCTTTGTGGGCTTAATATATGGGTTTTGGAATATTAATTTTGGGCCCAGGATTTCTTGATCTGCTACTGTATTGTTTGGGGGCCCACTTGTTAAAATTTGATTGATCGGATATTTTAAACACATTTTTTCACAGTATTTACATTATATCTGCGACCGTGAATGTCACTTGATCGGTAAATCCGGTCTAACTGCTATAGCCCGGTTAGACGGATTTGCGAACGTGACTTTCACGTTGATGTTCTGTTTTTGCTGTGATGTTGCGGATTGGTCGTGGGGGATAGCCTGGATGCAATGCTAGTACAGTTGTGTTTGTATTATGTACATTTGATATTGCGGGGCGAGCGTCCGACATGTGGACTGCCGTCACTGCCTGATTGTATTATTATTTTGGGGCACGACCTGGTTGCGGTCGATGTACCCGTTGTATGTATATTTTACTTTCTGTACTAGGATTACCCCAGGAGGGGTGCACGGATAGCCGGGTTCTAGAAGGCAACAAGCCCGCATCTCATGGCATTGAGACAGAGGGGGCTTTACTCTAGGATTGGCGGGCTGTTCGCCGCACTCGTAGGGGGTACAGGTTGACCCAGGAGGGGTGCCCAAGTTACCGGATTCCGTGAAGTGCTGGGTGGTCCATTCACGGTGCTGAAGGGGGCTGCCTCGCTTCAGGTTTTGGCGGGTGACTTGCCGCGCCCGTAGGGGTCTAGGATTTCATTGCACAGGCTATCCACACGACCAGGGGAACGTCGGGTTTCAGTAGTGGCTCTGTGAAACCCGGGGATCCCAGATATCTGTATTGTTTCTGTGATGCTGTTCATTCTCTGTGATGTTGCATTTCTTTTCACGCCTTGAGCGAAATATAATATATTGGTATATATATTAGTAGATGTTGTATATGTTTTACATCCGCGCTAGTCCAGTCCCCGCTCTGTCGTTAGTTAGCTAACCTAACGGGTAATGACCGGACCCAGTGGCGAATGCGGATGGCATATACGTACGTCAGTATATTTTCGTTCTTTTTGGTGTGATCAATTGATGGGACTGCATTGATTCGGATCAATGCAAGTTTAAAAACAAACCTAATCTGATGTTGTTGGAACACTTTTCAAAAAGCTGTTATTGCAAGGACGTTCACTTTTGTTTTGCATCGTGGTATTCAGTTGGAATATCCTGCTCCTCAGTCGATGAGGCAAGGGCCGAGATCCCTTCACCGGGAGTGACCCCTTGGACAAAAAGTTTGCGTCAGGGCAATGACTTCACTATAGCCGATTACTTTTGCTTTGCATCGCGGTATTCATTTGGAATATACTGCACCCCATTCTACGGGGAAAGAGCCGAGATCCCTTCACCGGGAGTGACCTCTTTAGCAACGGTTTTCGTCACTGTATTTTTAAAAGCTATCCGTTCCTTCGACGATATCAAGTTCTTTACGTTAAAGGTTTTCGCCAGAAACCATTCGTAGCCCTCCATCATTTCAGTTAAATATTCGGTAGTATTCAAGCTATGTATTTTGACCTCACGCCAAGGCATAGTGATTGGTAGCTGCCGGGTATTTATCTGTTGCATAGATAGATGCGTTGGTTTGGGACAGTCGTACTACTATTTTGGCCTACGTCAAGGGTATGTACGGGTGGATTCAAATTAACCTGGATAATGTTGGGTAGAACTTGACATGTGACTTATGATATTTTGACCTCACGCCAAGGTCATAAGAGCATGGGGCAGAAATCACATCGGGAGTTTCAAAAGAACTGAAACTTGCCAGATATGCGCATACCTTCTGGAGTGTGATACCGTTAGCGGATTCCGTCACGTTGTCATGCGATGAGAGTTGGATCCCGATTCCCACTGATGAGTTGGTATACTCCTCGGGTGACCCCGACTAATTCTTCTTTCAGGTTTGGAGGAGAATTTGAGGTACAGTGGGAGGTTTCCAGATTAGATAAATTGGTAACCATTCTGATCTAGGTTAGAGTGCACGCTGAGTGTTTCTTTTCTCTCTCTCTTTGGCAGCGACCATTGACCCGACCCTAAGACTTTGACTCAGAGACCAAGTTGACCGAACCTTCTTAAACACTGGCTTTTGGATTGTCAGAGTTGCAGACCTCATTGCCACTCCTACTTTTTCCCTTTTCTCCAGGACACCCCGTATTACTACGAACGTCCACTTCCATTGGACAAAACCATCGTATGGTTAGATACGAACTCGAAAGAATTTATTCGAGGATGGTTTCAGGTTCTGGAGAAAACGGATAGGACTATTCAGTTTTCTTTTCCTTTTACCCTCTCTCAGGTTACGAGTACTCCTTGGTTTAGGGGTAGTACACCTATTACGCAAATTGGATTGTCTTCTTCCAAACCTTAGGCTGGTGCCGACCGGTAGGGAATGAAGAAAACCAATTAGCCTAACGAAGGTGTACAGAAGGTATTAAGTTCAGACAAAGAAAGGGATTAGTAAGAGGGCAAAGTAAATTGCAACAGATATTCACGACCAAACCAAGTATTTCTTCGCCAATCCTAAATCACCTTTGTATTTCTCCAGGACACTCCGTATCACTACAAAGATCCACAGTTTATTGGATACTCCATCGTATGGTTATATACAAACTCGAAAGGAACTTGTTCCAGTTCGGGGATGGATTCTGGTTCAGGAGAAATAGGAATAAGATTTATTCAGGTGTCTTTTATCTTCACCTTCTCTCGCTTTGCGAGTGCTCCTAGGATTGGGACAGTACACCCATTATGCTTATTGGATAGTCTTCTTCCAAACCATAGGCTGGTGCCGAACGGTAGGGAAGGAAGAAAACCATTTGGCCTAAAGGGGTGTGCAGAAGGTAAAGACTAAAGACAAATGAAGGGATTTGGAGAGGTGGCAAAGAATTACACGGTTACAGTTGTGAATCTAGATACTGGAAGAGGCATTACTAGGAATACCAGGATACCCTATCGAAACATTTCGATGTTTCAGTTTCACTGTGTAATGTTAAAAGAAAACTGATTTCCCGATTAGATACTTACTCCAGGGTATGTTTTTACCAAGTATGATTCTCACATCTGTATGGTTTTACAGATGATGAGTGGGAGTAGGTTATTGGGAATTGGGTGATCATCCTCATTATATCGGGATTCGTTGTAATCGGTGATATTTGAGGAAATCACCTGGGTTGTTTGCCGGTCGGCAAATATTTGGTTTTGAATATCCGCTTTTATGCACCAATTTCAAATTGATATATCTGTACGTCTATTTTCATAGAGTGAGATATACCTTTCTGAAATTATGTCTACGACATTTACCTATATCAGTGGATGGTTAGGTAAGGAGCATTAAACATCGGTGTAATTCTTCTTAACCATAAGTACAGTTTTCAACCTGCGACACACAGTGAATGAGTTATCAGACTCAAGGGACTTATACAGAATATTGTATGTTGTCTAGGGTCCATCAGGACAGAGGGGTTGGTCCTCGTACTATATTCGGTTTACTTATGACTTCTCTAGTTTTTAGACAGGTGTTTCGTGGAAACACAGGGTCCGAATTTTGAGAAGTTATAGGTATTTGAATAGAGTAGAGAACCAGGTGTAGCAAGTATCGGGATTCTTCAAAGAGATCGAAGATGTAGATACTTGTGTATGGTATTCAGTTGATAGTAATGATAAGAGATTTTGCTTCTCTTTCAGGTTACTCATAATTGGAAGCATTCCTAAGTTGAGTAACGCTGATCGGCCTCCTTCCATTTAGTTGACATGCACTGGAGACAGCTGCATGATTTGAATCTGGTTCAATTAAATCAGTGCCTCTGGTTCTATATTGGATATAGTACAGTTCATATCTTAACATTGTTAAGGTACGGGGAGTTGTCCGGTTTATGCTTAAAACCAGACATTGGACAACTCAAGGCACGTTTCTGTAGTGGCTGTTTGTGGGTTGACCCAGGCTATGACGAAGGTTGACTTTCTACCATCTGGATGAACAATAGCAATATTGTTCTAGACTCGCCACAGTTTTATTAAAAATGGATTTTTTCAGAAAACAGTAGTGGGAGTATGGTAGAACTGGAAGTGATTCCAGAACCACAAACGATTACTGAAGATTTGATAAGGAACCTAAAGATTCAATCTGGATTGACATTCCATTGACCACTCCGCAGATGAGGTGGGTAACTTCAGGCACCCGAGAGGTACTACGGTAGCCTCAAGGACGGTGACAGGGATGTTCTTGTTTACCCACAATTACCATTGCTGTTGTTCCAGGCTGCGAGACCCGGCGGGAGGATGAGTATAGCGTCGTTCTGAACTCGCTTCAGAAGTGTACGTGTATATGACTCTGCCAGAGGGTTGTCGTAGACAGTGGGAGCAGCGAAAGCATTGGTGGACAGGTAGCTTTTGTCTATTTATAGACTAAAGCAGATGTAGCGGAGATAGATCATCTATTTCTGACGTGACAGTCATAGGTTTGACTTCATCAGAATAGGGGATGGATCTGTTGAGAAGGTAGTAGGGTATGATATCCTGGTATTTGGATGACATACACAGAGTAGGAAAAGAAACTCCTATACTACAGTCGGTTATACTTTGGTCGTCACACAGTAGTTTCTCCACAAAGGAAATGGATTTTATATCAGACATACTGGTTACTAGATCTATGGTTTTAGATCTAGATTTGGGTGGTTTCCCAATCAGGGTACTTGACAGCATTCTAAGAGTGTTTAGAATGGACGACTCCATGCACGGTAGTGTTCATGCAGAAGATGGAGTCACCCTCTCCAAAGGTGTCTTACCGACTAAAGGGGAGAGGGACGTGCATGATTGGCAGATCACTTGCTCAGGCAATTGAGTCAATCATGAGATGTCAAGTACCACACCAGATGTTGTTCTTACACTAGATGCAATAAGTTGACATTAATCCAATCGTGGAGAAACAGTCGGAAGCAGTTTTAGAACATAAGTGAATGTTCTAGGGATATGATAACGACAGCCTCATTCGTGAGACAGTTATCATTCCAGGCTTCCAAGGTGACATGGACGACAAGGAGGTTGTCAGAGTTATAGTTTTCCCTCTGACGAGGGGCAGTATTTTGGAAAGGTGGTCCAAGGCAATACTGAGGGAGGCATGGCGCAAGATACTGATTAAGTTCAGTTGACGATACAGTCTAAGAAGTTTGGATTTGGAGTTCATTTATGAGCTATGTCCCATCAGACATCCAGACACATTCTAAGACAGGTATTGCTCATTTCGGGAGATGGGTTTCTCCGCGAACTTGAGATATAGAGAGACATAGAAAGAGACATCAAGGCGGATCCACTCACTGAGGGTATTCCTCGAACGCAATAGTTTCGCAAACGAGCTTTGTGAGACTGACTAGTAGAGGAGTTGTGTGTTCGGTATCACACGGGCTGTGAGTATGCGACATCGCAATAATTAGCCTTGAGTGCAAGTGGGAGATTGTTGGAGATAATGCCCTCAGAGTCAATTATTGGATCACAGGTACGTGATTGCGGTGATTGAGGGAGGACCTATCCCGGTAGGACAGTCTTACTCGAGATGATAGTATGCTATCTGGTTTACCTTTATCATCGTGTACTGTTTTAGGTGACCTGACACGTCGCTATTACACGTTGATAGAGCCCCTAGGATTCTTGCTTGACCACCAGCAGTATGAGGGCGATCATATAAGTGGGAGCTGGGGTCTATAAGCATATCCTGAAATGGTCCCTAGTCGTGTGAGTTTCGAGACAGGGCATCGATACTCCATAGTAGACTAGTGTATACAGTCGAGACCCCGACGAGGGGCGGTGGCCGGTCTCACAAGCCACTGGTGTCAGTTAGATCACCTAAGAAGTATACAGGTGCTCATTGGGTTATGAGTACACCGGACAGGACTCGCCGGGAACATGCCAGTTGGTCATATACCAGACGTCAGATGGCAGTTCCCTGGTGACATGTGTGCAGGTTAGTTCATCGACCTGGGGATTGTCATTTGTCTTGTGTGAGTTCCCACTGTACTTTGATTACTACCCAACCACGGCTCAAAGGAGTCGTGCAAACAGGTTTTAGTTGGGTACAGTCCCGAGCCACATGGAGGCAGTGAGCGTATCTTCAGGGGTTCGTCTCTCCCGGTATTGGGGGTGAGGTCGTGCTGTGTCTAGGAGAGCCATTACACGAAACCCTCGGCCGAGGCAAGGAGATTTACTGGTAGGTATTCCAGTAGTATCTCAGGGTGTTCTGGGCTACACTCCGACACGACTTGTACCGCTTTTGGGGGTCTGACTTTTACCAACCCCCTAGGCCCGCCATGCGATACTCATAGACGAACGGACCGGACTGTACGGATATTGTCACTGACAGGCTCAGTAGGGTTGTCAGGCTGAGTTCTCTCACAGACGTCCCTTTTAGTCAATACCTGGTAGCCCGTTACGTATTGTCTTATACCTCTGACGTGCTAGTGGTTAAATCCACAACCAAGGTGTTGACGAGTCTTTAGAGTCCCCCACTTTCAGTTACTCAGCTTTCGGGCGAAAGGTTGTAGAAGCCGTATGGAGATATGGCAAGGTCCGATCAGATACGTGCAGTATTGCACGGATCAGGATCGGACAGTTTGTACTATAGGCCGTATGGTTATATGGCAGGGTTCGATCAGATACGTGCGGTATTGCACGGATCAGGATCGAACAGATATTACTAGCCGGTTTTGGTATAAGCCGGATCCTAGTATAGTACAGTGTAGATTTTGTCTCATTGCATTTGTATTTCGGTCGAAATACAGATGCGGGTGTGTATGCACAGTATTGGGGTTTTCCTGTAATTTATTACGGGAACAGTTTTCTGGAGTTGCCAGTTTGCTTTCCGTTTCGGCCGATTTCCATTGTTCCGTTCATTGGCCGAAGATTGGTAGAGGAGGGTTTATTTGCATTGTTGCAAATAAGCATTTTGTGGAGGGGGTCTTTGCATATGTTTGTATCATAATGGTTTTCATGATGGAGCCCCATCCATTGACCTTGCTTGACTTTTATCTTCATGATGGCATGACTTTTTGAGTCATCATGGTTGTTGATGATTTGTTGATGGAGTGTGGCTTTCCTAGTGATCATTTCTATTTGCATGATAGCTTCCTCTCTCTCTCTTACATGATATGAGTTTGGCTCCTATTATTTTTGGTCACTCTCTCATTTTTCCTCACCCTCCCCTCACTTGTAGTGGCCGGCCCAAGCATGAGAGGGGGCTGTCCAAAATTTTGGGGGTGGGTATTTGGTCCATTTCATGCTCCCAAATATCCACAAGTTCTATCTCCAAACTCCATAGTTCATCCCTCCACAAAAAGGAAATTCCTACAACCCCAAAGTGAGATTTGAGTACTACACATTCTACAACGGATCTTGGGCACGTCGACTAGCCGGCTTCGTGCCCGAGTTGCCTCGGCATTGAGGTGGGAGCCCGTAAAAGAAGTAGGCGATGTGGTGCACTTCCGGCGACGAGGAAGAGACGGGACATTCCGCAGGAGATCGGGACGACGACGAGAAGACCGGAGGACTCGGATCTGTCGGTATACTTCTCTTCCCTATCTAGTTAGTAGCTTAGACTTGTTAATGGTTACGATCCGGATGTTTAGTGTGCGGTGGTGCCGGTTTGCTAAGTCCGCAAAATTAAAGTTTATCACCGCTTCCGCTTTCCGGCGTCGGATTGACGACCGGGGCGCCGCCGTGCACTTACATAACAATCTCCCACTTGCACTAGGGCCATCTAATAATAGTGGTTGAAGTATCTCATACTCAACCATCCCATAAAAAGTCTCTTTCTGGGAAAAGGCCTTTGTGAGTGGATCCGCCGTGTTGTTCTTTAAGTCTACTCTCCAGACCTCGATCCCCTGGAGATCTACCATCTCCATGATCAGGTGACACTGCCTTAAAAAATGTCTGGATCACTGATGGGACTGGCGTTCCTAGTCGTATGCCACAACTCCATTGTCACACAATGGTAGGAACGAAGTTCATCTCATGAACTAATATACACCCAGACTGCCTCTTTGGTAGTATCTTTAGTAATGATGTGTCTTGCTTTTAATCTTCTAGTATGCCATGGTATCTGTCTTGGAACTCTTCCAACATACCGTCCCTCTACTGAGAGTAAAGACAATGCCTGTGGCTGACCTTCAGTCATCCTTATCACTCTGGAACCTTTCCAGTGATTCTCCCTAGGATCGATTGATACCATCTCACTACAACTAGTGAGTATCCTAACATCCACTTAGATCTATCTCATAGATCCAAAACCCAGGATTTAGTAGGTATCACTTTGATCCTATATGGAGAATCATTGTGATAAGCGGAGATTGATCGAGCGTAGCATAGGAAACTCCTTCCCCCTCAAGAGTATGTCATCCACGTACTCTACGAGGATCACTACCATACTCCCTACTACCTTTTTGTATATATAAGGTTCATCTACCATTTTGATGAAGTCAAACTCTTTGACTAACATATCAAAATAGACGTTCCAACTCCGCGATGCCTGCTTTATCACATAAAACATCTTGCATACGTTTCCGCTGCTCCCATTATCTACGAAGCCCTCTAGCTGTGTACTTATAGACGCTCTATTCCAAATCATCATTTAGAAAAGTAGTCATGACACCCAACCGCCAGATATCGTAGTCATGGTATGTAGCCATGGCAAGTAGGATCTGGATAGACTTAAGCATAGCTTTGAAAGTCTCAACTTTTCCATGTACACCAAGTAATCTTCTCAAGATATACTTGCTCCTGATGGGGATTTAACCCTTCAGATAAGGCAACCAAAGTCCATACTTTGTTGGTGTATAAGGATTCCATCTCAGATCGTTAAGCATCCAGCCATTCTTACAGAGTCCCACTCCTGATGGCCAGCTCGAAAATAATTGGGTCATCATCTCATGATGCATTTCTCGCTCCCACTGTCATAGAGAAACTCAAAGTATCACTCAGGTGGGTGAGGAACTCTACTAGATCGGCGGAGAGGTTGAGGTTCGTTGGTTACTATTGAATCCTTTGGTTCTACCAAATCATCAGCCGCAGTTTTTATAGCTGGAACTCTTTCCAGTTCTACCTTATGACCATTAATTTCTTCTCAAGAAATTCCCTTTCACAAAGGTGGCATATTGAGAAACAAAACATCTTTTGGTCCTCGGTGCGGTAGAAGATATTCCTTTGCTAATGCTTAGGATATCCAACAAACTTCCATAGAACTGACCTTGCCTCGAGCTTGTCCGGATTATGCTTTTAGACATAGGCTGGACAACCCCAAATCTTAACAAACTTAAGATATGGGCTCTTCCCTTTCCATATCTCATATGAAGTGGTAGGCAACTGATTTGATCGGAACCCTATTCAATAGGTATGCAACTTCTCCAGTGCATAACCCCCAAAAGGAAATAGGCAACTCAGTAATACTCATCATAGAGCACACCTTATCACATAGGGTGTGATTTCTCCACCCCGATACATCAACGTGCTGTGGTGTATACGGAGGAGTAATGCTGAGAGAGAATCTCATTCTCCTTTAGAATAATCCAGGAATTCCGTGCTCAAGTATTCTCCTCCTTGATCACATCAAAAGACATAATACTTATACCCGGTTTGGTTCTCTACTTCTAACTTATATTCTGTGAATATCGCAAAAGGTTCGGACTTGTGTATCAACAAGAACATATGTCTGAATCTTGAGAGATCATTAGAGAATGTAATGAAGTATAAAGAACCGGTCTTGGCATGTGTAGACAGGGGACCTTCATACATCAACATGTATCATCCCAAGAGTTCACTAACTCCTTCTCTGTTTCCTATAAACAGAGCTATGGTCATCTTATCTATGTGACATGACCGACAAGTTTCACAAGATGTAAATTCAAACTAATTTAAATATGCATCTATATGTAACTTCAGCTAGTCGGGTCACATTGATATGACCTAGTCTACAATACCTCAAGAAGGATTCGTTCATTTCTGAACTCTTCCTTTTGTGTGTGTTCTTGTATACTAAGAACTGTAGTTTGATTTAGAGCGTCAATGCTTTTAGATAACGTGCCTGAACCGATCAACTCTTGATAAAGGAAATGTTCAAAACATTATCCAACAATACAAAATTATATCCTTCTTTACTAATAAAGAGACTGATATGATGTTGTATATCAGGTTCGGTATCTAATGACATTCGTTCAGAATCAATGTATTCTGGTAATACAGGGTGATAACTACCAACATCTTGGCTGCAACCATTGCACTGTTTCCAACTCTTGAAATTTTATCACCCGTTCTCAGTTCTCTACCTATCTGTAGCCCACGTAAGAAATTACATATGCGGGATCCTGATCCGGTATCTCATTGTTAGTATATATGCCCTAGAGGCCATTACTGTATCATACTAGTTTGTATATTACTTGATGGAAGCTTGGGATATTCACAGTTGTATATACAATCTTGCTCGAAATGGTAGTATGCTACTTGGTTTGTCTCTGCTTTAATATGTGCATGTGTTTCTTTTAGCATATCGCTGATATACATATTAGTAGAGCCCTTAGGATCTTTGCTTGATTACCAATGTTATGATGGCGCTCACACTCGTGGGGGCTGGGTAATCCATAAGCACATCCTTATACAGGTCCCTGGTCGTTGGACTATCGAGACAAGGCATCGATACTCCGGAGTAGACTAGCGTATGCGCTTCTCATCCCAGTATGGGAGACGGTCTGTCCCACAGCCGTCAGTACGTCGTACTTGAGATAGTATGCGGGTGCTCGTTAGGTTACGAGTACACTGGACAGAACTCGTCGGGAACTGTTGGTTGGTATTATACCTATCGTCAGTTATCAGTTCCCAGGTGACATGAGTACAGCTTAGTCCGCTGACTTGACACTATCACTTCGCCTCGAGTGTGTTCCTACTGCACTCTGATTACTACCCTACCACGGCTCAAAGGAGTCGTGCAAACAGGTAGTTTTTAGGTGCAGTCCCGAAGCACTTGGAGGCAGTGACGGTTAGACAGGATTCGTCTCTCCCGGTATTGGGGGTTGACATCGCGCTGTGTCCAGGAGAGCCATTACACAAGTAGTCCCTGGCCAGGGCAAGCGAGATATACTGGTAGGTTTCCAGTGTTATCTCAGGGTGTTCTGGGCTACACTCCGACACAACTTGTACCGCTATTAGGGGACTGACGTTCACCTCCCCCTAGGCCCGCCATGCGATGTATCAGACGAACAGACCGGACTGTACGGAGACTGTCACATACAGGCTCAGTATGAGTTCAGATAGGGTCACTTCGTCAGTCTTCTTATCGGCATCTACCTGGAGACCGTTACGTACAGCTAGTGCCGCTTGCGGTCTGTGGTTAAACCCACTGCCAGCGTAGTGTCGAGTCTTTAGAGTCCCACACAGAGAGCTATTCGCCTTTAGGCAAAATGAGTAGAGGTCGCATGGTTTTGCGACAGGGTTCGTTCACATCCGCGCACTTGTGCACGTTTGCTGTCCGGACAGCTTATACTAGCGGGCTTTGGTTTAAGCCAGATCCTAGTATATGATTTGGGATTTGTTTTATCTCTTTGTATTCGTGTTCCTCGGATCACGAATGCGGGTGCGTATGCACAGTTGATTGAGTCAGAGGAAGAGGACTTTGATTAGGGTTAATAACCATTGTCATTTTATTAACCCTAATGCTTATGTGTGTATTATGGTTAATTGATATTAGTTTAATATAATTGTGCATGGTTAGGGTTGTTGGCCATTTGACATTCTTGAATTGTTAACCTAGGTTGACACTTTGACCATCATCATTTCATTTGGAAGATACTCTTTGATCCTTGCAATTTGCATTAAAAATGAAATGATAATGGTCATGTCTTGATTAAGCCATGACAATTATCTCACTAATTATCAATTTACAATAATTCACACATATATGTGAGAATGCTTCATAATTCTCTCATTCTATCATATACTTTCTCTCTCTTGCTCTCCCTCTTCCTCAAGCTCTCCCCTCTCATGTGTTGAGAAACACTTGAGCTTGAGAAAAACCTCTTCTTGATAATCTCTACTCTCTTCTAGGGTTCTAGGATTAGCACTTCTAGCACCCTAGTTACTTCTGAAGTTTAGGCTTGTTGACTTGAGAGAGGGGGGTTATTTTGACTTGGGAACTTGTACACAACCCACACACACCCCCATTTCCCTCACCAACCGACCCCAATCAGCAGCCCCCCCAAATGCCACCCCATTTTATGTGTTGAAAATGAAAGTAAAAGGGAATTAGCAAAAGTCAAAGAAGTGATGCTTAGACATTTGAGGAGTGGGTCTTTTTTCTTTCTTTCTTTGTTTTTCCAAACTTACCCACACCTCTCTGCCTTCCCCCTTGGTATTCTGGCCGAGCCCTCCCCCTTGTGCAGCCCCACAAAATCCCATCTCATTTTCCCCTCAAAATTCATCAAATTTCACTCAAAAATCAATGCAAAAATCCCTCAAAATCAAAATCTAATCCCTACCCTTTTTTTCTTGGCCATTCAAGCATGGATCTTGGTGAAAAGAGAGCATTTTCGGAGGCTAGATTTCTTGGGAGATCTCAAAAATTGTGAGGTATAATTTTATCCTTATGCTTATATTGTTGTTTAATTGCTTCAATGTTAACAATTTAGATGTTTAATTGGGTTTTATTGCAAGTTTGGAAAATTCAAGAAAGGGTTTGAATGCAAGTTAGGGTTTTGTGAAAATGGTGTATGGTTGTGTAATGTATTTAGGCTCTTATGGCATGTTAAAACAAAGTTAGTAGCTAGTTGTTAATTGTTAGTTTAAAAATTGTGATAATTACGCTAATTTGCTAACTAGGTTTTTAAAATTGGTTACATAATTGGGTTTAAAAATGTAATTAGGTTTTTCATGACTTCTTTAACATTATAAAGTGTAGTTTAATACTTTAGTTCATGAAAATCCAAGCTAAATTTTTGTTTGTGCATTTTTTGCTATAAAATTGTTAAAATTGGGTATATTGTAAACTAGAATTTTGGGGTTAATGAAATTTAGTGAGATTAAATTATGGAAATTGTTTTTATGACTTATTTAAGATGTTTAATAAGTATTATGGCCGCTATATTTGTTTAAACGTCGAGTTTTGTACTAAAACGGGTAATATTTGCTTGCTAGATTTTCGGAAAAATGGCTTTTAAAGTGAGTTTAGGGTTTTTGTGAATTTTAACCTATTTTATAGTATAATTAGTGCTTGTGATCGTGCAAAGGAGTGTGTTTGGATTTTTCTCGATGGTTTGGCGTTTGTACGCCGACGTCGAGGGTTTTTGGGTGGAATGGTGAAAGCAGCCATAGGTTTTGACCTATGTGGGATTCGTGTGTCGTTTTGGTCATGAGTCGGATTTTAATGCGATACGGTGCGTTATGATATGTGGGTACCCCATGTGGACTTCGAGACAACAAGCAAGCGCGTGGCGACGTCGGCACCGGCGAGCAAGGACCAGGTGAGTAGATTTATATCTACGGGGAGAAGTCGGGTGGATGGCGTATAGCACCCCCGCAGTTCGTGGTGATGTATACGAATACGTATTCACACATATATTTTGATTATATATATTATGTTGATATGAGACTTGATGGTAAAGGTAGATTCTAGGTATTCATGGATTAGTTTAGTGTTAGTTGCGAAACCCTAGAGTAGTTGTTACACCCACACACGCACACAGACACATGCATACATCTATGTTATTACTTGTGCGTATATAGGGATATGTGTTTATGTGTTCACCTGGGTATGGGACTAGGTGTTCACATACTGGATTTGCAGATGATACTTGGGATTGAGATGAGTCGATGAGATTTGAGTTGAGGCCGTGAGATCGGTGATATGGCAGGATGCGTACTTGAGATACGTCCTGATGTTATAGCGGATCTTTGGATGACGATGCCATGTGAATAGTAATATTAGTAGTGTACTAGACGTAGGTCAGTACCCCAGATGATGATCATGATAAAGAGTATACCAGATGAACAGTGTGATGAGTATGATATTGACCCGTTACCATATTTGGGGATGCCGTACGACGGATTTACGTACGAGCTATATATTGATGATTGATCCGCACTCTTGACTTGGGATGTCTGATTATAGATATGTTATCGGATATGATATTATTGAGGCGGGATCACCGACTAATATATATACAGGTATGTATATGTATCGGCTCAGATGTTAGGCGGTTTCCTTACCTGTAGTTCAGCTTGTTAGTTCAGCCGTATAGTTTAGTGTAGTTTTTAGACTAGATTAGACTCCTACCTATTTCAAAACTAACGAATCGTGGGTATTTTAAAAGACAGGTGAAGGGATTCTACGGATATTTCAAAAGACGTATCTTTTCTTAAAAACACCGTAGCCCTTATTTTCAAAACGCCGCGATTCGTGTTATTTCAAAAGGCACTATTGTAGGACTTATATTAGGGTAATGCATTTTAGTTATCGTTGTGTCTAGTATTCACCTCACGCATATTATTGTTGTTGCTCCGCATCGCATACTTATTGTAATTCATATTTCATTATTGATATCATGCTGTTAGGACACCATCATCATTACCGATGATGCGTATGTACCACGTACACTTACTTGCCGGCTCACACACATCTTCATCGGTAATTGCCATGTCACGTACACTTAGAAAATACTATTACATTGACATAGCCTGCTAGCTAATAGTTTAGACATGATATTAGTGTACTTGCCTTATATGCTAGTTTAGACATTGTAGTTATTACCTGCTACTTCATGCATGTTATTATTCACTGTTATGCCGCATTTATGGATTCTCATGCATATATTCACTATCTTACGTGCTATTGAGGGTTTGGATTCGGATTTCCATGAGATTTTCTGGATTTGGGGGAAAACCGCAAAACTTATACAAACTTCTTCTCTCTTTTTAAATAAAAAGCGCGGTTTTCCCATGATGTATGAGTCGTCCACCATGAGTTTGCTGATGGATTTCGAGACCCGAGTTCGAGGAGTGGAGGAACCGTTTCGGGTACATGGTAGACCCGGTGCGGTACCCCGGGGCAAGAGGATCGCAAATGATGGCATTAAGCCTGGCAGGGGAGCACTACCGACCGGTGATTTTACCCGACGCGTCGGATATTCGGAGGATACCGTCGTAGTCTTGAAATGGATGGTAGGGGCCGATCTGGACTGACGGCGCCCTAGATATTGAGATTGAGACATTGAGATTTCGAGCTATTGATGTACTGAGACTTGATGATACAGGCCAGTCCGGATAGCCGGAGCCTCAGATTTTGAGACATTGAGATTTATGTTTTGTGTCGATGCTAGACACTGTTTATGCTGATTTCATTTATGATACCTCTTTTAAAAGATACAGAAATCTCACTAATTTATGAAAGCAGTTTTCTTTAGTACATGCATTCTGTTTCATGCATTCATACATCATCCATATGATACATTGCTACCTGAGGCACTGACACGAGCACTTGGTATTACCGTTGTTTAGAGGTATACCCTAGCCATTGTTATAGGCTGCTGGTTATATATTTGAGGATATATTATGATTGTATGACTTAGGATTGCGTTGCTCATGTGATTTCTGTTCGTAGATGTTTTTATTCACGAGTTGGCAACTTACCCCCGTTGTGCCACAGTTCTTGCAGGTTTTGCCGTACAGGTTTCATTACGGTTTTGCTGGCAGTGCTTCTTTTTGGGTGACTTGCTAGTAGGTGGGTTTATTGGTATCGTACCCATCATTATACTTTGTATAATATTATTCAGTTGTATCTAGTAAATTCCATCAACCAAACATGTATTTATTTCAAAGATAGAGACCGGTGATGTTTATTCTTTCGACCTTAGAGTTGCGCGTTGTATTTCTATGGATTTCTTTCTGTTTTGAGTTTACTTTTGAGTTTTGATACTCGCCCTTGGCGTTGTATATTATATTGCTTGTGTGGTTGTGACCGTCGATTGACGAAGAGCTAGCTCTCGCTTAGGGATGCCTTTTACTGATTTCGTATACTATTCATGTTGTATCCCGTTTGGGGGCCAGTATTTATAAAGGAGACTTTGCCGAAATTTTCAGAAAATACTTGATGTTTTTTTTAAAACGCATAATTCGGCTTATGCTATTTAAACTACTTGTTTTAAGTTGGTTTTTCCTTCACTCTATTGCTTATTTGGTTTTGATTTCTGGGTTTTGGCTTACTTAGATTACGTACGCCTCGAGACGTTCGTAATTAAGTGCCGGTCATGTTCCGTACTTTTCGGGCCATGACACTGTAGCATAGGAATGTCATTTCCTATTAAGAGAATGCCATCCACGTACAATACGAGGAATACCACAGTTCTCCCTACAATCTTACTGTAAATGCATGGTTCATCTGGATTTTTGATAAAGTCGAATTCTTTGACAGTATCATCAAAGCAGATGTTCCAACTCCGCGATGCCTGCTTTAGTCCATAAATGGACTTAAACAACTTGCACACTTTACCGTTGCTCCCACTCTGAATGAAACCCTCCGGCTGATCCATGTAGACGCACTCTTCCAAATTTCCATTTAGAAAAGCTGTCTTTACGTCCATCTGCCAGATCTCATAATTGTGGAAGGCAGCAATGGCAAGAAGGATCCGAATGGATTTAAGCATAGCCACTGGAGAAAAGGTTTCGTCATAGTCCAATCCAGGTTTTTGATGAAAACCCTTTGCAACAAGTCTAGCTTTATAGGTTTCAACCTGCCCATCTACACCAATCTTCTTTCTGAAGATCCATTTGCAGCCTACGGGTTTTACCCCTTCTGGAGCAATGTCCAAAGTCCAAACTTTGTTGGTGTACATGGACTCCATCTTGGTCCGCATTGCATCCAGCCATTTCACTAAGTCACCGCTCTGAATGGCTTGTTGGAAGCTAGTAGGCTCATTATTTTCAATGATGCAATCCTCTCGATTCCTGTCTATGAGAAAACCGTAGTATCTCTCGGGTGGATGAGACTGCCTACTACTCCTGCGGAGTGGCACTGGAATGTCCGGTTCTTCTGAAATCTCTGGTTCTACCAAGCTTTCAGTAATAGCTTGTGGTTCTAGAATTTCTTCCAGTTCTATTGCGCTCCCACTTGTTTCTTTTTCTAAAAACTGATGTTCCAGAAAGTGGGCATGATGAGAAACAAAAACCTTTTGTTCCTCTGCGTAATAGAAAAGATACCCCCTGGAGTTCTTTGGGTATCCCACAAACTTACACAGTACTGAGCGTGCTTCGAGTTTGTCCGCATGCTGCTTTTTAACAAAAGCTGGACATCCCCATGTTTTAAGATATTTAAGACAGGGTTTCTTCCCACTCCACATCTGATATGGTGTGGTAGGCACAGTCTTGATTGGAACCTTGTTCAAAAGATATGCAGCTGTTTCTAGTGCATAACCCCAGAAGGATCGTGGTAACTCAGCCTTACTCATCATGGAACGAACCATATCCAATAGAGTTCGATTCTTCCTTTCCGATACACCATTGTGTTGTGGTGTGTATGAAGGAGTAAGCTGAGAGAGAATTCCATTCTCTTTTAAGTTGCCCAGAAACTCGGCACTCAAGTATTCACCACCTCGATCAGATCTCAGTGTTTTGATACTTTTGCCTGTTTGTTTTTCCACTTCATTCTTGTATTCCCGGAATTTCTCAAAGGCCTCGGATTTATGCTTCATCAAGAAGACATGTCTATACCTGGAGAAATCATCCGTAAAAGTAATAAAGTAGGAATAACCACCTCTCGCATGTGTAGACATTGGACCACACACATCACTGTGTATGAGTCCCAAAAGCTCTGTTGCTCTCACCCCGTGTCCAGTAAACAGAGTCTTTGTCATCTTTCCTATGAGACAAGATTCACAAGTAGCATAAGACTGATATTCGAACGGATTCAAATATCCCTCTTTATGTAATTTTGTTAATCGTGTCTCATTAATGTGACCCAGTCTACAATGCCATAAGAAAGCCTGATTTAATTCCGGAGACTTTCTTTTAAGTGTGTTTTGGACATTGAAAACCTGAGCTTGATTCAGTACGTATATTCCATTTTCTAATGTACCTGACACAATCAGAACTTGATTTAGATGGATGTCGACCACATCGCTTACAAAAGTAAAATCATATCCTTCCTTAGAAAGTAAGGATACATATATGATATTACAAGCCATACTAGGTACATACAAACAGTTACGCAGAATCAATATCTGCCAACTTGTCAATCCAAGGTGATATTCCCCTGCAGATTCAGCGTCCACGCTCATTCCGTTAGCAACCCTGAGAGTCATATCACCTATCCTGTTAACTCTACGGTTTCTCAAAGCCTGTAATGAATTACAGATGTGAGATCCTGATCCGGTATCCAGTACCTAGGTAGCAGAGTTAATTGACATACAGTTTTCTATTACAAACACACCCGAAGCCGAAGCCACAACATGCTTCGAATCCAGGCTACTGGCTTTCAAAGCCCCGCAATCTTTTTGCCAATGTCCTTTCCCGTAACAATAGGAATGTCCCTCCTTCACTACATCCAGTCCCGAAACTTTTGCCCTTCCCTTTCCTTCTTCTTCCCTAGTTTCCTTCAGGGTATAAGTAGATGGCAGAGACTGTAGAATCAAGTCAGTATTTGACCCGTTCTTCAACGTGGTCTTCAGGTCCATGAGCTCATCAAAATAGCTAGTCTTTGTAAGGACGTTGTCCCCTACAGATGACCCGACAGCCAACCTCGCTTGAAGCAATTCGTTCGAGGTCTCATATCTTGCGATACGAGATTGCTCTCCATATAAATCTTTGTTATGGAAGAAGATAGAAACTAAGTCCATCTTCTCATGCTGCCTCTAGTATGCACCATCAACTGAGGCCAACACGAGGCATATGGCATTCGCACAGTCTTTTTCCGATGTCTTACGGATATCAATATCCGTGATAGGGGAAACTGGTCCTGAGACGGCAGGGGTTTGATTAGTTAAGTGGTGTCCCAGCTTGTCATGGGTGATGGACATCTTGTTGGGTTACGGCGGCGCCTCGGCTGTCACGACCCGCAGGGTACGGAACGCGACTGGCACTTAAGTTACGAAACATCTCAAAGCGTCCGTAAAATAAGTAAGCCAAAGCCCAGAAATCAAAACCCGATTAAGAAGATAGAGTGAAGGAAAAACCAATTTATTGAAAGCGATTTAATCCATTAAGTCACATCAAGCATTTTTTTAAAAGCAACATCCTTTTTTCCAGAAATTCCGGCAGAGTCTCCTTTGTAAAAATAGGCTCCCAAATGGGTACAAAACTGGAGTATAAATGAATAACATGAAATATGGCATCCCCAAGCGGGAGCTAGCTCTTCGCCCCAAGGCGGTCACAAATCCCACGCAATATAAATCAGCAATGTGCAAAAATAAGCATGAGAAGCACAAGTAAAATATCATGTCGACTCAAGTGAGCTCGACCCTAAATGCAGCATAAAATTCCACAAATCTCACTGTCTCATCTCTAGGTCAATATACATCAATACAATAACAGGTACAAAAGATACAGTAGATAGAGTACTCTAGATACATTGAATATACAAGGTGGTACAAAAATAATATCACAACCCACCTATGAGCAAAAGCCTCGAGTCCAGGCAAAAGAAGCAAAAGAGGCAAAAGGAGCAAGTGCGTCCGCCGCTACTGTGCTGACGGAGCGGACCTGCAAAAAGGCTGTGGCACAACGTGGGTGAGTTGCCAACTCGTGAGTAATAAATAACATCTAAAGAGGCTATCGCAAGCATGCACGCAAGTATCATAACATCTACAATACTGATGTGGCAGGATCTACTAGCAGATATGTATGCAACAGGAATCATTATACAATACTAAACCGGCATGATGTGCTAGCAGGTATGTATGCAACATGAATAAACTCGTGATATGAATATGGAGGTATAAGAAATCATTGTTTTCATCTTAGAAATATCTTTTGAAATATCAGTATAATATCAATAGTATCAACGGAAATCCGTGTCCAGCATCGACACCTCAAACTACTATCTCAAATCTCATGTATCCATATCACAGTATCTCTGGCCTCAGCCGTCCGGCTGACCCATCACAAGGTATCAATATCTCAATATCTCACGGCCACGGTCGGTATCCTCTGGATGTCCTCCGTGCCAACCAAAGTCACCGATACGTAGTATGTCCCCTGCCAGGCTCATTGTCTACTACTCGATCTTCTTGCCCCGGGGTACCTTACCGGGCCTACCATGTACCCGAGATGGTTCATCCAACTCCTCGAATCGGGTCTCGAAAACTAACAGAAAAACTCATGGTGGACGACACATTCATCACTAGAAAACCACAACTTGCATGTTTTGAAAAAGGTAATAAGTTTTAAAGTTCCTTGCGGTTTTCCCCCAAAATCCAGAAATCTCATAAATCTCAAGAAAATCATCATAAGTGCACAGGTCAATGATAATGAATGCATATGGTATCAACAAATCAATCTGCGATGTATGATTAATAGACTAGGCATGAACGAATGATGTAATGAGGTACATGCACATGAATAGCAATCCTACATGTTCATCTTAAGGATTTAAATGCAATAGCACAGGTTTAAGCATCAAATATGGTGAAAATGTTCTAGATTATAAGTTATCTAGTGTTGTGGCATAGCAATTACCAAGGCGTGTGTGTACGCATGATTAGTGCTCGTGCTGCATATAAAAACCCTGGCAATGGTGCAGGTGGCCTATGGAATGCATATATAGGTAAAAATATGGATCATGAGTGTAGCAAGAAGTCAGGCAAGCATTATACTCGTAATTACTAATATCACTAGGAATCTTTTAAATTACTTAAACTATCGGGTGAGTTGCGCCATCCAAACGATTGTCCCCCGTAGATGTTATATCTACTCACCTGTGATCTCGCGCTAGGTGTGCCCGACCACCTGCTTTCCTTTCTCCGCGGTACCCGAAGTCCCCGCCTGCGAACCTAGAATTTACATAACGTAACACACATATGGCAAATCCTGAAAAAATGTGATATATCGATCAAAGGAATAACTCGCGTGCGAAACTAAACGCGCGTGCACTCGATACGTCAAGACGTGCGTAACCTCACCAGAAACCACAGCGCGCAGTGCACCACAGAACTAGCACAGATCACATACGTGTCGCACGAGTTAAAAAGCATCGAAAAAGGGTTTAATGCTCCAGATTTTGACTCGAGTTCAAATAGAAAAAAACACATACCAAAATCCCTAATTATACAGCAGAACCCTACAGGCAAAACCCCAACACCCACACCCACCTTCTGGCTGCAATTTGCGGCCAGACAGATTAAATATGTGGCCCAAAGGGGGGAAGGGGTCCCTGTGCTTCGTGTATGTGTCTCTGGCTTGGTCACTAGGCTACAGTATCCACAACTTTTTCCTGAAGTACCCGGGTCAAGAGCAGATCCCAGAAAGGCTAAAAAGTCTATATAAAACGCTAAGTTACACCAATTTGAAACAATCTGTTATTTTAATGAAATCTGGGGTAAATCTTAGGTTAACTGGCCTTAAACACACTTAGTCAAGCTATATTATCAATAAAAACCATTACTTGGCCAAATTTCACTCAAATTACCAAAACTAGCACTAAATCACATAATAAACACTAAACTTAAGCTTAAATAACCATATCCTAGCAAAGAAAGAAGTTAAGTTAAGAGATTATACCTTTAGGGATCCTAGGACGCAGGAGAAAGAGAAGAAGGAGAAGGGGCTGTTGCTGCTGCTGAGCTGCTGCTGTGTTTGCTGCTGCTGCTGCTATTGCGGCTGGTGTTGCCGTGCTGCTGTGCTGGTGCTGATGCTGCTGTGTTGCTGCTACTGCTGTGTTGTTGGTGGTGTTGCTGTGCTGCTGTTGCTATGGTGTTGTTGTTGTTGCTGCTGCCACTTCTGCTGCTGCTGTTACTTCTGTTGTAGCTGCTGCTGATGCTGATGTTGCTGTTGTTGTGTGTGTTGTGTGTGTGAGAGAGTGAAAGGGAGAGATATGTGAGAATAAGTGTGAGGTAAAAATTATAATGGTTTGAAAACAAAAGATGAGAGTCAACTCCTCACCCTCTCTCCTCATTAAATGCCAAGCATGGCACCATCCATCATGCCCTCTCTCTCACCTATACTAGTCAACCCCTAGCACTAATTCATTTTAAGAACTAATACCCTTAATTAAAAACAAATTAACTTAACAAATGGGTTAGTCCACCATGGTCAACTAAACATGGTTTAACCCTAGTTTTAACCCTAGTTAACATGCACAAGTGTGTGCAGTCCAGATAAAATTCTAATAAAATATTCATAAAACCAGATAAATTATTTGAAAACCGTTTTGGTAAACCTTTTACCCAAAAACCCCACATTAAAACACAATTACCACTAATCACATTCTAAGGTGTTACAATCTTCCCCTCTTAAGAAAATTCGTCCCCGAATTTAAATATATAGCTACGCGTACCTTCAAAGAGATGAGGGAATTTCTTCCGCATCTCTCCCTCAGCCTCCCAAGTGATCTTTTCACCATTCGGGATGCGCCAAAGAACCTTCACAGATAACAGGACCTTTGATCGAAGTTTCTTCACCTGCCGATCCAATATCACTACTGGCTTCTCGGTGAACGAAAGATCGCGCTCAAGCTGAACGGTCTGATGCTGAATTATGTGAGAAGGGTCATGAAGATATCTGCATAGCATCGACACGTGGAAGACGGGGTGAACATCTGGGATGTCGGGTGGAAGAGCCAAACGATATGCAATTGCGCCGACACGCTCGAGAATCTCGAAGGGACCCACAAATCTGGGACTAAGCTTTCCTTTTCGCCCAAATCGCATCATGCCCTTCATCGGAGAGGCCCTCAGAAAAACCTGATCGCCAACTGCGAACTCTAGTGTGCGACGGCGCCTATCTACATACGATTTCTGCCTGCTCTGAGCCGCTCTCATCCGATCTCGAATCAACAGTACTTTCTCGGTCGTCTCCTGCACGATCTGCGGCCCTAAAATATTGCTCTCGCTAAGCTCAGTCCAACAGACGGGAGATCTACATCTCCTCCCATACAAGGCCTCGAAAGGTGCCATCTGAATAGTATCCTGGAAGTTGTTGTTGTAGGAGAACTCCACTAAAGGTAAATGATGATCCCAGCTACCTCCGAAGTCTAAAACGCACGCTCGGAGCATGTCCTCGAGAGTCTGAATAGTCCGCTCTGACCGGCCGTCGGTATGCGGATGAAATGCTGTGCTGAAACTCAAATGGGTTCCCAATGCCTCCTGAAGTCTCTGCCAAAGTCGGCTGGTAAACTGGGTGTCTCGGTCTGACACGATACAAGTCGGTACGCCAGGCAACCGTACGATCTCGTCGATGTAAATCTGGGCATGCTGAGCAAAACTGAAAGTGGTCTTCACTGGCAGGAAGTGAGCCACTTTCGTCAATTGATCAAAGATCACCCAAATGGAGTTGTACCCTCTCCTAGTCCTGGGTAGACCCACAACGAAGTCCATAGAAATATGCTCCCATTTCCACTCCGCAATGGGCAAAGGCTGCAACTCTCCTGCTGGCCTCTGGTGCTCGGTCTTGAAATGCTGACAAGTCAGGCATTTTGACACGAAGTTTGTGACGTCCCTCTTCATCCCGTCCCACCAATAAACATCTCTTAAATTGCGGTTGTCACGACCCAAAGTTTGGCCCGTGACCGGCACTTAACCACGTAACGTCTACAGGCGTAACGTGACTAAGGGAACCGGAAACCCAGAAATCAAACCAGTGAAAGTATAGAGTGTGATAATGTTTTAAAAGAAAGTACTTACATCATGATAAGAACTCTAAGTAAACAATCACCAAGATAGTAGTATACGACGCCGTAGCGAAGATCAATATCCACCAGTGGGAACAACACAGATAGGATAAACTGCAAGTACAGTCGGCTCACAACGAGCTCGACACCAGAAAAAAAATATAATACATCATCGTCCTCACACTGCCTCTAAGTCAAATACATACATGGTAGATGGAGAATACTAGATACAATAATGTACATACTGAAAGATAAACAGATACCGCACAAAACCCACCTATCAGCAAAAGAGCTAGCACACCAACTATGGGGGTATCTGTGTCAAAAGATGCAACCGCAGCCTGCCGCGACTACTCCGAAGGGCAACCTGCAAACACTGTGGCACAACGGGGGTGAGTTGCCAACTCGTGAATAGAGATAACATATAAAGGTAATCGCGAGCATGCACGTACTACGCTACTCTATCATATGCCAACAGATGATATCAATATGTGATAAGCAGTATGTGCAATAATCATGCAAGTGCTCTATCAGGTACTGTACTACCGGATGAAGTACAAATGCTATATCAGGTAATGCATCTACAGGATGAGGTACAAAAGTAATGCTGAGCAGGGCAATATAATATCTACACGGAATGTCAACGTGGAATATATAATCGGTGTCCATCAATGCACCCAGATCCCCCAAATAGCTCAGGCGCCGGCACTCTAATCGGCCCTCAAATCCTGTACATCTCTGAGAATCCCAAGTGCCCAACATCGGCACCCAAATATCATAAAGACTCGTGTCCAGCATCGACACGCAAATCCTCATCCATCGGGCCCCGTCAGTCCGGGTCAGCCCACGGGTTCCGTCTACGGTATCGGCCCTCGGCCCCAGCAGTACGGATCACCCCACATCCATCTATAGACTCTGATCAGTACCCTCCGGATAACTGTCAGGTCCAACCAATCACCGGTTGGTAGTAGTCCCTCTGCCAGGCTCACCGTCTACTGCACAGCGAAACCGTTCTCGCCCCGGGGTACCATACCGGGTCCACCATGTACCCGTAATCGGTCTCAACCAGCTCCTCGATTCGGGTTCACATATATCACTCTAGCACCGAGAAAACACATGGTGGACGCACCGAAATATCATATCAAGGGAACCGGGTTTTTAAATGATTACATATTTGCAATAGCCACGGTTCCCAAATCCAGAAACCACATGTAATCCAAACCAAATGCAAGTCAATGATCCGATATGATATGTGCGTCAATATAAATAGCATGTCAAGTCACATATATGTAAGTTATATGTATGCCCTAGAGGCCATTACTGTACATCGGATGTATATTGTAGTGGATGTGGGACATATATAGGGAGGACTTTCTTGCTCGACATGATAGTATGCTATCTGGTTACTCTTTACCTTAACATGTGCACTGATTGTCTCTCTGTTACATGTTGGTAAAGCCCTTAGGATGTGTACTTGACTACCTGGACTATGATGCGGATCATACTAGTGGGGACATGGTAGTCCATAAGTACATCCTTCAAAGTCCCTAGTCGTGGGTGTATCGAGACGGGGCATCAATATACCAGAGTAGACTAGCGTGTACCTTCTCGACCCATACAGATGGGCGATGGATGATCCCATATCCATCGGTGTTTGACATCAGAGATGATATACGGGTGCTCAACAGAGACTGGGTACACTGGACGGACTCGCCGAGAACTCGCAGATGGTATTATACCTCACGTCAGATGGCAGTTCTCTGGTGACACTGGTACAGAGTTGTCTGTTGACCCGAGATCGTCATAGAGTCTTGTGTGGTTCCCACTGTGCTTTGATTTCTATCTTACCACGTCCAAGAGGGCGTGCAAAACGGTGGTTTTTGGGTACAGTCCCGAGTCACATGGAGGCAATGAGCGATAGGAGGGGATTCGTCTCTCCCGGTATAGGGAGTTGATGTTGCGCTGTGTTCGATTGGCTATAACAGGAAATCCCTGGCCAGGGTTGCTGAGATTTACTGGTAAGTGTTACCAGTAGTTTCTCGAATTGTTATAGACCTCATATCGACATGACTTATCGAGCTATTGGGGTCTGACGTTTACCACCCCTAGGCGAGATATGCGACATATCAGACGATCAGACTGGAATGTACGGTAGTGTTACTGGTTGGATTCATTGGAGTGTGAGCGGGCTTGCTCGTCGATCTTCAGATCGCTCAATACCCGGGTGGCCGTTACGTTTAGCAGACCGCTTGCGGCTTGTGGGTGTTTGATATGATCATCACCTGCTGCCGGCGTATTGACGAGTCTTTAGAGTCCTACACAGAGGTTTCCTGGCTCAAGCGAAACGAAATAGGTGCGCATATGAGATATGTGCGGGACCGAGAATAATGCGAGTATGTGATACCGTATTTCATTCTCGCGATATATGTATCGAATGGTTGTATGCGATATAACCTAGTTATCGAATCAAGGGTTGATTCGATAAGTCGATACATAGTGTACTAGTCGGTTGTGTGCGACATGACCGGATCATTGAATCAAGTGTTGATTTAATGATTTAATGCATAATTATATATTTGATATATTACTTTGCATTAACTAGTATTGGTTCACTTTAAATGGTTTTTCTCGCTCGGATGTGCGCATTATATATGTGATATGATTTTGTTCACTTGCTTGTATCATGTTGGATGATACATGCTTTTTGGTTAAGTGTAAAGTATTAAACCTTGGTTAATGAAATGGTTAGGGTTTATTATTTGTTATTCATTTATCTTATTTAGTTATCCATTTATTTTTGATAAATGAATAAAAGAAAATGAAATGAAATGGTGGCTTTCATTTGTTGTTTTCATGAAGCTTCATGAACACTTTGACTAAGTGACCATTTTGTCTCTAGCTTGACCCTAACCATTCCTTTAACCATGATTGATTCTTTACACATTACCATAGTTAGCATTATGATAAGAAATGATTATTATTCTAATTCAATTATTCTTATCATGAGACTTTCTTCTTCTTCTTCATCTTCTTCCATGAAGAAAGCAAGCTCCATCAATGGTGATTGATCGAAATGAGTGAGAAATCCAATTCTAAAGTCTACCCACTTCCTATTTCTTCATCCTCTACCTCTTGCCAAGTAGTAGAGTATGTTTTCTTCACAAGTTTCTTGACTTGGTGAAGTTGGAGCTTGATTTAGCGATGCCTCGACGTAGATCATCTTCGGCATCGACATCGATAACCTAGCCCGTCCATTCTCCGATGAAGCCGACGCTAGAGCCCGGGACTTGTTATGGACAGCGAGGAGACTTCATTGCAGAGCTATGGAGGTGGAGAACCGGATCTACAAAGGTTGTATTTCCGTATCTCTTAGTTAAGTGTAAACTAGTTTATTGTTTCGCCTGGTTTTCTAGCAAACGATCCGTAGTCAGGTCTCTCGGCACTTAGAATTTTTGAAATTGGCATGTTCGATGCCTTGTGAGACCTCACTAGAGTGCCTAGGAACCCTACAGTGGTATCAGAGCCTAGCTAAATCCTTAGGCAAAGTCTAGACGGAGTTTGAAGTCCGAACGAACCCGAAACCCGATCACAAACTTGCTCTCTGTACTTTTTCTGAAAACGTGGATTTTTCTAGATTAAAAATGCTTAAAAAATTCAGCAGGGAATTTTAAGAATTACGACGCAAAAATTTATTGATGAACAGTATAAGTCGCGGCGGAACCGCGGCAGTAGCCTGGCTTCTGCGGCTGTTCCGCGGCGGAATGATGACGTCATCGTACACTTTTTGCACAGTAACTCCTATTAAATTATGCTGGATTTTCTGGGTATTTTTAAAATTTATTCAAGAGTTGAATTTTCTGGAGTTGTTTTGGGGATTCGGTGTTTCGATCGGGGTATCAAATTTTGTCTATTTGGCTTTCCGGATAAATTTTAGAATATGTTAAAATGTTCGACCGGATATAAATACCCAATTTTTCCCCTGTCGGGAAATTTCCAAGTGTTGGACTTTTCCGTAGTTTAACGACGTTCTAAGTAGTGCAAGTAACGCGATGGACCCTCTAGAAGACAACAAACCTTAACTCGATTATGTGACCGTCTTGAACTGCCCTTTGAACCTTCGGGTTTGGGGCAGTACGGCGTGCCACATGTGAGACGTTGGCCTGACCCTTCTACGGCTGGACCGTTGGTACTGAGGCACGAACGGAATGTTGTTAGACTTGTTTCATGTATTGATCAGTATCGGGAAAACTTGGGTGTTCGAATGTTCAATCGGAAAGTTTAACATTTTCTAATTATCTGGAATGTGATACAATAATTGGAATTCACAAATAGTTATGAGATAACTAAATGAATGTTATAAACATAAAAGTTTAGTCTCACTTGATCGGTTGCCACGGAATTTTGATGTGATCAAAAGTCCGTCGCAATCACGTAGCGTACACGGATACTCGCCGGGTAAACTTAATAGACAGCCTCACTCCATAGCCCCGACCAAGTGACTGAGGAGAACCCCGTCGCTGAAAGCATCTGTTCGGGTGCTCCCGGTAGTGGTGTTCCAGCTTGGTGCACTTCGTCGATGGTATCGGAGTTGCAGCCGTCTACTGAAGTTTGCAACGAGCATTTGATCAGGATGTCGGGAATCTTGTTGAATTGCCCGACTTGATATTGAAAAGTGTTTTCGATTTTGAGACTAAAATGCGGGGTTTATAATTGTTAGGCATGCGATGTCTAAGTAATTCATTTGGTCAGGCATGCGATGTCTGAGGTGGTTGCGGATTCCAACTGTTGTAGTTTTACACTTTCTTTTCTGTGACCATAAGTGTAATATGTAATATCGCCGGTTTCGTTGCTATATGTCAACGACAATTGGGATGCGCATATTTACTTACGTTGATGACATGTGATGTTATATGTTGCTGGATATGTTATATTGGATCGTCGTGTTTGAATAGACGGGGTTTTTTATGCGAGATGAGTGTTTTTCATTTTCCTTCATGTAAAAACTTGTATGTAATATTCTATTATTGGGGCACTTCCAGGTTGCGGAAGTAGTCACCTTTTGTATATTATTTACTTTTCCGCACTAGGATAGACCCAAGGAGGAGGGCACAAGTAACCGGGTTCTGGAGTCCAGTGGGAGACCAACTCGAGGAGTCGAGGCCGGGTCTCCTAACTCTAGAATTGGTAGGGTTGCTTACCGCTCTCGTAGGGGTCTAGGGGTGTGGGTTTGGCTATTCATCGCGACCGTGGAATCCGTGTTTTATACTGGCTCGTATTGAAAACACGGACGTCCTAGTATATCCAATATTTCATATGTTTTTTCTGCTGCGATATCTGTGATGTGATCATGTGATGTTCTGTGATAGGTACAGTATATAGTATATATGATATATTATATAGACGTTACTTATGTTTTACACCCGTGCTAGCCCTGCCCCGCTCTGTCGTTAGTTACCTAACCTAACGGTGCACGAGGGGACATCGAGGCGAATGCGGATGGCATAAGTGTACGTCGTATTTATCTGTGATGTTTAGGTACTTAAATGATGGGAATTCATTAATATGATTAATAAAATAAAAGAAACCTAAGATGTTGTAGAATCGAATTTCAAAATAAAATAGGTAGCTACAGTTCTTGCTTTGCACAGCGGTATATATGATATATCCTGCACCTTATTCGATAAGGAAAGGACCGAGATCCCTTCACCGGGAGTGACTCCTTTAGCAATAACTGGCAGATGCTACACACTCGGTTTGTCTTTTGATAGCTTTTAAGTGTTTTTGCTTTGCACAGTGATATATATGATATATCCCGCACCTCATTCGATGAGGAAAGGACCGACGATCTCTTCACCGGGAGTGAGTCCTTTAGCAAAACTAGAAAAGCCTCAAAAACACTCCATTTTAAAATTCATTCGATCCTACAACGATATCAAGTTCATTACGCAATAGGTTTTCAGAAAAACCTGTCGTAGCCCTCCGTCATTTCAGATAAATCCTGTTTAGTATTCGTGCTGCGTTTGTTGACCTTATCAAGGCGCAGTGTGCGGTAGCTAACCAGTATTTATCTGCTTATGCATATGATGCAGATTGGGTTAGGGTAGTCGTGCGGCCTTGTTGACCTTGTCAAGGGTCGTGCGGGTGGGTTTGATTCAATCAGGAAATGACGGGTTGAACTTGACTTGCGGTCTATGGTTTGTTGACCTTGTCAAGGTCATAGATCGTTCGGGGAAAAATATATCGGGAATTTCAAGTGTTGAAATTTGCAATGAGATTGCATACCTTCTATGAGATAGTTGGATCCCGATACCCGCTGCGAGTAAGAGTTACTCCTGGGAGAGTTTTATACATTACAATTAGCCGATCAAGTAGGTGTCTAGAAAGGTGTCAACGGGGTTACGCCTCTGGGAAAACGAGGTTTACATTAATTAGGTTCGTGCGAAAGCACGGGGGACCTCCCTCAAAGTACCGACACTGGCCTGGCTGAAAGATTGGCGAACTTGTAGTGTGTAATTAATCCCGGCTAGTCTTTCCTTTTAGGGTTTGAAGGAAGATTTGATAAAAAGCAGTGGGAGCCATCCTGATTAGATAAAATAAAACCAATCTATTCTTGCAAGAGCGCACGCTGAGTGTTTTCTTCTCTCTCTCTCCTTGTAGTGACCATATCACGCCTTAATCAAGATAATAATACGGATTATTGACCGAACCAGCTTGTTATACTGAGCTGGGGAACGTTGGTCCCGCTCCAACTTATAATTGTTATAAAACAGAGCAGGAATTTGGGGAATACCAGATTTCCCGTGCCGCCCAAACGAAGAGAGTGCATGCTGATGCATCATCTTCGGGTGTGTTCATTACAAAGAACTATTTCTCAGTATCCTCTGCATCCTGGGTATATGATACCGGATCAGGATCCCAGATATGTAAGCTGTTACATAGGGCTACAAAAAGGTAGAAAAACTGAGAACGGGTGATAAGTTTCATGAGACAGAAATCGGGGCAAGTGTTGCAGCCAAGTCTGTTGGTCACTGTCACCCTGTATTACCAGTACATTGATTCTGAACAAATGCTATTAGATACCGAACCTGATATACAGAATCATATCAGTCTCTTTATTAGTAAAGAAATGATATAATTTTGTATTGTTGGATAATGTTTTGAACATTTCCTATATCAAAAGTTGATCGGTTCAGGCACGTTATCTAAAAGCATTGACGTTCTAAATCAAACTACAGTTCCTAGTATACTGAACACACACAAGAGGAAGAGTTCAGAAATGAACGGATTCTTCTTGAGGTATTGTAGACTAGGTCATATCAATGCGACCCGACTAGCTGGAGTTACATTTACATGCATATTTAAATCAGTTTGAATTTACATCTTGTGGAACTCGCCAGTCATGTCACAAAGATAAGATAACCATAGCTCCGTTTACTGAAAACAGAGAAAGAGTTCGTGAACTCTTGGGATGATACATGTTGATGTATGTAAGTCCCCTGTCTACACACACCAAGACCGGTTCTTTATACTTCATTACATTCTCTGATGATCTTTCGAGATTCAGACCTATGTTCCTGTTGAAACACAAGTCCGAACCTTTTAAGATATTCACAAAATATAAGTTAGAAGTAGAGAACCAAAATACAGGTATATGTATTTTGTCCTATGATGAGATCAGGGAGGAGAATACTTGTTCATGGAATTCCTGGACTATTCTAAAGGAGAATGAGATTCTCTCTCAGCATTACTCCTCCATATACACCATTGCACGATGGTATATCGGGGCGGAGCAATCACACCCTATATGATAAGGTGTGCTCTATGATGAGTACTACTGAGTTACCTATTTCCTTTTGGGAGTTATGCACTTATGAAGCTGCATACCTATTGAATTACGGTTCGAATCAAATCAAAGCCTACCATTTCATATGTGATATGGAAAGGGAAGAGCCCATATCTTAAGTTAGTTAAGATTTGGGGTTTTCCGGCCTATGTCTAAAAGCAAAATCCGGACAAGCTCGAGGCAACGTCTGTTATGTAGAACTGGAAACGTTCCAGCTATACAAACTGGAGCTGATGATTTGGTAGAACCGAAGGATTCAGTAGATTCCAACGAACCTCAGCCTCTCCGCCGATCTAGTAGGGTTCCTCACCCACCTGAGAGATACTTCGGTTTCTCTATGACAGTGGGAGCGAGGAATGCATCATGAGATGATGACCTAACTAGCTTCGAGCTGGCCATCAGGAGTGAGACTCTGTAAGAATGGCTGGATGCTTAGCGATCTGAGATGGAATCCTTATACACCGACAAAGTATGGACTTTGGTTGCTATATCTGAAGGGTTAAATCCCCATCAGGAGCAAGTATATCTTGAGAAGATTACTTGGTGTACATGGAAAGGTTGGGACTTTCAAAGCTAGACTTGTTAAAGGTTTTCGTCATCAACCAGGCGTGGATAATGATGAAACCTTTTTCTAAGTAGCTATGCTTAAGTCCATCCAGATCCTGCTTGCCACGGCTACATACCATGACTACGATATCTGGTGGTTGGGTGTCATGACAGCTTTTCTAAATGATGTTTTAGAAGAGAACGTCTGTAAGTACACAGCCAGAGGGCTTCGTAAACAGTGGGAGCAGCGGAAACGTGTGCAAGATGTTTTATCTGATAAAGCAGGTATCGTGGAGTTGGAACGTCTGTTTTGATGTCTTAGTCAAAGAGTTTGACATCATCAAAATGGTAGATGAACCTTGTATAAACAAAAAGGTAGTAGGGAGTATGGTGACGATCCTCGTAGAGTACGTGGATGACATACTCTTGATAGGGAAGGAGTTTTCTATGCTACGCTCGATCAATCTCCGCTTATCACAATGATTCTCCACATAGGATCGAAGTGATACCTACTAAATCCTGGATTTTGGATCTATGAGATAGACCTAATTGGATGTTAGGAATCTCACTAATAGTAGTGAGATGGTATCAATCGATCCTGGGGAGAATCACTGGAAGTGTTCCAGGGTGATAAAGACGACTGAATGTCAGTCGCAGGCATTGTCCTTACCCTTAGTAAAGGGACGGTATGTTGGAAGAGTTCCAAGCTAGATACCGTGAAATACTAGACGATAAAGGCTGGATACATCGCTACTTAAGATGCTACCAAAGAGGATGTTTGGGTGTATATTAGTTCATGAGATGAACTACGTTCCTACCATTGTGAGACAATGGAGTTGTGGCTTATGCCAAGGAACGCCGGTCCCATCAGTGATCCAGACTTATTCTAAGGCAGTATCACCTGATCATGGAGATGGTTGATCTCCAGGATGATCGAGGCAAGGAGAGCAGACTTAGAGGATAACGCAGCGGATCCACTCACGAAGGCCTATTCCCAGAGAGAGACTTTTATGGGATGGTTGAGTATGAGATACTGCAGCCACTGCTACAGATGGCCCTAGTGCAAGTGGGAGATTGTTAGTTATATGTATGCCCTAGAGGCCATTACTGTACATAGGATGTATATTGTAGTGGATGCTGGGACATATATAGGGAGGACTTTCTTGCTCGACATGATAGTATGCTATCTGGTTACTCTTTACCTTAACATGTGCACTGATTGTCTCTCTGTTACATGTTGGTAAAGCCCTTAGGATGTGTACTTGACTACCTGGACTATGATGCGGATCATACTAGTGGGGACATGGTAGTCCATAAGTACATCCTTCAAAGTCCCTAGTCGTGGGTGTATCGAGACGGGGTATCGATATACCAGAGTAGACTAGCGTGTACCTTCTCGACCCATACAGATGGGCGATGGATGATCCCATATCCATCGGTGTTTGACATCAGAGATGATATACGGGTGCTCAGTAGAGACTGGGTACACTGGACGGACTCGCCGAGAACTCCCAGATGGTATTATACCTCACGTCAGATGGCAGTTCTCTGGTGACACTGGTACAGAGTAGTCTGTTGACCCGAGATCGTCATAGAGTCTTGTGTGGTTCCCACTGTGCTTTGATTTCCATCTTACCACGTCCAAGAGGGCGTGCGAAACGGTGGTTTTTGGGTACAGTCCCGAGTCACATGGAGGCAATGAGCGATAGGAGGGGATTCGTCTCTCCCGGTATATGGAGTTTTTGGGTACAGTCCCGAGTCACATGGAGGCAATGAGCGATAGGAGGGGATTCATCTCTCCCGGTATAGGGAGTTGATGTTGCGCTGTGTTCGATTGGCTATAACAGGAAATCCCTGTCCAGGGTTGCTGAGATTTACTGGTAAGTGTTACCAGTAGTTTCTCGAATTGTTATAGACCTCATATCGACACGACTTATCGAGCTATTGGGGTCTGACGTTTACCACCCCTAGGCGAGATATGCGACATATCAGACGATCAGACCGGACTGTACGGTAGTGTTACTGGTTGGATTCACTGGAGTGTGAGCAGGCTTGCTCGTCGATCTTCTGATCGCTCAATACCCGGGTGGCCGTTACGTTTAGCAGACCGCTTGCGGCTTGTGGGTGTTTGATATGATCATCACCTGCTGCCGGCGTATTGACGAGTCTTTAGAGTCCTATACAGAGGTTTCCTGGCTCAAGCGAAACGAAATAGGAGCGCATATGAGATATGTGCGGGACCGAGAATAATGCGAGTATGTGATACCGTATTTCATTCTCGCGATATATGTATTGAATGGTTGTATGCGATATAACCTAGTTATCGAATCAAGGGTTGATTCGATAAGTCGATACATAGTGTACTAGTCGGTTGTGTGCGATATGACCGGATCATTGAATCAAGTGTTGATTTAATGATTTAATGCATAATTATATATTTGATATATTACTTTGCATTAACTAGTATTGGTTCACTTTAAATGGTTTTTCTCGCTCGGATGTGCGCATTATATTTGTGATATGATTTTGTGCACTTGCTTGTATCATGTTTGATGATACATGTTTTTTGGTTAAGTGTAAAGTATTAAACCTTGGTTAATGAAATGGTTAGGGTTTATTATTTGTTATTCATTTATCTTATTTAGTTATCCATTTATTTTTGATAAATGAATAAAAGAAAATGAAATGAAATGGTGGCTTTCATTTGTTGTTTTCATGAAGCTTCATGAACACTTTGACTAAGTGACCATTTTGTCTCTAGCGACCCTAACCATTCCTTTAACCATGATTGATTCTCTACACATTACCATAGTTAGCATTATGATAAAAAATGATTATTATTCTAATTCAATTATTCTTATCATGAGACTTTCTTCTTCTTCTTCATCTTCTTCCATGAAGAAAGCAAGCTCCATCAATGGTGATTGATGGAAATGAGTGAGAAATCCAATTCTAAAGTCTACCCACTTCCTATTTCTTCATCCTCTACCTCTTGCCAAGTAGTAGAGTGTGTTTTCTTCACAAGTTTCTTGACTTGGTGAAGTCGGAGCTTGATTTAGCGATGCCTCGACGTAGATCATCTTCGGCATGGACATCGATGACCTAGCCCGTCCATTCTCCGATGAAGCCGACGCTAGAGCCCGGGACTTGTTATGGACAGCGAGGAGACTTCATTGCGGAGCTATGGAGGTGGAGAACCGGATCTACAAAGGTTGTATTTCCGTATCTCTTAGTTAAGTGTCAACTAGTTTATTGTTTCGCCTAGTTTTCTAGCAAACGATCCGTAGTCGGGCCTCTCGGCACTTAGAATTTTTGAAATTGGCATGTTCGATGCCTTGTGAGACCTCACTATAGTGCCTAGGAACCCTACAGTATAGATGAGCTACAATATGATGATCCGATGTAATATAGGCATCAAGCATGAATAGCATGTCAAGTCACATATAGATGAGCTACAATATGATGATCCGATGTAATATAGGCATCAAGCATAAATATCATGTCAAGTCACATATAGATGAGCTACAATATGATGATCCGATGTAATATAGGCATCAAGTATGAATAGCATGTCAAGTCGCATATAGATGAGCTACAATATGATGATCCGATGTAATATAGGCATCAAGCATGAATAGCATGTCAAGTCGCATATAGATGAGCTACAATATGATGATCCGATGTAATATAGGCATCAAGCATGAATAGCATGTCAAGTCGCATATAGATGAGCTACAATATGATGATCCGATGTAATATAGGCATCAAGTATGAATAGCATGTCAAGTCGCATATAGATGAGCTACAATATGATGATCCGATGTAATATAAGCATCAAGCATGAATAGCATGTCAAGTCACATATAGATGAGCTACAATATGATGATGTAATATAGGCATCAAGCATTAATAGCATGTCAAGTCACATATAGATGAGCTACAATATGATGATCCGATGTAATATAGGCATCAAGCATGAATAGCATGTCGAGTCACATATAGATGAGCTACAATATGATGATCCGATGTAATATAGGCATCAAGTATGAATAGCATGTCATGTCACATATAGATGAGCTACAATATGATGATCCGATGTAATATAGGCATCAAGTATGGATATCAAGTCATGTCACATATAGATGAGCTACAATGCAATGATCCGATGTGATATAGGCATCAAGTATGGATATCAAGTCATGTCACATATAGATGAGCTACAATGCAATGATCCGATGTGATATAGGCATCAAGTATGAATATCAAGTCATGTCACATATAGATGAGCTACAATGCAATGATCCGATGTCATATTGGCATCAAGTATGGATATCAAGTCATGTCACATATAGATGAGCTACAATGCAATGATCCGATGTGATATATGATTCCTACGTGTCATGGCAATTACTAACGGTGTGTGTGTAACATACAGGATTGTGCTCGTGCACATGGACCGTTAGTAATGGTGCGGTGTTCTATCAATTCTAATTTATATCTGTGTAGTAGGGTGTCACGACCCGAAAAAGCACGTGACTGGCCCTTGAACCATATGAAGTCTATAGGACCCCATCTGATCCAAGTAAGCCAAAAGCCCAGCAATCTAAAACCATTTAAAGAGTAAATAAGGAAAACTATTTTTGAAAAGTAAGGAAATCATGTTTGGAAATCAAAGTTTTTAAATAACTAAGCCGAATATGCATTTTTTTAAAATGTGTAACCTTTCCTGAAAATTTCGGCAGAGTTTCCTTTGTAAAAACTGGCCCCGAACGGGGTACAACAAGAATAATATATATGAAATGATAAAAGGCATCCCCAAGCGGGAGCTAGCTCTTCGTCCATTGACGGTCACAACCACGCAAGCAATAATAATATACAACGCCAAAGGGCGAGTATCAAAACCCAAAAAAAAGAAACTCAAAACAGCCAGAAAACCGTAATACTACTAGCGCGACTCTAAGGTCGAAATAAAACAACACTGTTTTCTAAGTCTGAAACAATAAACGAGTTTTGGTTGATGGAAATTCTAGATACAATAAATGATACATGAACAATGGCGGTTCTGATACAAAAGAACCTACCTATCCAAGCAAGTCACCCATAAGGAAGCAGTGTGTCAGAAATGCCGCTATGGAATCTGTACGGCAAAAACCTGCAAGGACTGGGGCACAACGGGGGTGAGTTGCCAACTCGTGAATAGAAAATATCTACAAGCAGAGATCGAATGCATGACCCATCCTAGGTCAATACGATCAGATATAAATAAACCTCAATATGAATAAAGCTGAAGCATGCTAAACTGGCAATGTAATCTCTATATGAGTGTAATGCCAAGTGCTCGTGCTAGTGCCTCAGGTAATAGCATGTCATGAATATGAGGTATGATCAATTTAATCAAATCTGCACACACGTGGATCCCGTCCACTCGTCACCCAATAACAATAACCATCATGCAAGTAAATATCATGAAACCTGTGCATGGAAATATGAGGATATAACCCACCCGTGTCCCTCGCGACACGTCAAAATCATGGAACCCGAGTGCCCAGCATCGGCACTCGAAAACATCATGAAAACTGTGCCCAGCATCGGCACATAAATCCTCATATATCGGGCTCCGTCAGTCTGGATCGGCCCGCGGTCTCTGTCTGCGGTATCGGCCCTCGGCCCCGGCAGGACGCCCAAATCTATCCATCGACTCTGGTCAGTATCCTCCGGATAACCGCCAGGTCCAACCAATCATCGGTAGGTACTCGCCCGCCTCCAGGCTCAATCGGCAAAGCTCATCGATCATCTTGCCGAGGGGAACCATACTGGGTCCACCATGTACCCGCAATCGGCTCATCCACTCCTCGATTCGGGTTTCACATGTCGCTCTCAGCACCGAGAAAACACATGGTGGACGCACTGAAATATCATATCAAGGGTAACCGGGTTTTTAAAGCAATGACATATTCTCTTTTGAAACACTCTCGGTTCCCAAATCCAGAAATATCATAGAAACAACATATCTCAATGCGTATAATCAAAAGCATGAAGTATGCGACATGTAAAGGAAGGTATGCATATCATCATGTCATGCAAGGATCATATACTGAATGCAATAGTACTACAGTGTAGTGACATGGCAATTATCGATGATGAGTGTATGAGCCGGCAACAAGTGTACGTGGAACATATGCATCATCGATAATGGTGCTGGTGTCCTAGCAGCATGACTGAAATATAACCACAGTACAAGCGATGCAATGCAAATAGCATGAATATGCGGAATCGAATAATCAACGCAGAAGTAAAGAATCTACACCAATCTGTACAAGTCATGCAGGGGTGCCATTTGAAATAAGACGAATCAGGGCTTTTGGAAAAACAAGGGCTACGGTGTTTTAAGAAAAGATACATCATTTGAAAATATCCGTATGACCCTTCTGCCTATCTTTAAAATATCCCCGATTCGTTAGTTTGAAATAGGTATGACTCGGTCCAGTCTAATGTCTACTAAGTAATCTAGACAGGAGGGGTAAGAAACCACCTAATCTGAGTCAATATATATAGATATGATAGTCGGTGATCCCGCCTCAATAATATATCGTAAGATATCCTCGAGTCATGAGTTCGGATCTATCATCAATATCGGCTCGTACGGTAGATCGTCGTACGGCATCCCAATAGCTGGGTAGGGGTCAATGTCACAGTACCTCATCACATATCAGGTATCACCATCATCAGATCGCATAATCTGGGGTTCTACTCTAAGTCTAGTACAAATCGATACCATCTATAAAAATATGAATGCGGGTAAAGCACATGTCCAAAGGCCCGCTAAAACTATCATATCGCACCTCGAAGACAAGCTATGTCACATTGCCGATCTCACGGCCTCACATCAAGTATCATCTCAAACCACGTATCATCCTCAAATCCCGTATATAAACACATAGTCCCATACCCATGTGTAGATATACGCACCATCATATGCACTCTAATAAATGAAAGAATGAATGCAAGTATGTGTGTAAATGTATGTGTGAGTGCAACCACTACTCTAGGGTTCGCACTATACTAAACCAATATATTCTTATCATCAAAATATCATTATTACCATCAATAACCCTAAACAACACATAATAAATATTCGTGTGTATACGTATTCGTATACATCACCACTGACGGCGGGGGTGCTATACGCCATCCACCCGACTTCTCCCCATAGATATAAATCTACTCACATTGCTTCTCGTGTGCCAAAGCCGATGTCGCTATCTTCACCTCCTTTGCCTCAACATCACGCGGGGTACCTACAAGTATATCACAATGCTAAAGCACATGAAAATCACATCGGAAACCAAAATAGCACACGCTACCCGCATAGGTAAAAACCTATCGACTCGCATGTAAACACAATCAAAATCCACTTGTCGTTGACGTCCAAACGCCACCCGACAGGAATGAATCACCAAATACTAAAATCCATGCTAAAACAAGTCCCAAATTATACACCAACATAGGAAAATCAACCCAGATTTCACCCTAGATGGAATCAGTCAAAACTAGACATACTCAGGGTCAAAACTAGAGGAAATGGGGGCATGCACAGAAAACGAGGTAATTCCTTAAAATACATTATTTTAGAATTTTCCATAATTTTTCCCCATTTATCTGTATTTAATTATACCAGAATATTAAAATATTCATTAAAATAATATTAAATTATTAAATTTCCCAAAAATCATATTTTATTATTTTGAAGACGTTACATAGGGAATGCAATACGTACAAAATAGTAACCGTGAACATGCAATATATATAAGGAACACTATAAGGTCCTATCAGCCCTGACGTAGAACGCCATGCGGGCGATATCCCCGTAGATGTGAAATCTACTCACCGTAGTCTCTCGCTAGGTGTAGCCAACAACCTGCTTCCCCTTCTTCGCGGCGTCCGCCGTACTCGCCTGCGAACCTAGAATTACACAATATATCATATGTAAGCCTGAAGTCACACAAACGCGACATTTAAGCCGAAATAGTAACTCGTGTCGTGAACCAAACACACGTGTGCGCGATACACTAAAACGTGTGGTTACGCGCCTGAAACCACTCCGACGCGCCGCGATACACAGAACCCCAAACCCACACACACGTATCACGCGTGTCGCGAAAGATTGAAAATACGGGAAAATAGGTAATCACCTCCAGATTTTGATACAGGAAAGATATTGGAAAAATAAATATACCAAAACAACCCAAATAGCAGCAGACACCCACACCCCAAACCCCAACCCAAATCTCCCTCATCTGGCCGCAAATTGCGGCCATAATGCAATATTTGGCGGCCCCAAATGGGAATTGGGCTCCCAGGTTGGGTGTGTGCACTCTATACCCCCCATATATGCTACAGTAACATCTAGATTTATACTGAAAAGTCTCGGGTAGTAGCAGATCCTACAGGGCCTTATATCAAGTTAAAATCACACACTTTGCACAAAAATGGAACTTTATGGTATTTTGCTGAAATCTGAAACAAACCTAGGTCTAATCCCACACTAATAACTCATTAACAAGCTAATCAAGCCACAACAACATAAATTTTAACATATTAACACTAAACCCCTTCAATAGCACTAAAATGGCACAAAAATATGATATTTTTAAACTAAACATGCAAGTTATGAAAATTTGGTGCTAGGATTGAGATTTATACCTTCAAAGGACCTTAAAAACTACCTAAAGTCCAGTTCCTCCCTCAAGTGTGCAGATTTGCCTTGAACACCTCCAAAAACCTTGATTTTTTTCATGTTTTGTAATGGAAAAAGTATTGATTGGTGTAGGGTTTTGTTTGGGAATTCAATGGAAAGTGAAGAGAAGAAGAAAATGAAGTAAATGGGAGGGGTTTTGCTGCTGGAGCTGCAGGAATTTCTGAAGTGAGTGAGAGGAGAGAGAGAGAGAAGAATGGGGTCAAAAGTCCACCCTTCACCTAACCACCATGCTACCTTGTTTTATTTGGATTTTTTTGGAAATTATAAAAAGGGTTTAGGATATGATTTAAAATGTAAGAATTAAGTTAGCAACCATGTAACCAAAAGCATGGTTACATGCTACCAAAAACCCTAAGTCCCAAAATAGCTAAGTGTGCAACACTACAAAAAGAAAATCTTTCAATTGCTAACACGACAAAAAAACTAATAATCCTAGAACACATATATATAATCATACGTACCATCACTAATTATCACGACAGACATTCAAACGGAAATTCAAAGTGTTACAATCTACCCCCCTTAAAGAAATTCGGTCCCCAAATTTAAAAACAAACATAACTATACGCACCTTCAAAAAGATGGGGATACCTCCTCCTCATCTAGCTCTCGGTCTCCCAAGTGATTTCCTCGCCGCCCTAGCCACGCCAAAGTACTTTGACGGACGGTATCTCCTTCGACCTCAGTTTCTTCACTTGCCGATCCAAGATCATCACCGGCTGCTCTGCATAGGAAAGGTCGTGCTCAAGCTGGATCGTTGGGTGCTGAATCACATGCGAAGGATCATGAAGATATCTGCGGAGCATCGAAACGTGGAATACGGGGTGCACGTCTGGAAAACTGGGCGGAAGGGCTAACCGGTACGCAACCGCACCAATACGCTCAAGTATCTCGAAAGGGCCCACGTATCTGGGACTAAGCTTCCCCTTCTTTCCAAACCTCATTACGCCTTTCATTGGGGAGACCCTCAAGAAAACATGATCCCCAACAGAAAACTCAAGCATGCGCCGACGACGGTCCGCATAAGATCTCTGCGTACTCTGGGCTGCTCTCATCCTATCGCGAATCAACTGGATCTTCGCGGTCGTTTCTTCCACAATCTGTTGTCCTAAGATACTGCTCTCACTGAGCTCCGTCCAACAGGTAGGTGATCTGCATCTCCTCCCATAAAGAGCCTCAAACGGTGCCATCTGAATGGTCTCCTGGTAGCTGTTGTTGTAGGAGAACTCTACTAAGGGCAAATGATGATCCCAGCTACCTCTGAAGTCTAAAACGCATGCTCTGAGCATGTCCTCGAGAGTCTGAATAGTCCGCTCTGACTGTCCGTCGGTCTGCGGATGGAATGCTGTGCTGAAACTCAAACGAGTGCCCAAAGCCTCCTGAAGCCTCTGCCATAACTGGCTGGTAAACTGGGTGCCTCTATCGGACACGATGCATGTCGGAACTCCGTGCAGTTGTATAATCTGATCAATGTAAACCTGGGCATACTGAGTAAACCCGAAAGTCGTCTTCACCGGTAGGAAGTGAGCCTCTTTCGTCAAACGATCCACGATCACCCAGATGGAGTCATACCCTCGACTAGTCCTGGGTAGACCCACAATGAAATCCATAGATATCTGTTCCCATTTCCACTCCGGGATGGGTAACGGCTGTAGCTCTCGCGCGGGCCTCTGGTGCTCAGCCTTGACTTGCTGACAAGTCAGGCATCTCGACACAAAATCTGCAATGTCCCTCTTCATACCGTCCCACCAGTAAACATATCTCATATCGTGGTACATCTTGGTGGAACCGGGATGAACACTATATACCGATCGATGTGCCTCCTCAAGAAACTCGCGCCGCAATCCCTCAGCATCTGGTACGCACAGTCTAGCTCCAAATCGTAGTATCCCCCGATCATCGATCACGAACTCGGAAAATCTGCCCTGTCCCATCTGTGTCCTGATCTCTGAACAGCGGTCATCGCTGTGCTGTGCCTCGTGTATATGGTCAAGCAACTGTGGGCGTGCACGAACATGCGCAATCTGTCCTCCGATCGGCGTAAACTCGAACTGAACCCGGCTGTCGCATAAGATCTGCCAATCCGCCGACGACTGACTCTGGACTGTGCTCAAACAGGATAGACTACCCCCGGGCCTCCTGCTCAAAGCATCCGCCACTACATTCGCCTTGCCCGGGTGGTACAAGATCTCGCAGTCGTAATCCTTCACTAACTCCATCCATCGGCGCTGCCTAAGGTTCAGGTCTCGCTGCTGAAATATGTACTTTAAGCTCTTGTGGTCGGTGAATATCTGGCACGACTCTCCATACAGATAATGTCGCCAGATCTTGAGTGCAAAGACCACTGCAGCCATCTCCAGATCATGAGTAGGGTAATTCTGTTCATGTTTCTTTAATTGCCGTGAAGCATACGCAATCACCCTGTCATGCTGCATCAAAACGCACCCCAACCCTACTCGTGAAGCATCGCAGTAGACCACAAATCCGCCTGATCACGAAGGCAATGATAGCACTGGTGTCGTAGTCAGTAGAGCCCGTAGACGCTGGAAACTGTGCTCACACTCCTCCGTCCAATCGAAGCGAACTCCCTTCCGGGTCAACCCGGTCAAGGGTGTAGCAATGCGAGAGAAGTCCTGCACAAATCGCCTGTAATAACCGGCCAACCCCAAAAAGCTGCGAATCTCCGTAACCGATGTAGGTCTGGGCCAACGCTGAACGGCCTCGATCTTCCTCAGATCCACACATATACCATCTCGTGAAATCACATGCCCCAAGAAGTCTACGCTGTCCAGCCAGAAAGCACACTTGGAGAATTTCGCATAAAGCTGGTGCTCCCTCAAAGTCTGCAGTGTAATCCGCAGGTGCTGCTCGTGCTCCTCACTACTCCGGGAATACACCAAGATATCGTCGATGAACACTATAATGAACAGATCAAGATACGGTTGGAAAATACGGTTCATCAAATCCATAAATGCTGCTGGCGCATTGGTGAGTCCGAACGACATCACCAAAAACTCATAATGGCCGTAACGTGTGCGGAAGGTCGTCCTAGGAATGTCCTCCAGTCGAACCCAAAGCTGATGGTAGCCAGATCGCAAATCGATCCTCGAAAAGTATCCTGCCCCCTGAAGCTGGTCGAACAAATCATCGATGCGTGGCAAAGGATATCTGTTCCGCACTGTCACCCTGTTCAACTGGCGGTAGTCGATGCACAAACGCATACTGCCATCCTTCTTCTTGGCGAACAAGATTGGAGCACCCCAAGGAGAAACACTGGGTCGAATAAGTCCCTTATCCAGCAAGTCCTGCAACTGGCCCTTCAATTCTCGAAGTTCCGCCGGGGTCATCCGATAAGGCGGTACAGAAATAGGCCCCGTGCCAGGAACCAAGTCAATACAGAAGGAAATATCACGCTCGGGCGGTAGCCCAGGAAGCTCGTCAGGGAACACATCAGGGAACTCGCTAACAACCGGAACCTGATCCAGAGGAACTTCTGTAGCTCTAGTATCGCAAACATAGGCGAGAAATCCCTGACATCCCTTCCGCAAAAGCTGTCCAGCGCGAAAAAAAGAAATCACACTGTGAAGGGTGGCGCTACGGTCCCCCAACACAACAACAACCGACTCGCCGGGAAAACAAAATCGAACTGTCTTCTCGCGGCAGTCAACAGAAGCATAGCACGTAGCTAACCAATCCATGCCCATAAGAACGTCGAAGTCCAACATCTCAAGAAGGATCAAATCGACCGGCAACTCTCTATCGCCAATACGGACGGTACAGGATCGGAACACGTGCCTAGCAACAAACGACTCTCCCACAGGAGTAGTCACAACAAGCGGCTGGTCAAGCAAGCCGGACTCTCTACCAAAACTCGGCACAAAGTGTGTGGATACGTACGAGTGCGTGGATCCGGGATCGAATAACACGTGTGCATCAACCGAACTACAGAAAGGATACCTGAGACCACCGCATTGGACGCCTGCGCGTCCTGATGCATCAAAGCAAAAACTCGCGCCTGTCCTCCACCTGCAACTAACTGTCCCCTGCCGGCCGCTGGCTGCCCTCTACCTCGGCCACTATGAACAAATCCTCCGCGACCACGACCTCTCTGTATATGCGTCTGACGCGGAGTAATAGTAGGTACTATCGGCAATGCCGTCTGGGGTGGTGAAGGTGGTAATGTAACATGCGGTGCTGCCGCCCCACTCCGGGGTATCTCAGGACAATCTCGTACACGATGATAAGAACTCCCGCAACGGTAACATCCCGATGATGGTCGCTGACCCTCCTGGGGATATGAGCTAAACAATTGGCCTCGTCTCGAATCTTTGCCACCTGCAAGGTGCCTGTCACGACGCCGGAAAGGTCGTCTCTGCACGGACGTATCTGCACGAACTCTCTTCGGCTCTGGGGCTGCCGAAGTCTCAGCAAGGTGCTCCTCGACCACTAGGGCTGCGTCTACAGCTGCTGCATAGGTCTCGTAGTGCTGCGCGCTGATCGCAAGGAACAGTGGTGTAAGCAAGCCTCGAACAAACCTCCTGACTCGTAACTCCTCGGTAGCCACTAAATATGGGGCATAGACTGATAGCTCTGTAAACAGCACGTCATACTCTGCCACTGTCATCCCTGGCGTCTGGCGCAAGGACCCAAATCTGCGTGCTCGGGCATCCCTAACACTCTGGGGAAGGAAACGGGCTAGAAATACTGTCACAAACTCTGTCCAGGTCATAAGAGGAAGACCTGCTGCTCTGCCTTTCTCAACTGAATCACACCACTTCTGCGCAAGAACTTCCAGGAGAAAGCTCGCGAACTCAACCCATTTCGCATCTGCGCATCTAAGTGAACGACATATCCGTGCCATCCTACCAATGAAAGACTGTGGGTCCTCGGCTGTGTCGGTGCCTGTGAAGACCGGAGGCTTCAGCTTCATGAACTCTGACAGCGATACTGTAATCACCTCCGTATCCGAAGGTGCAACTGCCTGAACTGTGGGTACCACCGCGGTCTCTGCAACGGGTGGAACTACCTCTGGTCGCTGCGCTCGAAGTGTCTCAACTAGAGATCCCATCATCTGGCGCATCTCCTGCATACTGGATCCCATCGTCTGGCGTATCTCCTGCACACCAGCCCCTAACAAAGCAATCTGATCTGTCACGGCAGGAACAGCCTGCTCGGGCACAACCGGTGTACGGCCCGGATCAGTCCTCGTCTCGGACGAGTCAACTCGAATCTCGGCCCTCGCGGCCGCTCTCTGCGCCCTCGTAGTCTTTGGCGGCATATTGGCTGAAAGGAACAATAGGATTCGATAAGGATACGGAATCGAATCGCAAGAATGTATATACTCAAGAAGGAATGTACATCAACAAGTCCTAAGGTCGCGTAGGCGGAGTACCGTGTTGTGAGTATGCCGCGGAACATACACACTCTACGCTACCCTGCTGCAGCTACCTACTCCATCATACCAGGGTCATCCTACACTCCGAAAGGTAAAACCTACGCTCCGATACCAACTTTGTCACGACCCAAAGTTTGGCCCATGACCGGCACTTAACCACGTAACGTCTACAGGCGTAACGTGACTAAGGGAACCGGAAACCCAGAAATCAAACCAGTGAAAGTATAGAGTGTGATAATGTTTTAAAAGAAAGTACTTACATCATGATAAGAACTCTAAGTAAACAATCACCAAGATAGTAGTATACGACGCCGTAGCGAAGATCAATATCCACCAGTGGGAACAACACAGATAGGATAAACTGCAAGTACAGTCGGCTCACAACGAGCTCGACACCAGAAAACAAATATAATACATCATCGTCCTCACACTGCCTCTAAGTCAAATACATACATGGTAGATGGAGAATACTAGATACAATAATGTACATACTGAAAGATAAACTGATACCGCACAAAACCCATCTATCAGCAAAAGAGCTAGTACACCAACTATGGGGGTATCTGTGTCAAAAGATGCAACCGCAGCCTGCCGCGACTACTCCGAAGGGTAACCTGCAAACACTGTGGCACAACGGGGGTGAGTTGCCAACTCGTGAATAGAGATAACATATAAAGGCAATCGCGAGCATGCACGTACTACGCTTCTCTATCATATGCCAACAGATGATATCAATATGTGATAAGCAGTATGTGCAATAATCATGCAAGTGCTCTATCAGGTACTGTACTACCGGATGAAGTACAAATGCTCTATCAGGTAATGCATCTACAGGATGAAGTACAAATGCTCTATCAGGTAATGCATCTACAGGATGAGGTACAAAAGTAATGCTGAGCAGGGCAATATAATATCTACACGGAATGTCAACGTGGAATATATAATTGGTGTCCATCAATGCACCCAGATCCCCCAAATAGCTCAGGCGCCGGCACTCTCATCGTCCCTCAAATCCTGTACATCTCTGAGAATCCCGAGTGCCCAACATCAAAACCCAAATATCATAAAGACTCGTGTCCAGCATCGACACGCAAATCCTCATCCATCTGGCCCCGTCAGTCCGGGTCAGCCCACGGGTTCCGTCTGCGGTATCGGCCCTCGGCCCCAGCAGTACGGATCACCCCACATCCATCTATAGACTCTGATCAGTACCCTCCGGATAACTGTCAGGTCTAACCAATCACCGGTAGGTAGTAGTCCCTCTGCCAGGCTCACCGTCTACTACACAGCGAAACCGTTCTCGCCCCGGGGTACCATACCGGGTCCGCCATGTACCCGTAATCGGTCTCAACCAGCTCCTCGATTCGGGTTCACATATATCACTCTAGCACCGAGAAAACACATGGTGGACGCACCGAAATATCATATCAAGGGAACCGGGTTTTTAAATGATTACATATTTGCAATAGCCACGGTTCCCAAATCCAGAAATCACATGTAATCCAAACCAAATGCAAGTCAATGATCCGATATGATATGTGCGTCAATATAAATAGCATGTCAAGTCACATATAGATGAGCTACAATATGATGATCCGATATAAGATAGGCATCAAGCATGAATAGCATGTCAAGTCACATATAGATGAGCTACAATATGATGATCCGATGTAATATAGGCATCAAGCATAAATAGCATGTCAAGTCACATAGAGATGAGCTACAATATGATGATCCGATGTAATATAGGCATCAAGTATGAATAGCATGTCAAGTCGCATATAGATGAGCTACAATATGATGCTCCGATGTAATATAGGCATCAAGTATGAATAGCATGTCAAGTCGCATATAGATGAGCTACAATATGATGATCCGATGTAATATAGGCATCAAGCATGAATAGCATGTCAAGTCGCATATAGATGAGCTACAATATGATGATCCGATGTAATATAGGCATCAAGTATGAATAGCATGTCAAGTCAAATATAGATGAGCTACAATATGATGATCCGATGTAATATAGGAATCAAGCATGAATAGCATGTCAAGTCACATATAGATGAGCTACAATATGATGATCCGATGTAATATAGGCATCTAGCATAAATAGCATGTCAAGTCACATATAGATGAGCTACAATATGATGATCCGATGTAATATAGGCATCAAGCATGAATAGCATGTCGAGTCACATATAGATGAGCTACAATATGATGATCCGATGTAATATAGGCATCAAGTATGAATAGCATGTCAAGTCACATATAGATGAGCTACAATATGATGATCCGATGTAATATAGGCATCAAGTATGGATATCAAGTCATGTCACATATAGATGAGCTACAATGCAATGATCCGATGTGATATAGGCATCAAGTATGGATATCAAGTCATGTCACATATAGATGAGCTACAATGCAATGATCCGATGTGATATAGGCATCAAGTATGAATATCAAGTCATGTCACATATAGATGAGATACAATGGAATGATCCGATGTGATATAGGCATCAAGTATGGATATCAAGTCATGTCACATATAGATGAGCTACAATGCAATGATCCGATGTGATATATGATTCCTATGTGTCATGGCAATTACTAACGGTGTGTGTGTAACATACAGGATAGTGCTCGTGCACATGGACCGTTAGTAATGGTGCGGTGTTCTATCAATTCTAATTTATATCTTTATAGTAGGGAATGCAATACGTACAAAATAGTAACCATGAACATGCAATATATATAAGGAACACTATAAGGTCCTATCAGCCCTGACGTAGAACGCCATGCGGGCGATATCCCCGTAGATGTGAAATCTACTCACCGTAGTCTCTCGCTAGGTGTAGCCAACAACCTGCTTCCCCTTCTTCGCGGCGTCCGCCGTACTCGCCTGCGAACCTAGAATTACACAATATATCATATGTAAGCCTGAAGTCACTCAAACGCGACATTTAAGCCGAACTAGTAACTCGTGTCGTGAACCAAACGCGCGTGTGCGCGATACGCTAAAACGTGTGGTTACGCGCCTGAAACCACTCCGACGCGCCGCGATACGCAGAACCCCAAACCCACACACACGTATCACGCGTGTCGCGAAAGATTGAAAATACGGGAAAATAGGTAATCACCTCCAGATTTTGATACAGGAAAGATATTGGAAAAATAAATATACCAAAACAACCCAAATAGCAGCAGACACCCACACCCCAAACCCCAACCCAAATCTCCCCCATCTGGCCGCAAATTGCGGCCATAATGCAATATTTGGCGGCCCCAAATGGGAATTGGGCTCCCAGGTTGGGTGTGTGCACTCTATACCCCCCATATATGCTACAGTAACATCTAGATTTATACTGAAAAGTCTCGGGTAGTAGCAGATCCTACAGGGCCTTATATCAAGTTAAAATCACACACTTTGCACAAAAATAGAACTTTATGGTATTTTGCTGAAATCTGAAACAAACCTAGGTCTAATCCCACACTAATAACTCATTAACAAACTAATCAAGCCACAACAACATAAATTTTAACATATTAACACTAAACCCCTTCAATAGCACTAAAATGGCACAAAAATATGATATTTTTAAACTAAACATGCAAGTTATGAAAATTTGGTGCTAGGATTGAGATTTATACCTTCAAAGGACCTTAAAAACTACCTAAAGTCCAGTTCCTCCCTCAAGTGTGCAGATTTGCCTTGAACACCTCCAAAAACCTTGATTTTTTTCATGTTTTGTGATGGAAAAAGTATTGATTGGTGTAGGGTTTTGTTTGGGAATTCAATGGAAAGTGAAGAGAAGAAGAAAATGAAGTAAATGGGAGGGGTTTTGCTGCTGGAGCTGCAGGAATTTCTGAAGTGAGTGAGAGAGAGAGAGAGAGAGAAGAATGGGGTCAAAAGTCCACCCTTCACCTAACCACCATGCTACCTTGTTTTATTTGGATTTTTTTGGAAATTATAAAAAGGGTTTAGGATATGATTTAAAATGTAAGAATTAAGTTAGCAACCATGTAACCAAAAGCATGGTTACATGCTACCAAAAACCCTAAGTCCCAAAATAGCTAAGTGTGCAACACTACAAAAAGAAAATCTTTCAATTGCTAACACGACAAAAAAAACTAATAATCCTAGAACACATATATATAATCACACGTACCATCACTAATTATCACGACAGACATTCAAACGGAAATTCAAAGTGTTACAGCGGTACATCTTGGTGGAACCCGGATGAACGCTGTATATCAATCTATGCGCCTCCTCAAGAATCTCACGCCGCAGTCCCTCAGAATCTGGTATGCACAATCGATTCCCAAATCGCAGTACTCCCTTATCATCGATCACGAACTCGGAAACTCTGCCCTGCCTAATCTGCTCCATGATCTCTGAAAGTCGGTTATCACTGGGCTGTGCCTCTCGAATACGGTCGAGTAACTTGGGACGTGCACGAACATGTGCAAGCTTTCCCCCTGTCGGAGTGAATTCGAACTCAACCGGGCTGTCGCATAAAATCTGCCAATCAGCTGACGACTGCCTCTGTACTACACTCAAACAAGATAGACTACCCCCGGGCCTCCTACTCAAAGCATCTGCCACCACGTTCACCATGCCCGGATGGTAAAAGATCTCGCAATCTTAATCTTTCACCAGCTCCATCCAACGGCGCTGTCTCAGGTTCAAGTCTCGCTGCTGAAATATGTACTTCAAGCTCTTATGGTCCATAAATATCTGGCACGACTCGCCGTATAGGTAATGTCGCCAGATCTTAAGTGCAAAGACCACTGCAACCATCTCCAAATCATAAGTGGGGTAGTTCTGTTCATGTTTCTTCAACTGCCGTGAAGCATACGCGATCACCCTGTCATGCTGCATCAACACGCAACCTAATCCCACTCGCGAAGCGTCGCAATAAACCACGAATCAGCCCGATCCCGATAGCAATGACAACACTGGTGCAGTAGTCAGACGAGTCTTCAACTGCTGGAAGCTATGCTCGCACGCCTCAGTCCAATCAAAAGGAACTCCCTTCCGGGTCAATCCGGTCAACGGTGCAGCAATACGGGAGATGTCCTGAACGAATCGTCGGTAGTAGCCAGCCAAGCCGAGGAAACTGCGGATCTCCGTAACTGATGTCGGTCTAGGCCAATGCTGAACGGCCTCGATCTTCTTCGGGTCCATACATATGCCATCTCTCGTAATCACATGACCCAAGAAATCAACGCTGTCAAGCCAAAACGCACACTTAGAGAATTTCACGAACAGCTGATGCTCTCTCAAAGTCTGCAACGTGATCCGCAAATGCTGCTTGTGCTCCTCTCGGCTCCGGGAATACACCAAAATATCATCAATAAACACGATGATGAACAAGTCAAGATACGGCCTGAATATACGGTTCATCAAATCCATAAACGCAGCTGGTGCATTGGTTTTTCCGAACGACATCACCAAAAACTCATAGTGCCCGTAACGTATGCGAAAAGCTGTCCTAGGAATATCCTCCTGCCGCACCCGCAACTGACGGTAACCCGATCGCAAGTCAATCCTCGAAAAGTATCCCGCACCCTGGAGCTGGTCAAACAAATCATCGATACGTGGTAAGGGATATCTGTTCCGTATGGTAACTCTGTTCAGCTGGCGGTAATCAATGCACAAGCGCAAACTGCCGTCTTTCTTCTTGACGAACAGGACAGGAGCACCCCACAGAGAAATGCTAGGTCGAATAAGCCCTTTATCTAACAAATCCTGCAACTGATCCTTCAGCTCTCTGAGCTCCGCCGGGGCCATCCGATAGGGCGGTATGGAAATAGGCCCCGAGCCGGGAATCAAGTCAATGCAGAACTCAATGTCGCGCTCAGGCGGTAGCCCAAGTTGGATATAGTGCCCTCAGAGTCAATTATTGGATCGCAGGCACGTGATTGCAATGATTGAGGGAGGACCTATGCCGGTAGGACAGTCTTACTCAAGATGATAGTATGCTATCTGGTTTATCTTTATCATCGTGTACTGCTTTAAGTGACCTTACAGGTCGCTATTACACGTTAATAGAGCCCTTAGAATTCTTGCTTGACTGCCAGCAGTATGATAGAGATCACATACGTGGGAGCTGGGGTCTATAAGCACATCTTTAAAAGGTCCGTAGTCGTGGGAGTTTTCGAGACAGGGCATCGATACTCCGCAGTAGACTAGTGTATACAGTCGAGACCCCGACGAGGGGCGGTGGCCGGTCTCACAAGCCATCGGTGTCAATTGGTTTACCTAAGATGTATACAGGTGCTCATTGGGTTATTAGTACACCGGACAGGACTCGCCGGGAACATGCTAGTTGGTATTATACCTGACGTCAGATAGCAGTTCCCTGGTGACATGTGTACAGGTTAGTTCATCGACCTGAGATCGTCATTTGTCTCGTGTGAGTTCCCACTGTGCTTTGATTACTACCCTACCACGGCTCAAAGGAGTCGTGCAAACAGGTTTTAGTTAGGTCCTGAGCCACATGGAGGCAGTGAGCTGATCGGCAGGGGTTTCGTCTCTCCCGGTATTGGAGGTGAGATCGCGCTGTGTCTAGGAGAGCCATTCCACGAAGTCCTTGGCCAAGGAAGGAGATTTACTGGTAGGTATTCCAGTAGTATCTCAGGGTGTTCTGGGCTACACTCCGACACGACTTGTACCGCTTTTAGGGGTCTGACTTTTACCAACCCCCTAGGCCCGCCATGCGATGCTCATAGACGAACAGACCGGACTGTACGGATATTGTTACTGACAGGTTCAGTAGGATGTCAGGATGAGTTCGCTCATCGACCTCACTTTTGGTCAATACCTGGTAGACCGTTACATACAACTAGTACCACTTATGTCCTAGTGGTTAAATCCACAGCCAAAGTATTGGCGACTCTTTAGAGTTGTTGGAGATAGTGCCCTCAGAGTCAATTATTGGATCACAGACACGTGATTGCAATGATTGAGGGAGGACCTATACCGGTAGGACAGTCTTACTCAAGATGATAGTATGCTATCTAGTTTATCTTTATCATCGTGTACTATTTCAGATGACCTTACAGGTCACTATTGCACGTTGATAGAGCCCTTAGGATTCTTGCTTGACGGCCAGCAGTATGATGGCGATCATATACGTGGGAGCTGGGGTCTATAAGCACATCCTTAAAAGGTCCCTAGTCGTGGGAGTTTTCGAGACAGGGCATCGATACTCTAGAGTAGACTAGTGTATACAGTCGAGACCCCGACGAGGGGCGGTGGCCGGTCTCACAAGCCACTGGTGTCAGTTGGTTCACCTAAGATGTATACAGGTGCTCATCAGGTCGATGAACTAACCTGTACACATGTCACCAGGGAACTGCTATCTGACGTTAGGTATAAGAACAACTAGCATGTTCCCGGCGAGTCCTGTCCCGTGTACTCATAACCCAATGAGCATCGGAATTTTTGTTCGATCGAAGTTCTAAATACGCTAGAGCAAGCTAGTAAAGGTTAATGGCGTGGCTCTGATGTTGCAGATTGGTCGTGGGGGATAGCCTGGATGCAATGGTAGTATAGTTTGGTTTATTATGTACATTTGATATTGCGGGGCGAGCGTCCGACGTGTGGACTGCCGTTACTGCCTGTTTATATATTGTTCTTTTGGGGCACGACCGGGCTGAGGTCGATGTACCCGTTGTATGTATATTTTATTTTCTGTACTCGGATTGCCCCGCGGAGGGGTGCATGGATAGCCGGGTTCTAGAAGGCAACGGGCCCGCATATCATGGCATTGAGACGGAGGGGGCTTCACTCTAGAATTGGCGGGCTATTCGCCGCACTCGTAGGCGGTACAGGTTGACCCAAGGAGAGGTGCCCAAGTTACCGGATTCCGTGAAGTGCTGGGTGGTCCATTCACGTCGTTGAAGGGGGGTGCCTCGCTTCAGGTTTTGGCGGGTAACTTGCAGCGCCCGTAGGGGTCTAGGATTTCATTGCACAGGCTATCCACACGACCAGGGGAACGTCGGGTTTCAGCAGCGGCTCTGTGAAACCCGCGGCTTCCAGATTATCTGTATTGTTCTGTGATGCTTATTACATTTCTGTGATGTTGCATTTTATCACGCCTTAAACGAATTTTATATATTGATATATATACTAGTAGATGTTGTATATGTTTTGCATCCGTGCTAGTCCAGTCCCCGCTCTGTCGTTAGTTAAGTAACCTAACGGGTGATGACGGGACCCAGTAGCGAATGCGGGTGGCATATACGTACATCGTATTTTCGTTCTTTATTGGTATGATTAATTGATGAGACTGCATTGATTCGGATTAATGCAAGCTAAACAAACCTATTCTGATGTTGTTGGAACATTTTTCAAAAAAAAGGCTCTTATTGCGAGGACGTTCTCTTTTGTTTTGCACGGTGGTATTCAGTTGGAATATCCAGCACCTCAGTCGACGAGGCAAGGGCCGAGATCCCTTCACCGGGAATGACCTCTTAGACAGAAGTTTGCGTCAGGGCAATAACTTCACTATAGTCGATTACTTTTGCTTTGCATCGTGGTATTCAGTTGGAATATCCTGCACCTCATTCTACGAGGAAAGAGCCGAGATCCCTTCACCGGGAGTGACCTCTTTAGCAAAGGTTTTCGCCACTATATTTTTATAAAATGCTATGCAGTTCCTTCAACGATATCAAGTTCATTACGTTAAAAGTTTTTCTCCAAAAACTAGTCGTAGCCCTCTGTCATTTCTTATGGGTATTATTTAGTATTCGTGCTGCGTTTGTTGACTCTGTCAAGGCGTAGTGTACGGTAGCTAAGTGGTGCTTGTTTGTAGCATGGCTATGGAATTGGTTAGGACAGTCGTGCGGCCTTGTTGACTCCGTCAAGGGCACGTATGGGTGGGTTTAATGCAATCCAGAAAATGACGGGTTGAACTTGACTAGGACTCTTTGATTTGTTGACTCCATCAAGGTCACTTGGGTCTTAGGGGTAAAAACACACATTGGGAGTTTCTAAAGAAACTGAAACTTGCCAGGCATGTGCATACCTTCTAGAGTGTGATAACGTGAGAGGATTCCATCACATTATCATGCGATGATAGTTGATCCCGATTCCCACTGATGAGTTGGTTTACTCCTCGGGTGATCCCGACTAATTCTTCTTTCAGGTTTGGAGGAGAATTTGACGATACAGTAGGAGGTTTCCTGATTAGATAAAGTGATAACCATTCTGATCTAGGTTAGAGTGCACGCTGAGTGTTTCTTTTCTCTCTCTCTTTGGAAGCGACCATGGCCCGACCCTTGACTATGACTCAGTGACCAAGTTAACCGAACCTTCTTAAACACTGGCTTTTGGATTGTCAGAGTTGGAAACCTCATTGCCACTCCTACTTTTACCCTTTTCTCCAGGACACCCCGTATTACTACAAACGTCCACTTCCATTGGACAAAACCATCGTATGGTTATATACGAACTCGAAGGAATTTATTCGAGGATGGTTTCTGGTTCTGGAGAAAACGAATAGGACTATTCAGTTGTCTTTTCATTTTACCTTCTCTCAGGTTGCGAGTACTCCTTGGTTTAGGAGATAGTACACCTATTATGCAAATTGGATAGTCTTCTTCCAAACCTTAGGCTGGTGCCGAACGGTGGGGAATGAAGAAAACCAATTAGCATAACAATGGTGTACAGAAGGTATTAAGTAAAGACATATCAAGGGATTAGTAAGAGGGAGAAGTAAATTGCGACTGCTATTCACGACCAAATTAAGTATTTCATTACCACTCCCACCTAACCTTTGTATTTCTCCAGGACATTCCGTATCACTACGAAGATCCACAGTTTATTGGATACTCCATCGTATGGTTATATACGAACTCGAAGGAACTTGTTCCAGTTCGGGGATGTATTCTGGTTCAGGAGAAATAGGAATAAGGTTTTATTCAGTTGTCTTTTATCTTTACCTTCTCTCGGGTTGCGAGTGCTCCTAGGATTAGGAGAGTACACCCATTATGCTTATTGGATAGTCTTCTTCCAAACCATAGGCTGGTGCCGAACGGTAGGGAAGGAAGAAAACCATTTGGCCTAAAAGTGGTGTACAGAAAGTAATGACTAAAGACATATAAAGGGATTTGGAGAGATGGCAAAGAAATATACGGTTACAGTTGTGAATCTGGATAATGGAAGAGGCATTTCTAGGAATACCCGGATACCCCTTCGAAACATTTTCATGTTTCAGTTTCACTGTGTATTGTTAAAAGAAAACTGATTTTCCAATTAGTCCTTGCTCCAGTGTATGTATTTACCAGGTTTGATTATCACATCTGTATGGTTTTACAGATGATGAGTGGGAGTAAGTTACTGGGAATTAGGTGATCATCCTCACTACATCGGAATTCGCTGTAATTGATGATATTTGAGGAAGTCACCTGGGTTGTTTGTCGGACGGTAAATATTTGGTTTTGAATATCCGCTGTTATGCACCAATTTCAAATTGATACATCTGTACGTCTATTTTTATTGAGTGAGATATACCTTTTTGAAATTATGTCCATGACATTTACCTATATCAGTGGATGGTTAGGTAAGGAGCATTAAACAGCGGTGTAATTCTTCTTAACCATAAGTACAGTTTTCAACCTACGACGCACAGGGAATGAGTTATTAGACTCAAGGGACTTATACAGAGTATTGTATGTTGTAACACCTTAGATTGTGTTTTGTAGCTAATTATATTTTAATGTATGGATTTTAATAAAAAGTTTACCAAATTAAGTTTTTAATATTTTATCCTATTTTATGAGTATTTTATTAGAATTTTTTTAGGCGCACACACACTTGTGCATGATAACTAGGGTTTAGAGATGGGGTTAGACCATGATTAGCAAGCATGATGGATTAACCCATTCTCTTTTAGTTAATTATTATTTAAGTGTTTTGGTTTTATTATTCAGGGTTTTTTTAAAATGAAAATGAATTTGAAAAAGGTTTTAATATTGGTTTGAATTGTTGACTTTGAGAGAGAGAGAGGGAAAGCATGGGGCAACATGGCTCAAGCTATGCTCATTAAATAAGGGAAGAGAAAGAGAGTGGAGGGGGTTTTGAATTTCCTCTCATTTCTCTCTTTGTTCTCTCTTTTCACTCACTCTCTCACTCTCTCTCACACACACACACACACTCAGCAGCAGAAGAAGCATCATCAACAACAGAGACAGCAACAACAACATCAGCAACAACTGCAACAACAACAGAAACAATAGCAGCACCAGAGGAAGCAACAGCAACAGCTAGCAGCAGCAGCTCGAGGCAACACCAACAGCAGAAGGCATCAGCATCAGCAGCAGCAACAGCTCATGCAACATCAGCAGCAGCACTGGCAGCATCAGCAGCTGTAGCAACAGCAGCCCCAGCACTTGTAGCAGCTCCTTTCACTTCTTCACCTGCTTTCTAGGGTTCTCTAGGGTATAATTTCTTAACCCAATCCCTTAGTTGCTAAGCTTGTGTTGATTTGCTTCGATTAGTGTTAATTAGCTAGTTTAGTGCTAATTATGGTGATTTGTGAGATGTTGTGGCTAGTTGATGATTGTGTTGGTAAACCCTACTTATTTAAGTGTTATTAAGGTCACTTGAACTGAGTTTTAACCCAGATTACACTAAAATACCATAGGGTTTCCTTTTTAGTGCAAATTGGTGTTTTTAAGCGATATTTGTGACATTCTGTGATCTGCTATTGACCCAGACACTTCAGGATAAAATTGAGAAGACTGGAGCATGTACACTAGGTATAGACAACACCACCAAAACACGAGAGACCCTTTCCCAATCTTGGCCGCAGTTTTATTCAATCTGGCCGCAATTTGCGGTCAGGAAGGGGAGTGGGGTGCTGGGGTTTTGGGTAGGGTTGTATGCAGTGTATTGTAGTGTTTTGGCATGTATAGCTTTGTAAGATTTGGCCTATAGGAAAATCTGGGATCAAATATCGTTTTTCATGTCCGTTGTGTTTGCGCGATACGTGAGTGGGTTCTGTGATCCAGCGTGTCGCGGTAGTTTTAGACGCGTATACGCACGTTTTAGCGTATCGTGCACACGCGCGTTTAGTTCGCGACGCGAGTTTCTCATTTTGGTTCGATATCACGTTTTGCGGAATATTTGGCTTATATATAATTTCCATGTCTTATTTACAGGTTTGTAGGCGGGGACTACGGACACTGCTACAGGGGGGAGCAGATGGTAGGATTCACCTAGCGGGGAGCGTAGGTGAGTAGATTTAACATCTACAGTGGAATCGCCCGCATGGCGTTATGCGTCTGGGCTAGGATTCAAATACTTGTCGCATATTCTACGTTATTGTTAAAATTGCGCATTTACCCTATTTACTTAGATATAGTTGTATTGTGAATAGTAGCCGTAGGGCACTGCACATATTATTGACGGATCATGTGAGCACGGTTTGTATGCTACACACACACCGTCAATAATTGCCATGTCACACACCAACCATTATAGATACTATATTGCGTCTCGCACATGACATCTAGCTTATCGGTATACCTATAGTGTATCATACCATTAGCGATAGGTACATAGACTCCTTACGATACAACTACAGGTATACCTTGCTCATGTTTCATTTATACCTAGGGGGTATCTTACATATTCTACTTATACCCAGGGGGGTATACGACATCAGTTCTTATAGGTAGATACCTATACATTGCTACACATGTATGTTATACACATATTCAGTTGCTGTTACATATTTACCTTCACTGATGTTACTTATCTGTACCTTATTGGTTTCGCATACATCTGGTTTCAGCTACATATTCTCATTCATATGCTCGCATATCAGATATATCGCATATATTTATTCCTGGATTTGCGCATTGTTATTTGGGATTTTAGTTGATGTTTTCTGGATTTGGGAACCGCTGGAGTTCATGAAATTATGCATACATTGAAAAACCCGGTTTCCTTGATATGATATTTGCGCATCCACCATGAGCTTTATCGGTTCTGATTTATATATATACCCCTACGAGGAGGCGTAGAGGGTACATGGTGGGGCCCGGTATAGTTCCCCTCGGCAAGAAGATCGATGGATTTTGCCGATTGAGCCTGGAGGCGGGCGAGTACCTACCGGTAACAGTACTAATGACTCGGCGGGGGTCATGGAGACACCGTTGGGAGTCATGCACGTATGCATACGTCGAAAGGCGAGGGTCAGAGCTAGGCACTCGTGCTTTCGGGATAGTGTATGATACGTACCTATCAGGATTTCTGTGTCGATGCTTGGCACATTATTTTCATGATATTTCTTTTAAATACCTTTGTATATATAAAAGGGGATTTAGCCGTTGTTATATATACCCTTACACCAATATTAGTGGAATGGGATGCTAATATATGTGTATTGACCCCATCATATTTATTTCTGCATATATATATATATATATATATATATATTTAGGATGCTAGAATCTTACTTGAGACTTTGACTTGGGATATCAGGTGATTCATTGAGATTGGACATACATATGGGATTATTGATTTTACATTCTGGATATAGGGGATTACTCGATATTGTACATTGAGGAGACGTGAGACTTATATGATGTGAGAGCCCAACGTAGGGGCTGATTTGAGGAATTAGGATTTGAGTGTCTTGATGGATTGTGATCCTACCACGATGACAGGATTCCGTGGATGACATATGTCACTCCATACCTCATACCTATTCACTTATGCACGGTTTCATATATTGGTAGTACCTGTTAGTGTACCCTTATGATTGCTGCATATCTACTTTCTCATATCCCTATTGCATAGTCATTGCATACTTTTATCATGTCATTATTGCTTCACATATTGATTGTACCTGCTAGTGTACTTTCTATTATTCTGCATTCACATGACATGTTATTACTGTAATCGCATATCTTAGATTCATGCTGTACGTACATTCCTGCGATTACCTGCATATGTTATCTACTATTCACGAGTTGGCAACTCACCCCCGTTGTGCCACAGGTGTTTCAAGTTGTTCCCCAGAGTAGTCAAGGCAGGCTATTCCGCTATTCAGCTACTCATCTATCATCTTTTGCTACAGATACCGCATCGGCTCACAGTATACTATTTTGCTTAGGTGTGTTAGATGATTATCTGTATTTCATATTGTACATTCGTTGTATCTTGTACTCTCCATCGCTATTATGTTGTTGACTTAGATAGAGACTTGGTGAGGACGATATTGTATATTATTGTGGATTTGTTGTCTTCTATATACAGCTTTCTCTCTATTGTCTTTATTTCTTCGCTACGGCGTCGTATATTTGTATTGTATTTATCTTGGCTGGTTTTTACAAAAAGGGGGTGTTGCCAAAATTTTAAAGAAAGAAAGTAGAACTTTTTAATGAATTTGGGTTGCGATTTCAAGTGTTTCAAAAACTTATATTATCTTTTCCGTATTTTCTTGGTTTAGATTTCTGGGTTTTGGCTTTCTTTTACTGTGTTACGTCTTTAGGCGTTGCGTAGTATTAGGGCCGTCACGGGCAAATTTTGGGTCGTGACAAAGTTGGTATCAGAGCTCTAGGATTTACCTTTCGGAGTGTAGGATGACCTTAGTATGATGGAGTAGATAGCTTAAGCAAAGTAACGTAGTGTGCGTATGTCTGCAGCATACCCACGATGCGATACTTCGCCTAAAGTGTTCTAAGTACAAATTGTTTGAAATTCCTTCCTTGATGATTCATATCCTTGAGATTCGATTCCTTATTCTTATCGAATCTTATATCTATTTATAGCCTTTCCACTGATGACTATGGGGACTCAGAGTGATGCAGCGAGGGCCGAGGTCAGAGTTGGCTCGGGTGAGATGAGTACTGACCAGGATGGCACTCTAGTTGCATAGGTGCAGACGGATCAGCCTACGACATATACTATTGATAGGCTTGTGGCAGAGATGCTGGACTTCCACCAGACTATGAGTTCATTGGTTGATGTCGTTCGGGAGCTACTACAGGAGGTTGTCACCCCTGTTACTTAGTTGTCACTTACGATCAGCATCCAGCAGTCCGTGTAAGTCCACGTTGCCCACCCCGGTGCTTGCCGGGAGGCGGAAAACGGAATAAAAATCGGATTTTTATGAGCTTAGGAAACATGGACTAGAGCTAGAAGGATTTTGCTAAACAAAAACTTGCTAAAGCTAACTAGTAACTAGCTAAGTGCTAGAAAGGTTATACCTTGGGCTTTATGTCCTTCTCTCCTTGCTCCTTGGAGTAGTGGAAGGAGGTCACCTTTGTCGTCTTCTCCCGTCAAAGAAAGATCCACCCGAAAGCCTCAACCTTTGGCTTCAACTCCAAGCTAGAAGTAACTAGGGTGCAAGAAGTGCTAATCCTTGAACCCTAGATGAGAGTAGAGATTATCGAGAGAGTGTTTTTCTCAAGCTCAAGTGTTTCTCAACACATGAGAGGGGAGAGCTTGAGGGAGAGGAAAAACAAGTGAGAGAAAAGATATGATAGAATGAGAATAGAATAAACCATTCTCACTAATATATGTGTATTATTTTAATTAGATAATTAGTAAGATAATTGTCATGGTTAATCATGACATGACTATTATCATTTCAATTTGCAAGGATCAAAAAGTATCTTCCAAAAGAAATGATGATGGTCAAAGTGTTAACCTAGGTCAACAAGTCAAGGAAGTCAAATGGTCAACAACCATAACCATGCACAATTATTAAACTAATTATCAATTAACTATAATACACACATAAGCATTAGGGTTAATAAAATGACAATAGCCATTAACCCTAATCAAGGTCCTCTCCCTCTGTCTCAAACAACTGTGCATACGCACCCGCATTCGTGATCCGAGGAACACGAATACACTGAGAAAAACCAATCCCAAATCATATACTAGGATTCTGCTTAAACCAAAGCCCGCTAGTATAAACTGTCCGGACAGCAAATGTGCACAAGTGCGCGGATGTGAACGAACCCTGTCGCAAAACCATGCGACCTCTACTCATTTTGCCTAAAGGCGAATAGCTCTCTGTGTGGGACTCTAAAGACTCGACACTACGCTGGCAGTGGGTTTAACCACAGACCGCAAGCGGCACTAGCTGTACGTAACGGTCCCCAGGTAGATGTCGATAAGAAGACTGACGAGGTGAACCCCATCTGAACTCCTACTGAGCCTGTATGTGACAATCTCCGTACAGTCCGGTCTGTTCGTCTGATACATCGCATGGCGGGCCTACGGGACGGTGAACGTCAGTCCCCTAATAGCGGTACAAGTCATGTCGGAGTGTAGCCCAGAACACCCTGAGATAACACTGGAAACCTACCCGTATATCTCGCTTTCCCTGGCCAGGGACTACTCGTGTAATGGCTCTCCTGGACACAGCGCGATGTCAACCCCCAATACCGGGAGAGACGAATCCTGTCTAACCATCACTGCCTCCAAGTGCTTCGGGACTGCACCCAAAAACTACCTGTTTGCACGACTCCTTTGAGCAGTGGTACGGTAGTAATCAAAGTGCAGTGGGAACACACTCGAGGCGAAGTGACAGTGTCAAGTCAGCGGACTAAGCTGTACTCATGTCACCTGGGAACTGATAACTGACGATAGGTATAATACCAACCAACAGTTCCCGACGAGTCATGTCCAGTGTACTCGTAACCTAACGAGCACCCGTATACTATCCCAAGTACGACGTACTGACGGCTGTGGGACAGACCGTCTCCCACACTGGGATGAGAAGCGCATACGCTAGTCTACTCCGGAGTATCGATGCCCTGTCTCGATAGTCCAACGACCAGGGACCTGTATAAGGATGTGCTTATAGATCACGCAGTTCCCTTGAGTGTGAGCGCCATCACAACGCTGGTAATCAAGCAAAGATCCTAAGGGCTCTACTAATATGTATATCTGCGATATGCTAAAAGAAACACATGCACATATTAAAGCAGAGACAAACCAAGTAGCATACTACCATTTCGAGCAAGATTGTATATTCAACTGTGAATATCCCCAGCTTCCATTAAGTAATATACAAACTAGTATGATACAGTAATTGCCTCTAGGGCATATACACCAACAATCTCCCAGTTGCACTAAGGCCATGTACTGGCGTATCGAAGACCTATCATCTCGATCAGCAGCTCGAACTGAGTCTGGGGTAGGGCCTTCGTGAGTGGATCTGCAGTGTTGTTCTCCGTATTAACTCTCTTCACCTCGATCTCCTGGCGATCTATGATCTCCCTGATCAGGTGATACCGCCTCAAAATGTGCCTGGACTTCTGATGGGACCTGGGTTCCTTCGCTAAAGCTATAGCTCCGTTGTTGTCGCAATACAGCGGTATTGGATCAACAATGGTAGGAACCACCTGAAGCTCCTTGAGGAACTTCTTCATCGAGACAGCTTCCTTTGCGGCATCGCAAGCAGCTATGTACTCCGCTTCCATAGTTGAGTCAGCAACGGTCTCCTGCTTGGAACTCTTCCAGCAAACCGCCCCTCCATTGAGGGTAAAGACATAACCCGACATGGACTTGGAGTCATCCTTGTCACTCTGGAAGCTGGAGTCAGCAAAGGCCTCAAGCTGGAGGTCTTTTCCGCCATACACCAAGAACATATCCTTAGTCCTTCTCAGGTACTTGAGAATGTTCTTTACCGCTATCCAGTATTTCTCCCCTGGGTTTGACTGATACCGGCTTACAACGCTCAACGCGTATGCTACATGCGATAGAGCCTACCGCAGAAGCGTAGGGTATAATAGACATGCGATCCCTCTCCAAATCAGTCTTGGGAGACATCTCTTTGGAGAGGGTGATCCCGTGACAAGCCGGTAGATTACCGTGCTTTGAATCTTCCATACTGAATCTTTTCAGTATAGTGTCGAGCTACCTTGACTTTGAAAGTCCCAACATCCTCTTAGATCTATCACGATAGATCTGGATCCCCAGAATGTAGTTAGCATCACCCAGGTCCTTCATGGAGAACCTCTGCGACAAGAATCCTTTGACTGACTGTAGCATAGGAATAGCATTTCCTATTAGGAGAATGCCATCCATGTACAAGACGAGGAATACTACAGTTCTCCCTACAATCTTACTGTAAATGCATGGTTCATCTGGGTTTTTGATAAAGTCGAATTCTTTGACAGTATCATCAAAGCAGATGTTCGAACTCCGTGATGCCTGCTTAAGTCCATAGATGGACTTTAGCAACTTGCACACTCTACCGCTGCTCCCACTCTGAATGAATCCCTCCGGCTGATCCATATAGACGCACTCTTCCAAATTTCCATTTAGGAAAGCCGTCTTTACGTCCATCTGCCAGATTTCATAATCGTGGAAGGCAGCAATGGCAAGAAGGATCCGAATGGATTTCAGCATAGCCACTGGAGAAAAGGTCTCGTCATAGTCCAAACCAGGTCTTTGACGAAAACCCTTTGCAACAAGTCTAGCTTTATAGGTCTTAACCTGCCCATCTACACCAATTTTCTTTCTGAAGATCCATTTGCAGCCTACGGGTTTTACCCCTTCTGGAGCAAAGTCCAAAGTCTAAACTTTGTTGGTGTACATGGACTCCATCTCGGCCCACATTGCATCAAGCCATTTTACCGAGTCGCCGCTCTGGATGGCTTGCTAGAAGCTAGTAGGCTCACCATAATCCATGGTGCAATCCTCTCTATCCCCGTCAATGAGAAAACCGTAGTATCTCTCGGGCGGATGAGACTGCCTACTACTCCTGCGGAGTGGCGTATGAATGTCCTGTTCTTTCGAACCCTCTGGTTCTACTAAGCTTTCAGTAATAGCTTATGGTTCTGGAATTTCTTCCAGTTCTATTGCGCTCCCACTTATCTGATTTTCTAAAAATTCAGTTTCCAAGAAGCGGGCATGGCGAGAAACAAAAACCTTTTGTTCCTCTGCGTAATAGAAAAGATACCCCTTGGAGTTCTTTGGGTATCCCACAAACTTATACTGTACCGAACGTGCCTCGAGCTTGTCCACATGCTGCTTTTTTACAAAAGCTGGACACCCCCATGTCTTAAAGTGTTTAAGACTGGGTTTCTTCCCACTCCACATCTGATATGGTGTGGTAGGCACTGACTTAGTAAGAACTTGGTTCAAAAGATATGCAGCTGTTTCTAGTGCATAACTCCAGAAGGATCGCGGCAACTCAGCCTTACTCATTATGGAACGAACCATATCCAATAGGGTTCGATTCCTTCTTTCCGATACACCGTTGTGTTGTGGTGTGTATGGAGGAGTGAGCTGAGAGAGAATTCCATTCTCTTTTAAGAAGCCCAGAAATCGGCACTCAAGTATTCACCACCTCGATCAGATCTCAGTGTCTTGATACTTTTGCCTGTTTGTTTTTCAACTTCATTCTTGTATTCCCGAAATTTCTCAAAAGCTTCTGATTTGTGCTTCATCAAGAAGACATGCCCAAACCTAGAGAAATCATCAGTGAAAGTAATGAAGTATGAATAACCACTTCGCGCATGTGTAGAAATTGGACCACACACGTCACTGTGTATGAGTCCCAAGAGCTCGCTCGCTCTTTCTCCGTGTCCAGTGAACGGAGTCTTTGTCATCTTTCCCATGAGACAAGATTCACAAGTGGCATAAGACTGGTACTCGAACGGATCCAAGTATCCTTCTTTATGTAACTTTGTCAACCGTGTCTCATTAATGTGACCCAGTCTACAATGCCATAAGAAAGTCTGATTTGTTTCCGGAGACTTTCTTTTAAGTGTGTTCTGGACACTGAAGACCTGAGCTTGATTCAAAACGTATATACCGTATTTCAATGTACCTGACCCAATCAGTACTTGATTTAGGTGGATGTTTACTACATCGCTTACAAAAGTAAAATCATATCCTTCCTTAGATAGTAAGGATACAGATATGATGTTACAAGTCGCACCTGGTACATAAAAACAGTCACGCAGAATCAATATCTGCCCAGTTGTCAGTCCTAGATGATATTCCCCTACGGATTCAGCATACATGCTCATTCCGTTAGCAACCCTGAGAGTCATATCACCTTTCCTGATAACCCTACGGTTTCTCAAAGCCTGTAACGAATTACAAATATGAGATCTTGATCCGGTATCCAATACCCAGGAAGTAGGGTTAACTGACATACAGTTCTCTATCACAAACACACCCAAAGCCGAAGCCACAACATGCTTCGAATTCTGGCTACTGGCTTTAAAAGCCCTGCAATCCATCTGCCCATGTTCATTCCCGTAACAATAGGAACATCCTTCTTTTACTACATCTGTTCCTGAAACTTCTGCCCTTCCCTTTCTTTCTACTTCCCTAGTTTCCTTTAGGGTAGTAGGTAGAGACTGTTGAACTGAGTCAGCATCTGACCCGTTCTTCAACGTGGTCTTCAGGTCCGAGAGCTCAAAAGAGCTGGTCTCTGTAAGGACGTTGCCCCTTACAGATGACCCGATAGCTAACCTCACTGGAAGCAATTCGTTCGAGGTCTCATATCTTGCGATACGAGATTGCTCTCCATATAAAACTTTGTTGTGGAGGAAGATAGAAACTGAGTCCATCTTCTCGTGCTGCCTCTGGTATATACCATCAACTGAGGCTAACACGAGGCACTTGGCTTTCGCACAGTCTTCTTTCGATGTCCTACGAATATCAATATACGTGACAGGGGAAACTGGACCTGAGACGGCAGGGGTTGGATCAGTCAAGAGGTGTCCCAGCTTGTCCTGGGCAATGGACATCTGGACAGACCTTTTCCAGTCAAAACAGTCAGATTCAGTCATTTTAATATCTAGATGTAACCTAGGTGCGGTCACTGGGTCGCTGCAATTAAGAGAGAGAGAGAAGAAAACACTTAGCATGATGCTCTTGCAAGTTTAGATTGGTTTTTAATTTATCTAAACAGGATGGCTCCCACTGTCTCTCGAATCCCTTCTCAAACCGTAAAGAAAGGATTAGTCAGGATCAATCTCACCGTACAATACTTGCTTAACCGTTTAGCCAGGCCAGTGTCGGTACTTCGAGGGAGGTTTTTCAACGCTTTCGCGAAGTTCCTTAATTAAGTAACCTCTTTTCCCTATGGGCATAGCCCCGCTAACACCTTTCTAGACACCTACTAGGTTTATAGCATTGATCGTTAAGTGAGAGTTTTCCCGAGGAGTAGCATATACTCACAGTAGGATCGGGATCCAAATATCATCGCGTGATAAGACCGAAGGAATCCTACCAGAATTATCACACTCCAAATGGTATACAGCGCTAGCAAGTTTCAGTGCTTATGAAACTCCCGATGTGGATTTTTTCCCCATGCTCTTATGACCTTGACTAAGGCCAACAAATCATAAGTCACATGTCAAGTTCTACCCGTCGTTATCCAGGTTAATTTGAACCCACCCGTATATACCCTTGACTATGGCCAACAAAGCAATACGACTGCCCTAAACCAACGCATTCTATCTATGCAACATATGAATACCCACCAGCTACCAAACACTGTACCTTGACTAAGGCCAACAAACACAGCTTGAATACTGTTGAATATTCATATGAAACGACGGAGGGCGACGAATGGTTTTGGCGAAACCGTGAACGTAGTGAACTTGATCTAATCGATGGAACGAGATAGCTTTTAAAAAGGAGTGGTTCAAGCTCCGCGTTTAAAAGTTTAGTTTTGAAAAGAACCGAGTGGTTTTCAAAGTGTTCCAATCGACTATTACTTGGTTTATTTTCTTGCATTAGTTCTTTTAATGCGTACCATCATTTAATCCTACCATTGCAGAAAACAACCAAAATATGACGTACGCTTATGCCATTCGCATTCGCCACGGGGCCCCGTCATCACCCGTTAGGTTACTTAACTAACGACAGAGCGGGGGCTGGGCTAGCGCGGCTGTAAAACATAAGCAACGCCTAAATAGTTATCATATATAAATATATAGCAATGATAGACATTACAGATCACAGATGAATACATTGGATATACTAGGAATCCGCAATCCGTTCGAGCCTGCAACGAAAAGCGGATTACACGGTCGCGGTGAATAGCCAATACCCCACCCAAGACCCCTACGGGTGCGGCAAACTACCCGCCAAGTATCCGAAGCGAAGCAACCTCCCTCACCACCGTGAGTAGGCCACTCGGCACTTCGAGATACCCGGTAGTTTGTGCACCCCCTCCATGGGTCTATCCTAGGAGCAAAAACAGTAAAAAGAATTATACAATAACGGCTACAACCCCGACCCGGTTGTGCGGCCAAACAAATAATAATATTACATCAATTTACATATTACAAATGAATGAAAGAAAAACAACACTCATCTCACATCCACCCCGGCTATTCATCCGCGACAATCCAACCCATTCATATACACATACCATCATCAATCACAGATCACAGTTATGTATACCCCCGACTAATCGACATATAGCGATTAGCCGACGTTCAATACATATAAACATCACAGATATAACCTTTTATTCAAAGTGTATTGAAGTTCGAAAAAAAATACGGATTTATAGGCCCCCAAAAATAAATTTCTATTCTGGAAAATCTGGACACATATAAACCATCTTAAAAATCCTACAACTGAGCCATAAGAAAACTGCACCAAACTCGACTCAGTGAAGAGTCAAAACAGCGGCGGTTCCGCGGTAATAGCTTGCTATTGCCGCTGAACCGCGGCGGTTTAAACGAATCACTGGACCGGGTTTGGTGGTTTTCTTCAAAAAACCCTGAGACGATTTTTGGAGTATAACAAATTTTGTTTTGACCAGAAAAAATTTTAACAGAAACTTAGGGTTTCGAAAACTTGGTTTTTCGATTTTTTCGTTTCGAACTTCGATACACTTCACTACCTAGCTAGTTTATGTTTAGTTAGGCTCTGATACCACTGTAAGTCCACGTTGCCCATCTCGGTGCCTGCGGGGAGGTGGAAAACGGAATAAAAATCGGATTTTTATGAGCTTAGGCAACATGGACTAGAGCTAGAAGGATCTTTGCTAAACAAAAACTTGCTAAAGCTAACTAGTAACTAGCTAAATGCTAAAAAGGTTATACCTTGGGCTTTATGTCCTTCTCTCCTTGCTCCTTGGAGTAGTGGAAGGAGGTCACCTTTGTCGTCTTCTCCCGTCAAAGAAAGATCCACCCGAAAGCCTCAACCTTTGGCTTCAACTCCAAGCTAGAAGTAACTAGGGTGCAAGAAGTGCTAATCCTTGAACCTTAGATAAGAGTAGAGATTATCAAGAGAGTGTTTTTCTCAAGCTCAAGTGTTTCTCAACACATGAGAGGGGAGAGCTTGAGGGAGAGGAAGAACAAGAGAGAGGAAAGATATGATAGAATGAGAATAGAATAAACCATTCTCACTAATATATGTGTATTATTTTAATTAGATAATTAGTAAGATAATTGTCATGGTTAATCTTGACATGACCATTATCATTTCAATTTGCAAGGATCAAAAAGCATCTTCCAAAAGAAATGATGATGGTCAAGGTGTCAACCTAGGTCAACAAGTCAAGGAAGTCAAATGGTCAACACCCATAACCATGCACAATTATTAAACTAATTATCAATTAACTATAATACACACATAAGCATTAGGGTTAATAAAATAACAATAGCCATTAATCCTAATCAAGGTCCTCTCCCTCTGTCTCAAACAACTGTGCATACGCACACGCATTCGTGATCCGAGGAACACGAATACACTAAGAAAAACCAATCCCAAATCATATACTAGGATCCTGCTTAAACCAAAGCCCGCTAGTATAAACTGTCCGGACAGCAAACGTGCACAAGTGCGCGGATGTGAACGAACCCTGTCGCAAAACCATGCGACCTATACTCATTTTTCCTAAAGGCGAATAGCTCTCTGTGTGGGACTCTAAAGACTCGACACTACGCTGGCAGTGGGTTTAACCACAGACCGCAAGCGGCACTAGCTGTACGTAACGGTCCCCAGGTAGATGTCGATAAGAAGACTGACGAGGTGAACCCCATCTGAACTCCTACTGAGCCTGTATGTGACAATCTCCGTACAGTCCGGTCTGTTCGTCTGATACATCGCATGGCGGGCCTAGGGGGCGATGAACGTCAGTCCCCTAATAGCGGTACAAGTCGTGTCGGAGTGTAGCCCAGAACACTCTTAGATAACACTGGAAACCTACCCGTATATCTCGCTTGCCCTGGCCAGGGACTACTCGTGTAATGGCTCTCCTGGACACAGTGCGATGTCAAATCCCAATACCGGGAGAGACGAATCCTGTCTAACCGTCACTGCCTCCAAGTGCTTTGGGACTGCACCCAAAAACTACCTGTTTGCACGACTCCTTTGAGCCGTGGTAGGGTAGTAATCAAAGTGCAGTGGGAACACACTCGAGGTGAAGTGACAGTGTCAAGTCAGCGGACTAAGCTGTACTCATGTCACCTGGGAACTGATAACTGACGATAGGTATAATACCAACCAGCAGTTCCCGACGAGTCCTGTCCAGTGTACTCGTAACTTAACGAGCACCCGTATACTATCCCAAGTACGATGTACTGACGGCTGTGGGACAGACCGTCTCCCATACTGGGATGAGAAGCGCATACGCTAGTCTACTCCGGAGTATCGATGCCCTGTCTCGATAGTCCAACGAATAGGGACCTGTATAAGGATGTGCTTATAGATCACCCAGCTCCCACGAGTGTGAGCGCCATCACAACGCTGGTAATCAAGCAAAGATCCTAAGGGCTCTACTAATATGTATATCTGCGATATGCTAAAAGAAACACATGCACATATTAAAGCAGAGACAAACCAAGTAGCATAGTACCATTTCGAGCAAGATTGTATATTCAACTGTGAATATCCCAAGCTTCCGTTAAGTAATATACAAACTAGTATGATACAGTAATGGCCTCTAGGGCATATACACCAACAGTCCGTCACCTACATAGCACCAGTGGTTGCAGCTCCAGTTGATGAGGCGCATATTCCAGAGGCTCAGAGAGTTCCAGGACAGTGGAGGACTCATACCAGTATACCAGCCCGGAGACAGAGGTTTGGTCATCGAGACAGATTTCGTGGCCGTCGTGGGAGTAGCAGAGGCTTAGGACGAGGACAGTCGTTCAGCTCTCATCCCGAGGATGGTCAGCAGACAGCGCGTAGATGTTTTCGATGCGGGAGCCTTCAGCACTTCGTCAGGGATTGTTCCTTAGCACCTCGTCAGGATCGTTTTCAGAGAGGCCGTGGACGTGGAAGGTTTGCTCAGAGGGCTCAGTCTACCAGAGGATTTCAGCCAGTTGCGGGTAGAGGGCAGACACAGGAGTTTGCTTCTACTCATCGGGACGCGCAGACGTCCAATGCAGAGTTTTCAGGTATCCTTATTTCACATGTTCTTTAGATTGTACTCTTTTCTTTTCATGCTTGTACCGTGGTTTGGTAGATTAGTCGTAGTTGTTGTTTTAACTTCTGTCAGCGATTTTTTTGTTGCGTGACACGTATTTCAGTTGTGTGCCAATCGGATAGGAGATAGAGATTCATCCGTCGTTTTGATCCTTCTAGAGATGTTGGATTTGACGTTCTCCTAGGCACGGACTGTTTAGTTGCGTGTTAGGCGTCTGTGGACTACCGTGAGGAAACAGTCAGGAATTGCTTTCCCGACGAGTCAGTTCTTGTTGTGCAGGTGGATAGTTGTGCCGCCTCTCACAGCTTGAATTCAGCCTTTTTCGCTAGTCGGCTTCTGAGGAGATGTCGTGGATTCTTGGCGTTCATTCGTAATACCGTAGCCACAGAGGGTTGGTTGGGCCGGTGTTCCTTTCGTGCGAGAGTTTTTCCGACGTTGTTCCGGATGGGCCGGCGAAGCTTGGGAGCTAAAGGATCAGCTGCAGAGTTGTGGTTTGGGGAGTTTTGTGCGTCTGAGTGTTTCGCATTAGAGAGCTCCTATTTCTGTTCATCAAGGAGAAAGACGGCAGTTTAAGGTTGTGTATCGACGGATCGTTACTTGAACCGGCTTACGGTGCGGATAGGTATCCTTTACCTCGCCGTGACGATTTCTTCGATCAGCTCCACAGTGCGAGACATTTTCCAAGTTTGTTTAGGATCAGGTCATCATTATTGCGGATTCGGGGTGATGGCATTCCGAAGACTGCTTTATGCGTGCTACGGGATTTGTGTGTTTTTGTGAGTCGTTGGATTCACTGGTGCCCTAGCAACATTCGTTGATGTGATGAACCAGATTTCTGTAGGCCGTTCCTCGACCAGTTATTGTTGTGTTATTTACGACATTCTGGTCTATCTAATGTGTCTTGAGGGACAGTAGTAGCACTTGAGGATTTGTTATGCAGATACTGGGGGCATCCCAGCGGTTGCTAGATTCTCGGAGTGTTTCTTCAGGCTTGTTTGTGTTGACTCCTAGGTCTTGTTGTCACGGGAGACGGTTTCGTATGGTTCCGAGGGAGATCGTGGCCGTACAGCTTAGGTCCAGACTGGTGTGCAGGACGGAGATCCGCAGATTTTTGGGCTTAGCAGGTTCTTACCGCCGTTTCGTGCAGGATTGCTAGAGTAGTGTTGCACCGTCGACTGAATGGACCGGAAGGGAGGTTTCTTTTCTGTGGACTGAGGCATGTGTGCGGAGTTTTCGGCAGTTGAAGATTCTGTTAACAACTGCACTAGTTCTTTCTTTGCTTTCTGGTTCGGGCGACCTTGTTGTTTAACTGTAATGTTTCTTGAGTGGGCTCGAAGTGTGTACTGAGGTGACACTATAGAGTTATTGCTTTTGCTTCCCTACATTTAGAGGAAGTACGTGAAGGATATTCCACTCATGATCTGGAGATGGCCGCGGTGGTTTTGCGTTGGAAATTTGGAGACACTACTTGTTCGAGAGTCGTGTCAGATTTTCACGGACCACCAGAGCTTAATGTTCATCCTCCTGCAGCGGATTTTGATTGTTGTGATAGTCTTCTGCAGATTTACAGTTCTTGTGTGATCGTTGAGTACAGCTTAAGTTCGTCTCTATGGAGGGGACAGCTTGCTCGTGTCCGCACCCGACCACTTTTCTTAAATCGCTTTCGCGAGACACTGCCCGCCGATGCTCGTTCGTCAGAGATACTTGAGCATACTCGGCTGGGTAATGATTCAGAGTCCTTGATTTGTGACAATGGTATGCTAAGTTAGGGACACGTTTTTGTACCAGATATTATCAGGTAAAGACGTGAAATCCTAGAGCAGGCACATCTGTTAACTCTCTATATTCATTCAAGTTCCACCAACATTGACGTGACTTGTGAGATAGTTACGGGTGGACAGGGATGTAAAGGGAAGTTTCATGGTTCGTTTCAAGGTGTCTGTCTTGTTGTGTGCTTGGGTCGAGCATCTGAGGCCGGCTGGAGAGTTGCAACCTTTTACCGTTCCGAAGTAGGAGTGGGAGCAGATCTCCACGAATTTTGTTGTGGTTTCTACCCAAGTTTAGTCAGGGTGTAACTCCATTTGGATTCTTGTCGTCCGGTTATACTCAATTTGCTCAGTTGTTTCTTGTTAAGTTGTGTGTTTGTATTGATTGTTGTCAGCGGTTGGGGATTGTCACTCGCCATCGTTAGGGTTCTCCTTTGATAGCTGTTATCAGGAGACACTCCAATTGGCCACCTTTAGGTTTAGGGGTTAGGTCGTGTCGATCACCAGTCTGTTGTTTTCTCTAACTTTGTGTAAGTAGGATTTTAGACCCCAGCTAGTCTAGAGACTTCGGAGATGGTCCAGTTGTGTTAGGTCAGGATGGGAATTGTCCATTGCGAACTGAGGTCTTATGCCGACTGCGTTGGTCATAGACTCGAGTTCGCAGGGACAGATCATGTATTCCTACGGACTTCCGATGAATGACGTGTTGGATTGTGGGGAGCTTGTCCCAGGATTGTAGGTCCTTTCGAGATCCTATAAGCGAGTTAGTTTCGTTGCCTTTAATTTGGCACTTCCGCCCAGATTGTTGAATTTCACCCCGTATTCCTTGTGATGATACTTTACAATTACCTTCTTGACCTTTCTCACATGATTTGGCACCGGACCATTGGACTTCGACGCGATCGTTTCGCTCACCGGCAGCCATGTGTGTTAATGGCTCGGCAGCTGGAGGAACATCGGTCAGGGGTCTTGCTATCTGTGAAGGGTTTTTCTTGGACATAACCGTATAGTGAGATAATCACTTGGGAGGCTGCGAGCGAGATTTGAGAGTTGTAATCTTCTTTTTGAAGGTACGCGTAGAAGTATATTTTTAAATTCCGGGATGAATTTCTTTTAAGGGGGGGGGGGGAGATTGTAACACCTTAGATTGAGTTTTGTAGCTAATTATATTTTAATGTAAGGATTTTAATAAAAAGTTTACCAAATTAAGCTTTTAATATTTTATCCTATTTTATGAGTATTTTATTAGAATTTTTCTAGGCACACACACACACACACACACTTGTGCATGATAACTAAGGTTTAGAGATGGGGTTAGACCATGATTAGCAAGCATGATGGATTAACCCATTCTCTTTAAGTTAATTATTATTTAAGTGTTTTGGTTTTATTATTCATGGTTGTTCTAAAATGAAAATGAATTTCAAAAAGGTTTTAATATTGGTTTGAATTGTTGACTTTGGGGGGGGAGAGAGAGGGAAAGCATGGGGCAACATGGCTCAAGCCATGCACATTAAATGAGGGAAGAGAAAGAGAGTGGAGGGGTTTTTGAATTTCCTCTCATTTCTCTCTTTGTTCTCTCTTTTCACTCACTCTCACACACACACACACACACACACACACACACTCAGCAGCAGAAAAAGCAGCAGAGAGAGCAACAACAACATCAGCAACAACTGCAACAACAACAGAAACAACAGCAGCACCAGAGGAAGCAACAACAACAGCTAGCAGCAGCACCTCGAGACAACACCAACAGCAGAAGGCATCGGCATCAGCATCAGCATCAGCAGCAGCTCATGCAACATCAGCAGCAGCACTGGCAGCATCAGCAGCTGTAGCAACAGCAACCCCAACACTTGCAGCAGCTCCTTTCACTTCATCACCTTCTTTCTAGGGTTCTTTAGGGTATAATTTCTTAACCCAATCCCCTAGTTATTAAGCTTGTGTGTTGATTTGCTTCGATTAGTGTTAATTAGCTAGTTTAGTGCTAATTATGGTGATTTGTGAGATGTTGTGGCTAGTTGATGATTGTTTTGGTAAACCCTACTTATTTAAGTGTTATTAAGGTCACTTGAACTGAGTTTTAACCCAGATTACACTAAAATACCATAGGGTTTCCTTTTTAGTGCAAATTGGTGTTTTTAAGCGATATTTGTGACATTTTGTGATCTGCTATTGACCCAGACACTTCAGGATTAAATTGAGAAGACTGGAGCATGTACACTAGGTATAGACAACACCACCAAAACACGAGAGACCCTTTCCCAATCTTGGCCGCAGTTTTATTCAATCTGGCCACAATTTGCGGCCAGGAAGGAGAGTGGGGTGCTGGGGTTTTGGGTAGGGTTGTATGCAGTGAATTGTAGTGTTTTGGCATATATAGTTTTATAAGATTTGGCCTGTAGGAAAATCTGGGATCAAATATCGTTTTTCATGTCCGTTGTGTTTGCGCGATATGCGCGATACGTGAGTGGGTTCTGTGATCCAGTGTATCGCGGCATGTCGCGGTAGTTTTAGACGCGTATACGCACGTTTTAGTGTATCGTGCACACGCGCATTTAGTTCGCGACGCGAGTTTCTCGTTTTGGTTCGATATCGCGTTTTGCGGAATATTTGGCTTAGATATAATTTCCATGTCTTATTTGCAGGTTTGCAGGCGGGGACTAGGGACACTGCTACAAGGGAGAGCAGATGGTTGGATTCTCTTAGCGGGGAGCGTAGGTGAGTAGATTTAACATCTACAGGTGAATCGCCCGCATGGCGTTATGCGTCTGGGCTAGGATTCAAATACTTGTCGCATATTCTACGTCATTGTTAGAATTGCGCCTTTACCCTATTTACTTAAATATAGTTGTATTGTGACTAGTAGCCGTAGGGCACTGCATATATTATTGACGGTTCATGTTGCACGAGCACGGTTTGTATGCTACACACACACCATCAATAATTGCCATGTCGCACACCAACCATTATAGATACTATATTGCTTATCGCACATGACATCTAGCTTATCGGTATACCTATAGTGTATCATACCATTAGCGATAGGTACATAGACACCTTACGATACAGCTACAGGTATACCTTGCTCATGTTTCATTTATACCTAGGGGATATCTTACATATTCTACTTATACCCAGGGGGTATACGACATCAGTTTTTATAGGTAGATACCTATATATTGCTACACCTGTATGTTATACACATATTCAGTTGCTGTTACATATTTACCTTTACTGATGTTACTTAGCTGTACCTTATTGGTTTCGCATACATCTGGTTTCAGCTACATATTCTCATTCATATGCTCGCATTTCAGATATATCGCATATATTTATTCCTGGATTTGCGCATTTTTATTTGGGATTTTAGGTGATGTTTTCGGGATTTGGGAACCGCGGGAGTTCATGAAATTATGGATACATTGAAAAACCCGGTTTCCTTGATATGATATTTGCGCATCCACCATGAGCTTTATCGGTTCTGATTTATATATATACCCCTACGAAGAGGCGTCGAGGCCGTAGAGGGTACATGGTAGGGCCCAGTATGGTTTTCCTCGGCAAGAAGATCGATGGATTTTGCCAATTGAGCCTGGAGGCGGGCGAGTACCCACCGGTGACAGTACTAATGACTCGGCAGGAGTCATGGAGACACCGTTGGGAGTCATGCACGTATGCATACGTCGAAAGGCGAGGGTCAGAGCTAGGCACTCGTGCTTTCGGGACAGCGTATGATACGTACCTATCAGGATTTCTGTGTCGATGCTTGGCACATTGTTTTCATTATATTTCTTTTAAATACCTTTGTATATATAACAGGGGATTTAGCCGTTGTTATATATACCCTTACACCAATATTAGTGGAATGGGACGCTAATATATGTGTACTGACCCCATCATATTTATTTCTGCATATATATATATATATATATATATATATATATATATATATATATTAGGATGCTAGAATCTTACTTGAGACTTTGACTTGGGATATCAGGTTATTCATTGAGATTGGACATACATATGGGATTATTGATTTGTACATTCGGGATATAGGGGATTACTCGATATTGTACATTGAGGAGACGTGAGACTTATATGATGTGAGAGCCCAACGTGGGGGCTGATTTGAGGAATTGGGATTTGAGTGTCTTGATGGATTGTGATCCTACCACGATGACTGGATTCCGCGGATGACATATTTCACTCCATACCTCATACCTATTCACTTATGCACGGTTTCATATATTGGTAGTACCTGTTAGTGTACCCTTATGATTGCTGCATATCTACTTTCTCATATCCCTATTGCATAGTCATTGCATACTTTTATCATGTCATTATTGCTTCATATATTGATTGTACCTGCTAGTGTACTTTCCATTATTCTGTATTCACATGATATGTTATTACTGTAATCGCATATCATAGATTCATGTTGTACGTACATTCCTGCGATTACCTGCATATATTATCTACTATTCACGAGTTGGCAACTCACCCCCATTGTGCCACAAGTGTTTCAGGTTGTTCCCCAGAGTAGTCAAGGCAGGCTATTCCGCTATTCAGCTACTCATCTATCATCTTTTGCTATAGATACCGCATCGGCTCACAGTATACTATTTTGCTTAGGTGGGTTAGATGATTATCTGTATTTCATATTGTACATTCGTTGTATCTTGTACTCTCCATCTACTATTATGTTGTTGACTTAGAAACTTGGTGAGGACGATATTGTATATTATTGTGGATTTGTTGTCTTCTATATACATCTTTCTCTCTATTTTCTTTATTTCTTCGCTACGGCGTCGTATATTTGTATTGTATTTATCTTGGCTAGTTTTTACAAAACGGGGGTGTTGCCAAAATTTTAAAGAAAGAAAGTAGAACTTTTTAAAGAATTTGGGTTGCGATTTCAAGTGTTTCAAAAACTTATATTATCTTTTCCGTATTTTCTTGGTTTAGATTTCTGGGTTTTGGATTTCTTTTACTGCGTTACGTCTTTAGGCGTTGCGTAGTATTAGGGCCGTCACGGGCAAATTTTGGGTCGTGACATATGTTGTCCAGCGTCCATGAGGACAGAAGGGTTGGTTCTCGTACTATATTCGGTTTACTTATGACTTCTCTAGTTTTTAGACAAGTGTTTCATAGAAACACAGGGTCCATGTTTTGAGAAGTTATAGGTATGTAGATAAAGTAGAGAACCAGGTGTTGCAAGTATCGGGATTCTTCAAGATGATCGAAGATGTAGATACTTGTGTATGGTATTCAGTTGTTAGTAATGATTAAGAGAACTTGCCTCTCTTTAAGGTTACTCATAATTGGAAGTACTCCTAAGTTGAGTAATGTTTATCGGCCTCTCTCCATTTAGTTGACATATACTGGAGACAGCTGCATGATTTGAATCAGGTTCAATTAAATCAGTGCCTCTGTTTCTATATTGGATATAGAACACTTCATATCTTAATGATTTTAAGGTACGGGGAGTTGTCTGGCTTATGCTTAAAACCAGACTCTGGATAACTCAAGGCATGTTTCTGTAATGGCTGTTTGTGGGTTGACCCAGGCTATGACGCGGGTTGACATTCTACCATCAGGAAGATCAATAGTGATATTGTTCTTGACTCGCCGCGGTTTTTTAATAAAAATGGATTTTTTCAGAAAACAATAGTGGGAGTATGGTTGAACTGGAAGTGATTCCAGAACCGCAAACGATTACTGAAGATTTGATAAGAACCAAAAGATTCAATCTGGCTTGATATTCCATTGACCACTCTGCAGATATAGTGGGTAACCTCAGGCGCTCGAGAGGTACTTCGGTATGCTCAAGGACGGTGGCAGGGAGGTTCTTGTTTACCCAGACTTTCCATTGCTGTTGTTCCAGACTGTGAGACCCGGTAGGAGGATGAGTATAGCGTCGTTCTAAACTAGCTTTAGAAGTGCACGTGTATATGACTCTGCCATAGGGTTGTCGTGGTCAGTGGGAGCAGCGGAAGCATAGTGGACAAGTGGCTTATGTCTATTTATAGACTAAAGCAGAATAGCGGAGATAGATCATTTATTTCTGATGTGACAGTCATAGGTTTGACTTCATCAGAATATGGGATGGATCTGTTAAGAAGGTAGTATGGTGTGATATACTGGTATTTGGATGACATACACAGAGTAGGAAGTGAAATTCCTATACTATGGTCGGTTAAACTTTGGTTGTCACACAGTGGTTTCTCCACATAGGAATTGGATATTATATCAGGCATTCTGGTTACTAGATCGATGGTTTTAGATCTAGATTTGGGAAGTGTCCCAATCTGGGTACTTAGACGGCATTCTAAAGGTGTTTTAGAATGGACGACTCCTGGCACGGTAGTGTACCTGCAGGTGATGGAGTCACCCTCTCTAAAGGTGTCTTACAGACTAAAGGTGAGAGGGATGTGCATGATTGGCAGATCACTTACTTTGGCAATTGAGTCAATCATGAGAAGTCAAGTACCACACCAGATGTTGTTTTTGCACGAGATGCAGTAAGTTGATATTAGTCCAATCCTGGAGAAACGATCGGAAGTAGTTTTAGAACATAAGTTGATGTTCTAGGGAAATGATAACGGTAGCCTTCTTTGGGAGACAGTTATCATTCCAGGCTTCCAAGGTGACCTGGATGACAGAGTGACTGTCAGAGTTATAATTCTCCCTCTGAAGAGGGGCAGTATTTTGGACAGGTGGTCCAGGCGGATACTGAGGGAGGCATGACGCAAGATACTGATTATGTTCAGTTGACGATACAGTCTAAGAAGTTTAGATTTGGAGTTCATTTATGAGCTAGGTCCCATCAGATATCCAAACATATTCTAAGACAGGTATTGCTCATTTCGGGAGATGGGTTTCTCCGCGAACTTGAGATAAAGAGAGACATAGAAAGATACATCACAGCGGATCCACTCACTGAGGCTATTCCTCGAACGCAATAGTTTCGCAAACGAGCTTTGTGAGACTGACTAGTAGAGGAGTTGGGTCTTCGGTATCACACGGGCTGTGAGTATGCGACATCGCAATAATTAGCCTTGAGTGCAAGTGGGAGACTGTTGGAGATAGTGCCCTCAGAGTCAATTATTGGAACACAGGCACGTGATTGCAATGATTGAGGGAGGACCTATACCGGTAGGACAGTCTTACTCAAGATGATAGTATGCTATCTGGTTTACCTTTATCACCGTGTACTATTTCAAGTGACCTTACAGGTCACTATTGCACGTTGATAGAGCCCTTAGGATTCTTGCTTGACGGCCAGCAGTATGATGGCGATCATATACGTGGGAGATGGGGTCTATAAGCACATCCTTAAAAGGTCCCTAGTCGTGGGAGTTTTCGAGACAGGGCATCGATACTCCAGAGTAGACTAGTGTATATAGTCGAGACCCCGACGAGGGGCGGTAGCCGGTCTCACAAGCCACTGGTGTCAGTTGGTTCACCTAAGATGTATACAGGTGCTCATTGGGTTATGAGTATACCGGACAGGACTCACCGGGAACATGCTAGTTGGTCTTATACCTGACATCAGATAGCAGTTCCATGGTGACATGTATACAGGTTAGTTCATCAACCTGAGATCGTCATTTGTCTCGTGTGAGTTCCCACTGTGCTTTGATTACTACCCTACCACGGCTCAAAGGAGTCGTGCAAACAGGTTTTAGTTGGGTACAGTCCCGAGCCACATGGAGGCAGTGAGCGGATCGGCAGGGGTTTCGTCTCTCCCGGTATTGGGGGTGAGATCGCGCTGTGTCTAGGAGAGCCATTACACAAAGCCCTCGGCCGAGGCAGGAGATTTACTGGTAGGTATTCCAGTAGTATCTCAGGGTGTTCTGGGCTACACTCCGACACGACTTGTACCGCTTTTAGCGGTCTGACTTTTACCAACCCCCTAGGCCCGCCATGCGATACTCATAGACGAACGGACCAAACTGTACGGATATTGTCACTGCCAGGCTCAGTAGGGTGTCAGGATGAGTTCGCTCATCGACGTCCCTTTTGGTCAATACTTGGTACCTCGTTACGTACGGCTAATACCTCTGACGTGCTAGTGGTTAAATCCACAGCTAAAATATTGACGTGTCTTTAGAGTACCCCACAGACAGTTTCTTAAGTTTCGGGCGAAACGTTGTAGAGGCTGTATGTTATATGGCAGGGTTCGATCTTATACGTGCGGTATTGCACGGATCATGGTCGGACGGATCATACTAGTGGGCTTTGGTTTAAGCCGGATCCTAGTATTAGATTTGTTGGATTACTTTAGTCTCATCGCATTCGCATTCAGTCGGAATGCGGGTGCAGGTATGTATATACAGGTGAGGGGTATCCTTGTGATCTGTCACGAGTTTACTTTAGATGTTGCCGGATTTTCTTTGTTTTGGCAAACATTTGGATTGATGTTTGCTTAAGGAAATAATGAGCTAGAAATCATCATGACAATGCATTAATGTGACATAGACTTATATCATGAGTCATGGTCTCTTTTTTAGCAAAAATGCCACATTAATGAATTTTTTAATGTGTTGAAATGGGATGGAGAGAGAGAGGGGCACCCATGGTTAGGATTATTAGTCTTGTATTTTCATAATCCCACTCTCTCACTCTCATTACAACAAGAGAAAAGAAAAAGAAAAGCTCTTGTTCTTCTTCTTCTTCCTCTAGCTTTTTGCTTCCATCAATGGCAACACTTCAACCTCCATCCAAAGCCATGGATGCAAGAGACAAAGTGATCACTAACATTCTCTACAACACTTTGGACGCGTCGGCTAGCACACTTCGTGCCCGAGTTGCTTCGGAAGAAGCGGGAGCCCGTAAAAAGACTTCTTGATGTGGTGCCCTTTCCGACGAGGAGATGAAGACCGGAGATTCCGCGAGGAGATCGGAGTGGAGGCCGAAGACCGAAGGACACAGATCGCTCGGTATAGCTTCCTACCCATTATCAAGTTAGCTAGCATCAGGTTAATGGTTACGATCCGGGGTTTTAGGATGCGGTAGTGCCGGTTTCCAAGTCAATAAAAATTTTCGTTTACGCATTTTGGCCGAGGAAAGACGGCCGGGGCGCTACCGTAGTCCTACAAGAGTCCCCCACGGACAGTTTCTCAAGTTTCGGGTGAAACGTTGTAGAGGCCGTATGATATATTGCAGGGTTCGATCATATACGTGAAGTAATGCACGGATCATGATCGGGTGGATCATACTAGTGGGCTTTAGTTTAAGCCGAATCCTAGTATTAGATTTGTTGGATTACTTTAGTCTCATCGCATTCGTATTCAGTCGGAATGCGGATGCATGTATGTATATACAGGTGAGGGGTATCCTTGTGATTCGTCATGTGTTTACTTTAGATGTTGCCGTATCTTTTTTATTGATTTAAACATTTGGATTAATGTTTACAAATGGAAATTATGAGCTTAATTCATCATTTTGTGCATTAAATGTGACATGGACCTCATTAGTGACTCATGGTCTCTTTTCTTGTGCTAATGTCACATTATGTGATTGATTTGTGGTTTGAATTGAGAGGAAGAGAGAGAAGGGCAGCCATTGTGTAGAGTTTGGTCTTGTATTTTTGACTCTCACTCTCTCATTTTATCATAGAACAAAAGAAAGAAAATGGCTCCTCTTCTTCTTCTTCTTCTTCTTCCTCTAGCTCACAAATTCCATCAATGGCTTCATCTCTAACCTCCATCCATACATTCTCATGTGATGAGAATCAATGGATGCTTGAGACAAAGTGATCACACACATTCTCTACTTCACCTTGGACACGTCGGCTAGCGAACTTCGTCCCCGAGTTGCTTCGGATGAAGCGGGAGCCCGTAAAAAGACTCGATGATGTGGTGCCCTTTCCGACGAGGAGACCGGAGCTCGGAGATGCCGCGAGGAGCTTGGGATGGTGGCCAAAGACCGAAGGACACGGATCGATCGGTATAGCTTTCCAACCCTTTCTCTAGTTGCTAGTATTAGGTTAATGGTTCGATCCGGGATTAAAGTCTGCGATAGCGCCAATTCCTAGTTTATGAAAAAGTTTTAGTTTCCACATTTTGGCCTCGGACAGATGGCCGGGGCGCTACCGTAGACTTACATGGTATCAGAGCCACGGCATTAACCTTCACTAGCTTATTCTAACGTATTTAAAACATCGATCGGACGAATTTTCCAAAACCGCGATTCCATTTTAGCAGGTTCTGTCGAATTTTTTTTGTCGTCGAAATTTTTTTTTTAGTGTGTCAGAAAATCAGGCAGGCTTTTTTAAGACCACAGCTGAAATTTGGTGAAGTGATCACACTGTTGCGCTGCGGAACCGCGGCATTACACTTGTTTTGGCCACGGTTCCGCCGCACTCCTGTAGCATCAATGCACCAAATTTTCTGCAGTGGTCTCTGAGTTGGAATTGGGGTTTCTAGTAATTTTTGTTTTGGCCCAGATTATTTTGAGTAGACGATTTGTGCTTGGGGCCCACTTCGGGAAATTTTGTCGATCGAAAATTTTAAATATGTTGGTTCATAGTGCTTACTTTATATCTGTGACCGTGAATGTCATTCGAGCGGTAAATCTTGTCTAATTGCTATAGCTCTTTTAGACGGATTTGCGATCGTGACATTCACGTTGATGTTCTGTGTTGTGCTGTGATGTTGCGGATTTGTCGTGGTGAATAGCCTGGATGCAATGGTAGTACTGTTTGGTTGTATTCGTACATTTGATATTGCGGGGCGAGCGTCCGACACGTGGACTGCCGTCACTGCCTGTTTGTATATTATTCTTTTGGGGCACGACCGGGCTGGGGTCGATGTACCCGTTGTATATATTTTACTTTCTGTACTAGGATTACCCCGCGGAGGGGTTCACGGGTAGCCGGGTTCTAGAGGGAAACGGGCCCGCATCTCATGGCTTTGAGACGGAGGGGGCTGCACTCTAGAATTGGCGGGCTATTCGCCGCACTCGTAGGGGGTACAGGTTGACCCAAGGAGGGGTGCCCAAGTTACCGGATTCCGTGAAGTGTTGGGTGGTCCATTCACTTTGTTGAAGGGGGCTGCCTCACTTCAGGTTTTGGCGGGTAACTTGCCGCGCCCGTAGGGGTCTAGGATTTCATTGCACAGGCTATCCACACGACCAGGGGAACGTCGGGTTTCAGTAGCGGCTCTATGAAACCCGGGGATCCCAGATTATCTGTATTGTTCTGGGATGCTTATTACTCTCTGTGATGTTGCATTTTATCACGCCATGAGCGATTATTATATATTGATATATATACTAATAGATGTTGTATATGTTTTACACCCGCGCTAGTCCAGTCCCCGCTCTGTCGTTAGTTAAGTAACCTAACGGGTGATGACGGGACCCAGTGGCGAATGCGGATGGCATATACGTACATCATATTTTCGTTCTTTTGTGGTGTGATTAATTGATGGGAATGCGTTGATTCGGATCAATGCAAGCTAAACAAACCTATTCTGATGTTGTTGGAACATTTTTCAAAAGGCTGCTATTGCAAGGACGTTCTCTTTTGTTTTGCACAGTGGTATTCGGGTATGAATATCCTGCACCTCAGTCGACGAGGCAAGGGCCGTGTAACACCCGAGCTCAATAATACTATTTATATTACTAGTTGAGGGTTGTGGTTTGCTCATTTCCAATTTTCCTGATTTTCTGGTGTTTATTGCAAAATTTTACCCGGTTGAGTCATTTTGGCACATAACAAATTTTAACTCCTAAAATGAAATTTAAGATGTCCATGTTGGCCTACTCGTCGCCACTAGTCACGTGGTAGCGTCCGCGTGTCGAGATTCCGTTCCGTTTGGCCAAAACGGGCAAGTTTGGACGACTACGCGCGCGTACAAGTGTCCGACTTGGGGGCATGCATTTTAATCATTAAACACCTATTTTCAAAATTTGGAACCCGCTTAAAATCCTATAATTTGAATTTGGAACATTTGGGCGCAACCCGGACGCGATTTGGAAATGTTTCATTTCGCGCCAAAAAGGGCCCATTTCATTTTAATATCTAAATATATATTTATATACGAATCTAATTTCCTTAACTTAAAACCCTCACAGATCCTACGCATTTCATTCTCAAATCCCTTTTTAATTCGTGATCAGCCAATCACGAGCTCCTATTTGAGCTCGTGGGCCCCACTCGTTTTCCCCATCTCTCTCTCTCTCTTCCCTCAATATTCTCTCAATCTCTCTCTCTCTCTCCTATCCCTCTCTCTCTTCCTCTTTAAAAGCCCATGCACGCAGCCGCCTTCCCCAACCCATCTTCCTCCCCATCACGAAACCCTAACCCTTGTTCCTGCGACCTCACCGCCGATCCCCGCGACCTCGCCGTCGCCGCCCTCGCCACCGCGAGCCAGCCACACCTCCTCCCTCCTTCCTCCTCTCTCTCCTGCGCCTGCACCCAACACCCCGACGCCTCCATCCCCTCACAGACCTCGCCGTCGACGCCACCTCCTGTCGACGACGACTCCCGCGGCACCCTCTCACCCTACTCGACCCGACCACGTCGTCGTTTCCCTCCTCCCCTCGCCGGACCACCAAACCGAGCCCTCGCCTAACCTCCGCTGTTCGCCGGAGAAGCACGCCGGCGAACTCGTCGACGCCACCTCCGACCACCTCCCTTCCCCCTCGACCACCAGAGTCGACTACCACCCTCGCACTCGCTGCAGCACCCTGTTCCAGCAAACTCAGGATTTTTCCAGCCACCGCTCTTCGCCGCCGTTGCCTCGCCGGCGTCCCATCGCCGTCGAGCCCGCCGTGGCCGCCCCTGGTACCCCTCGGTGAGCACTCCTATCCTTCCTTTGTGCAGTTTAAACCCCCGCCGATCGCATTGAATCTTTTGTTTGTTTCTAACTTGTTGTCGCGTCTTGCCGGAATCCGACCGTGCCGTTTTGGCGAACCCGACGCTCCAGCGAAGCCCCCTGGTCCGTGTGATCCCGTTGACCTCTGTTGGGACTCGATCCGTGGCCCGTGCTTTCATATCGCGTTTTCTGCCGACACCGCATCCGTGTTCCCGTTCGCATGACCGTCGAGGCAAGTATCTGAATACTTGCTTGAACATGCTAGCGTGCGAGACCTAGTCTTGCCACGCAATTTAATTCACACTATTTAATACCGTAACTTAACGATGGCATTTGGTATCGTATTATTGCAGTTATCTTAACCTGGAATCGTTACAACAGTTCCTAGTAATTAACTAACCCACATCACTCCATGCTTTAACTAAATAAAACGACTGAATCAGATCTGCTTGAACTGTTAAACTATTCTTGAGACAATTATTATACTCAGTATAATTTCATGTAGTTCCTTAATTTATAATTATGAATATTGCTTTACCTTGTGGCTTTTGCACCCTAAGATGATTGAACCTGTTAATAAGAGAATATAAACATCACTGTGGTTATATGGAACATTGTGGTTAATTACTGTTTCCTGCTGTTATTCATTATTGATTGTATACCGGTTGTGAGCACTTACCTGATTGCACGACATATTGACCTGACCCTGCTATACCTGACACATACATACATACCAACTCATCCTGTTGTACCATGACATTACTTGTCTCACGATTTCATGCCTAATGCCGACAAACCTAACCATTCCTGCTGTCGATCCAGACAGACCTACTCTTACCGGATTTTGTGTTGGCATTAGTCCGTGACTATTGAATACCTGACCTGACATACATAGCTTGGGGGTATGGGGAAATCAAAGGTGAAACCGACTTGTAACTCAACAGTTCGATACATTGTTCTGATCAGTCTTACGGGCTTGGCCAGCTCCGGAGTGTTGATGCTGACATCACTCGTCCATCCTACTACCTTTTACTGCTTAGCGGCACGTCTCGGATTCAGCCCCGAGGGTCATGACCGTGGTCCCGGGCACGCACGGGATACTATTGAGTTACATCGACGATTCATCAATTGGTTTCAAAGACTATAGAGTAGAAAACCTGATAGGACAGTTTAGTCACCACTGCACATTACCCTGTTTATTACTTCTTATTGCTGCTTTATTCATGTTCATGCTTGCATTGTTTATTACCATGTTTATGCTATATACTTGATATCATGACGCGCTGACGTCTGGGTTTTGCATGGCCCAGATTCCGTACCTTTGTCGTCGACCGAGCAGGAGTACTTCATCCAGCAGGCTGAACTGTGAGTTCCTTAGAGTTTATTTTATTTATGTCATTTCATTTCCAGATGTGAGCCCGCATTATGGGACATACTGTTTATTCATTGTATTGGATCATTAGCTTCCGCACTTATTGTTTATTGATTCTTGTATTATGGGTTTGGACATGTATTTAGTTTATTTTATCTTGTTCTTGATATCCTTAAAACCGTAATGTGACTGTAGATGGATACTTCCTACCCACAGGTAGCATGGTTGGCTATGTCACGTGCCCAAATCTTGCGTACTCTGGGAAGCGGGGCGTGACAGGCCGAGATCCCTTTACCGGGAGTGATCCCTTGGACAGAAGTTTGCGTCAGGGTAATAACTTCACTATAGTCGATTACTTTTTGCTTTGCATCATGGTATTAAGTTGGAATATCCTGCACCTCATTTTACGTGGAAAGAGCCGAGATCCCTTCACCGGGAGTGACCTCTTTTGCAAAGGTTTCGCCACTATATTTTTATAAAAGCTATGCAGTTCCTTCAACGATATCAAGTTCATTACGTTAAAGGTTTTTCGCCAAAAACTAGACGTAGCCCTTCGTCATTTCAGATTAGTATTGCTTAGTATTCGTGCTACGTTTGTCGTTGCTATTCGCCGAGACGTAGTGTGCGGTAGCTCTGTTGTGCTTTTCTGTCGCATGGATATGTGGATTGGTTAGGACTGTCGTACGACTTTGTTGATTATTCGTCAAGGGTCGTGCGGGTGGGTTTAATGCAATCAAGATGATGACGGGTTGAACTTGACTAGGTTCTTTTGATTTGTTGATTATTCGTCAATGTCACTTGGGTCCTAGGGGTAAAAATCACATCGGGAGATTCTAAAGAAACTAAAACTTGCCAGGCATGCGCATACCTTCTGGAGTGTAATAACGTGAGTGGATTCCATCACGTTATCATGAGATGATAGTTGGATCCCGATTCCCACTAATGAGTTTTACTCCTTTGGTGATCCCGACTAATTCTTCTTTCAGGTTTGGAGGAGAATTTGAGGTTACAGTGGGAGGTTTCCTGATTAGATAAATTGATAACCATTCTGATCTAGGTTAGAGTGCACGCAGAGTGTTTCTTTTCTCTCTCTTTGGCAGCGACCATGGCCCTACCCTAGGCTATGACTCAGTGACCAAGTTAACCGAACTTTCTTAAAACACTGGCTTTTGGATTGTCTGAGTTGCATACCTCATTGCCACTCCTACTTATACCCTTTTTTTTCTCCAGAACACCCTGTATTACTACGAACATCCACTTCCATTGGACAAAACCATCGTATGGTTATATACAATTGTTAGTTATATGTATGCCCTAGAAACCGTTACTATACATGAGATGTATATTGTAGTGGATGCTTGGACATATATAGGGAGGACTTTCTCGCTCGACATGATAGTATGCTATCTGGTTACTCTTTACCTTAACGTGTACACTGATTGTCTCTCTGTTACATGTTGGTAAAGCCCTTAGGATGTGTACTTGACTACCCGGACTATGATGCGGATCATACTAGTGGGGACATGGTAGTCCATAAGTACATCCTTCAAGATCCCTAGTCGTGGGTCTATCGAGACGGGGCATCGATATACCAGAGTAGACTAGCGTATACCTTCTCGACCCATGTAGATGGGCGATGGATGATCCCATATCCATTGGTGTTTGACATCAGAGATGATATACGGGTGCTCAGTGGAGACTGGGTACACTGGACGGACTCGCCGAGAACTCCCAGATGGTATTATACCTTACGTCAGATGGCAGTTCTCTGGTGACACTGGTAAGGTTAGTCTGTAGACCCGAGATCGTCATAGAGACTTGTGTGATTCCCACTGTGCTTTGATTTCCACCTTACCACGTCCAAGAGGGCATGCAAAACGGTGGTTTTTGGGTACAGTCCCGAGTCACATGAAGGCAATGAGCGATAGGAGGGGTTTCTTCTCTCCCGGTATTGGGGGTTGATGTTGCGCTATGCTCGATTGGCTATAACAGGGAAGTCCCTGGCCAGGGCTGGTTTAGAGATTTACTGGTAAGTGTTACCAGTAGTTTCTCGACCCGTTATGAGCCTCATATCGGCATGACTTATCGGTTATTGGGGTCTGACGTTTACCATCCCTAGACTTGATATGCGACATATCAACGAGGAGACCGGACTGTACGGTAGTGTCACTGTCAGGCTTTTTGTAGGAGTTGGAGCGGGCTTGCTTGCTGATCTTCTAATCGCTCAATACCCGGGTAGCCGTTACGTCCAGCTAGTACCGCAGACGGCTTGTGGGTGCTTGATATGATCATCACCTACTGTCGGCGTATTGACGAGTCTTTAGAGTCCTACATAGAGGTTTTACTGGCTCAGGCAAAACGAAATAGGAGCGCATATGTGATATGTGTGGGACCGAGAATATTGCGTGTATGTGATACCGTATTCTGTTCTCGCGACTATTGTATCGGCCGGTTTTATGTGATATAGTCGGGTTATCGAATCAAGTGTTGATTCGATAAGTTGGTAAATTTTGTGTTAGTCGGTTATATGAGATATAACCGGATTATTAAGTCAAGTGTTGATTTAATAATTTAGTGTATAATTGTATATGTGATATACTAATTTACATTAACTAATATTGGTTCACTTAAGCATTTGTTTTTCTACATTGTGCACAACTTAATATATATATGATATATATTAATTTGTGTTCATTTTGTATCATGGTTGTTGATACACACTTCATGGGTGTATGAGACATACACCATTATAATTATATTGGTTAGGTTTTTATATTTAATGTAATTCTAAAATAAATGGATAATGAGCTCACATGCATGAAGCTTAATGAAGCTTATGGTTGCATTGACTTAGTCCACTAGTTTTGTTTTACGTAAGATATTAATTAACCTAACCACTATAATTAGCCATGGTTATGTCTCTACATGAGTTTGTATATGATACCCACTCACCCATGGTTAGCAAACTCTCTCTTGATTAGTTTTTATTTCTCATTTTGAGCTCATCTTCTTCCTCCTTCAATTTCATTCTAGGGTTTGATAAAGAGAGAGAATGATAGTGAGAAAAGAAATTCTAAAGTGTACCCATTTCCTATTTCATCATCCTCTACTTGGCTAGAACTTTAGTTTAGGGTGTTTGCTTCACTAATTCTCTAGTTAGTGAAGTAGAAGCTTGAGTTCGTATTCCCTCGACGTAGATCATATTCGGCCTCGAAGACTTCAAGCAATACCGTTGCAATCTTCTCATGGAGCCGTCCGGGAGTCCGGGAGTTCGATGATCACAGCGAAGGGACTACAACAAGGAGCTTTAGAAGTGAAGGACAGATCTACAAAGGTTGTATTTCGTATTCACTTAGTGATAATTGTTATTTACTAGCATGTGTTACCCTAATTATCTAGCAAAGATCTTGTTTAGAGTTATTCGGCACGGCTAAAATTTTAATCGGGCATGGTTGATGCCTTGTAGAACCTTTTTAGAGTGCCTAGTAACCCTACAACAAACTCGAAGGAACTTGTTCCAGATTCGAGGATGGTTTCCGGTTCTGGGGAAAATGAATAGGACTATTCAGTTGTCTTTTCCTTTTACCTTCTCTCAGGTTGCGAGTGCTCCTTTGATTAGGACGGTACACCTATTATGCTAATTGGATAGTTTTCTTCCAAACCATAGGCAGGTGCCGAACGTTTGGGAATGAAGAAAACCAATTAGCTTAACGATGGTGTACAGAAGGTAACAAGTTAAGACAAATAAAAGGATTAGAAAGAGGGCAAAGTAAACTGCGACTACTATTCACGACCAAACCAAGTATTTCATCGCCACTCCTACTTCACCTTTGTATTTCTCCAGGACACTCCGTATCACTACGAAGATCCACAGTTATTTGGAAACTCCATCGTATGGTTATATACGAACTCGAAGGAACTTGTTCCAGTTCGGGGATGTATTCTGGTTCAGGAGAAATAGGAATAAGGTTTTATTCAGTTGTCTTTTATCTTTACCTTCTCTCGGGTTGCGAGTGCTCCTAGGATTAGGAGAGTACACCCATTATGCTTTTTGGATAGTCTTCTTCCAAACCATAGGCTGGTGCCGAACGGTAGGGAAGGAAGAAAACCATTTGGCCTAAAAGTGGTGTACAGAAAGTAATGACTAAAGACATATAAAGGGATTTGGAGAGATGGCAAAGAAATATACGGTTACAGTTGTGAATCTGGATAATGGAAGAGGCATTTCTAGGAATATCCGGATACCCCTTCGAAACATTTTCATGTTTCAGTTTCACTGTGTATTGTTAAAAGAAAACTGATTTCCCAATTAGTCCTTGCTCCAGGGTATGTATTTACCAGGTTTGATTCTCACATCTGTATGGTTTTACAGATGATGAGTGGGAGTAAGTTACTGGGAATTCGGTGATCATCCTCATTATATCGGGATTTGTTGTAATTAGTGTTATTTGAGGAAATCTCCTGGGTTATTTGCCGGACGACAAATATTTGGTTTTGAATATCCGTTGTTATGCACCAATTTCAAATTGATATATCTGTACGTTTATTTTTATAAAGTGAGATATAACTTTTGAAATTTTGTCTATATCATTTACCTATATCAGTGGATGGTTAGGTAAGCAGTATTAAGCAGCGGTGTAATTCTTCTTAACCATAAGTACAATTTTCAACCTACGACACACAGGGAATGAGTTATTAGACTCAGGGAACTTATACAGAGTAATGTATGTTGTCCAGTATCCATTAGGACAGAGGGGTTGGTACTCGTACTATATTCTATTTACCTGTGACTTCTCTAGTTCTTAGACATGTGCTTCATAGAAATACAAGATCCAAGTTTTGAGAAGTTATAGGTATATGAATAAAGTAGAGAACCAGGTATTGCAAGTATCAGGATTCTTCAAGGTGATTGAAGATGTAGATACTTGTGTATGGTATTCAGTTGATAGTAATGATTATGAGAACTTGCTTCTATTTCAGGTTACTCATAATTGGATGCACTCCTAAGTTGAGTAATGCCGATCGGCCTCTCTCCATTTAGTTGACATGCACTGGAGACAGCTGCATGATTTGAATCTGGTTCCGATTAAATCAGTGCCTCTGTTTCTATATTGGATATAGAATAGTTCATATCTTAACATTGTAAAGGTACGGGGAGTTGTCTGGCTTATGCTTAAAACCAGACTCTGGATAACTCAAGGCACGTTTCTGTAATGGTTGTTTGTGGGTTGACCCGGGCTATGACGAGGGTTGATTTTCTACCATCTGGAAGATCAATAATGATATTGTTCTTGACTCGCCACAGTTTTAGTAAAATGGATTTTTTCATAAAACAGTAGTGGGAGTATGGTAGAACTGGAAGTGATTCCAGAACCACAAACGATTACTGGACATCTCATAAGAACCTAAAGATTCAATCTGGATAGGCATTCCAATTAGCCACTCCGCAGATATGGTGGGTAACCTCAGGCACTCGAGAGGTACTTCGGTTTGCTCAAGGACGGTGACAGGGAGGTTCTTGTTTACCCAAACTTGACACTGTCGTTGTTCCAGACTGTGAGACCCGGCAGGAGGATGAGTATAGCGTCGTTCTAAACTAGCTTTAGAAGTGTACGTGTATATGACTCTGCCAGAGGGTTGTCGTAGTCAATGGGAGCAGCGGAAGCATAGTGGACAAGTAGCTTATGTCTATTTATAGACTAAAGATGATATAGCGGAGATAGATCATCTATTTCTGATGTGACAATCATAGGTTTGACTTCATCAGAATAGGGGATGGATCTGTTAAGAAGGTAGTTGGGTGTAATGTCTTGGTATTTGGATGACATACACAGAGTAGGAAGTGATGTTCCTATACTACGATCGGTTATACTATGGTTGTCACACAGTGGTTTCTCTATATAGGGCTTGGATATAATATCAGACATTCTGATTACTATATCTATGGTTTTAGATCTAGATTTGGGTAGTGTCCCAATCTGGGTACTTAGACAGTATTCTAAATGTGTTTTAGAATGGACGACTCCTGGCATGGTGGTGTACCTGCAGGTGATGGAGTCACCCTCTCTAAAGGTGTTTTACAGACTAAAGAGGAGAGGGATATGCATGATTGGCAGATCACTTGCTTAGGCAATTGAGTTGATCATGAGATGTCAAGTACCACACCAGATGTTATTCTTGCACGAGATACAATAAGTTGATATTGATCCAATCCTGGAGAAAAGATCGGAAGCAGTTTTAGAACATAAGTGGATGTTCTAGGGATATGATAACGACAGCCTCTTTCGGGAGACGGTTATCATTCCAGGCTTCCAAGGTGACCTTGATGTCAGAGTGACTGTCAGAGTTATAGTTATTCCTCTGACGAGGGGCAGTAGTTTGGACAGAAGGTCCAAGGGGATACTGAAGGAGGCATGGCGCAGGATACTGATTAAGTTCAGTTGACGATACAGTCTAAGAAGTTTGGATTTGGAGTTCATTTATGAACTAGGTCCTATCAGATATCCAGACATATTCTAAGACAGGTATTGCACATTTCGGGAGATGGCTTTCTTCGCGGACTTGAGATAAAGAGAGAAATAGAAAGAAACATTAGGGTGGATCCACTCACTGAGGCTATTCCTCGAACGCAATAGTTTCGCAAACGGGCTTTGTGAGACTGATTAGCAGTGGAGTTGGGTGTTCGGTATCACACGGGCTATGAGTATGCGACATCGCAATAATTAGGCTTGAGTGCAAGTGGGAGATTATTGGATATAGTGCCCTCGGAGTCAATTATTGGATCGCAGGCACGTGATTGCAATGATTGAGGGAGGACCTATGCCGGTAGGACAGTCTTACTAATTATGATAGTATGCTATCCGGTTTATCTTTATCATCGTGTACTGTTTTTGGTGACCTTACAGGTCGCTATTACACGTTGATAGAGCCCTTAGGATTCTTTCTTGACTGCCAGCAGTATGAAGGCGATCATATACGTGGGAGCTGGAGTCTATTAGCACATCCTTTAAAGGTCCCTAGTCGTGGGAGTTTTCGAGACAGGGCATCGGTACTCCGCAGTAGACTAGTGTATACAGTCGAGACCCCGACGAGGGGCGGTGGCCGGTCTCACAAGCCATCGGTGTCAATTGGTTCACCTAAGATGTATACAGGTGCTCATTGTGTTATGAGTACACCGGACATGACTCGCCGGGAACATGCTAGTTGGTATTATACCTGACGTCAGATAGCAGTTCCCTGGTGACATGTGTACAGGTTAGTTCATCGACCTGAGATCATCATTTGTCTCGTGTGAGTTCCAACCGTGCTTTGATTACTACCCTACCACGGCTCAAAGGAGTCATGCAAATAGGTTTTAATTGGGTACAGTCCCGAGCTAAATGGAGGCAGTGAGCGGATCGGCAGGGGTTTCGTCTCTCCTAGTATTGGGGGTGAGATCGTGCTGTGTCTAGGAGAGCCATTACACGAAGTCCTTGGCCAAGGAAAGAGATTTACTGGTAGGTATTCCAGTAGTATCTCAGGGTGTTCTGGGCTACACTCCGGCACGACTTGTACCGCTTTTGGGGGTCTGACTTTTACCAACCCCCTAGGCCCGCCATGCGATGCTCATAGACGAACGGACCGGACTGTACGGATATTGTCACTGACAGGCTCAGTAGGGTGTCAGGATGAGTTCGCTCATCGACCTCCCTTTTGGTTAATACCCGGTAGCCCGTTACGTACAGCTAGTACCACTGACGTGCTAGTGGTTAAATCCACAGCCAAAGTATTGACGAGTCTTTAGAGTCCCCCACAGACAGTTTCTCAAGTTTCGGGCGAAACTTTGTAGAGGCCGTATGATATATGGCAGGGTTCGATCATATACGTGCAGTAATGCACGGATCATGATCGGGCGGATCATACTAGTGGGATTTGGTTTAAACCGGATCCTAGTATTAGATTTGTTGGATTATTTTTGTCTCATCGCATTCGCATTCAGTTGGAATATGGATGCAGGTATGTATATACAGGTGAGGGGTATCCTTTTGATCCGTCACGAGTTTACTTTAGATGTTGCCGTATCTTTTTTATTGTTGTAAACATTTGGGTTAATGTTTACAAATGGAAATTGTGAGCTTAATTCATCATTTTGTGCATTAAATGTGACATGGACTTCATTAGTGACTCATGGTCTCTTTTCTTGTGCTAATGTCACATTATGTGATTGATCTGTAGTTTGAATTGAGAGGAAGAGAGAGAAGGGCAGCCATTGTATAGAGTTTGGTCTTGTATTTTTGACTCTCATTCTCTCATTTTATCATAGAACAAAAGAAAGAAAATGGCTCCTCTTCTTATTCTTCCTCTAGCTCACAGATTCCATCAATAGCTTCATCTCTAACTTCCATCCATACACTCTCATGTGATGAGAATCAATGGATGCTTGAGACAAAGTAATCACACACATTCTCTACTTCACCTTGGACACGTCGGCTAGCAAACTTCATTCCCGAGTTGCTTCGGATGAAGCGGGAGCTCGTAAAAAGACTTGATGATGTGGTGCCCTTACCGACGAGGAGACCGGAGCTCGGAGATGCCACGAGGAGCTTGGGATGGTGGCCAAAGACCGAAGGACACGGATCGATCGGTATAGCTTTCCAACACTTTATCTAGTTGCTAGTTATAGGTTAATGGTTCGATCCGGGATTAAAGTCTGCGATAGCGCCGGTTTCTAGTTTATGAAAAAGTTTTTGTTTCCGCATTTTGGCCTCGGACAGACGGTTGGGGCGCTACCGTAGACTTACATTATCAACACCCAATACCGGGAGAGACGAATCCTATATAACTGCTACCGCCTCCAACTGCTTCGGGACTGCACCCAACTACTACATGTTTGCACGACTCCTTTGAGCCGTGGTAGGGTAGTAATCAAAGTACAGTGGGAACACACTCGAGGCGAAGTAGCAGTGTCAAGTCAAGGGACTAAGCTGTACTCCTGTCACCTGGGAACTGTTATCTGACGATAGGTAAAGTACCAACCAACGATTCCCGACGAGTCCTGTCCAGTGTACTCGTAACCTAACGAGCACCCGCATACTATCTCCAGTACGACGTACTAATGGTGAGGGACAGACCATCTCCCCTGCTGGGATGAGAAGCGTATACGCTAGTCTACTCCGGAGTATCGATGCCCCGTCTCGATAATCCTACGACTAGGGACCTATATAATGATGTGCTTGTAGATTACCCAGCCCCCACTAGTATGACTGCCATCACAACGCTGGTAATCAAGCAAAGATCCTAAGGGCTCCACTAATATGTATAAGCGATATGCTAAAAGAAACACATGCACATATTGAAGTAGAAACAAACCAAGTAGTATACTACCATTTTGAGCAAGACTGTCTATACAACTGTGAATATCCCAAGCTTCCATTAAGTAATATACAAACTAGTATGATACAGTAATGGCCTCTAGGGCATATACACTAACACAAACATCCAACGACCAAATACAATATCAAATCTCAAAACCAAGACTCCCAATACCGGAAAACAAAGCCAAAACCCTGACTAGGGTCACTATTCATGAAAACCGCCCAGCCTAGAACCCAAATCGTACCGATACTCATTCACAACACAATAAATATCGTACAAGACAATATATTTTTCATCACTACGCCAAACAAAACTCACGTCTAAATTTTTACCGAAAAACTAGTAAGCATTTTTTAACAATTTTAGCACCAATCTAGATATTTGAACAAATCTAGTGGCCATAATCATCACATAAAAGCTTAATTAAGCCATCCAAACCCTTACTAACTTTTTAATCTCGCCCACATTAGATTTAATAAAAGTTATTTTCCAAATCATGCTTAATTTGGACAATTAGAAAATAACAAATTACAATTTCACAACTAGGTTAGATTTTCCATGTCTAAACATGTTAACCTACACATAAACCATAACTAATTAATCAAAACCCTCTCTTGAATTTCAAAACTTTCTAATTAACATCATATTTAAACATCTAATAAACTAGATTAAGGTATTTAAACAACACTTAAACTTAGGGCTAAGATTTATATCTCACAAACTTGGTTCTCAAACTTGCAAATACACTTCCAAAATAGCCTCCAAAATGCTAACTTTCTTCTTGATCCAAGCTAGATTAGGCTAATGAATAATGGGTATGAATTTAATTTAGAGTTTGTGGGATTTTCCCTTGATTTTTGATGAATTTTTTAAGCTTTTAGAAGTGGAAATGGAGTGGGGAAAATGATGAGGCAGCCACAGGGAGGGGTCGGCCAAATGAAGGGAAGGAGGTTGTTGTGCGTGAGCGTGGAAGTTTCTAGCTTAAAACAACCATTAAAGCTTAGTTAATAAACTTAACTTTATGCCACCTTTTAATTCTTTTCTTTTCTAATTTCATTTAAACCCTTGAAATATCTAGAACACTTTGATATTTTGAAAACAAGACAAAAATGCTTAATCATGTAATTAAGTTGTCATGGTTCACTTTAGCACAATTAACCCAAATCAAATTGTAGTTACCACTAATTAAGTGTATAATTAAAAGCTTATAATAATATTTTAATTAAGGAAAAATATTTAAGTGAACTAAAATTGTACAAGCGACAATCAAAACCCGCATACTAGCAATTTCCTAGTTAAACTAGGTGCGTCCAAGTATATATTGAAAAACGATCATTGGTTTTATGGAAAAACCCATATTATTTACCAATTAACGGAAAATTCGCTTAAACAATTTCTGAAACGTTACACTTGCGCTTCAGACAGTGGCATACCTTTTGAATCAAGTTCCGTCCAAATCAGTGCCTAAGACTCTGTATGAAATATGGAGTAGTAAGAAACCGTGTCTTAAATTTTTTAAGATATGGGGTTGTCCAGCCTATGTGAAAACACAGAAACTGGACAAGCTTCAGGCACGTTTAGTTCCATGTAAATTTGTGGGATGTCCTAAGGATTCACTAGGATATCTGTTCTACCACACCGAGGAACAAAAGGTGTTTGTATCTCGCCATGCTACCTTTTTATAAAGGGAGTTTCTTGCAAAAGAAACTAGTGGGAGTACGGTAGAAATCCATGAACCACAAAATATAACTGAAGATTTGGAGGAACCACTAGATTCAGTGATCCTAGACGAGCCTCAGCCACTCCGCAGATCTGGCAGGATTTCTCATCCGCCCGAGAGATACTACGGTTATCTCATAGACGGGGATCGAGAGGATTTCATCTTGGAAGAAGATGACCCTACCAGTTTCAGGCAGGCCATTATCAGTAAGGACTCTGATAAGTGGCTGGATACTATGCGATCCGAAATGGAGTCCATGTACACCAATAAAGTGTGGACCTTGGATATTGCTCCACCTGGGGTAAAACTCGTTGGATGCAAATGGATTTACAAAAAGAAACTTGGTGTAGATGGGCAGGTGGAAACCTATAAGGCTAGACTCTTTGCAAAAGGTTTTCGTCAAAGACCAGGTGTGGACTACGACGAAACCTTTTCTCTAGTGGATATGCTCAAATCCATTTGGATCCTACTTGCCATTGCTGCCTTCCATGACTATGAGATCCGGCAGATGGACGTAAAAACGGCTTTTCTGAACGGAAGTTTAGAACTGTGCGTTTATATGGATCAGCCGGAAGGTTTCGTAGACAGTGGGAGCAGCGGGAAGGTGTGCAACTTGCTCAAATCCATTTATGGATTAAAGCAAGCATCGCGGAGCTGGAACATCTGTTTTGATGAAACAGTCAAAGAACTTGACTTCATCAAGAAAGAAGATGAGCCATGTATATATAAGAAGATTGTAGGACGGACTGTCGTATTCCTAGTCTTGTACGTGGACGACATTCTTTTGATAGGAAATGATATTTCTATGCTACAATCGGTCAAGCTATTCTTGTCACAACGGTTCTCCATGAAGGACCTAGGTGATGCCTCGTGCATTCTGGGGATCAATATCTACAGAGATAGATCTAAGAGATTACTGGGACTTTCGCAGTCCAGGTACATAGAGACCGTACTAAAGAGATTTAGTATGGAAGATTCCAAGCGCGGTAATATACCCGCATTTCATGGAATCACCCTCTCCAAGAAGATGTCTCCCAAGACTGACGTGGAGAGGGTTTGCATGAGCACTATACCCTACGCTTCGGCGGTAGGATCTATAATGTATGCGATGCTTTGTACAAGACCAGATGTAGCTTACACGCTAAGCATGGTGAGTCGGTATCAGTCAGACCCAGGTGAGAACCACTGGACAGCAGTGAAGAACATTCTCAAGTACCTGAGAAGGACTAAGGAGATGTTCATGGTTTACGGTAATGGAGACCTCATGGTCGAGTCCTTTACCGATTCAATCTTCCAGAGTAACAAGGACGACATCAAGTCTGTCTCGGGTTTTGTGCTTACCGTCAACGGAGGGGCGGTTTGTTGGAAAAGTTCCAAACAGAACACCGTCGCAGACTCGATGATGGAGGTTGAATACATTGCTGCCAGCGATGCCGCAAAAGAAGCGGTCTGGATAAAGAAGTTCATTACTGAACTTCAGGTGGTTCCGTCCATTGTTGATCCGATACCTTTGTATTGCGATAACAATGGGGCTATTGCTTTAGTAAAGGAACCACGGTACCATCAGAAATCCAGACACATCTTAAGGCGGTATCACCTGATCAGGAAGATCATTGATCGCCAGGAGATCGAGGTACGGAGAGTGTATACTAAAGAGAACACGGTGGATCCATTTACAAAGGCCCTCCCTCAAGCACAGTTTGAATGATTTTTTGAGCTATTGGGTATGCGGTACGCCAGCAGCTGGCCTTGGTGCAGACGTTGGGTATGCGGTACACCAATTACCGACCTTTAGTGCAAGTAGGAGATTGTTGGATATGTATGCCCTAGAGGCCATTATTGTATAGTATTGGTTTGTATATTACATTTTGGAATCTTGGGATATATACACGGATTTATGACAGTCTTGCTCGATATAGTAGTATGCTACTTGGTTTGTATCTATCTTAATATGTGTATATGTTTCTTTTAACATATCGCTAATACATATTGATAGAGCCTTTAGGATCTTTGCTTAACCACCAGCTTGTGATGGCAGTCACACTAGTGGGGGATGGGTAGACTACAAGCACATCCTTATACAGGTCCCTAGTCGTAGGATTATCGAGACAGGGCATCGATACTCCAGAGTCAACTAGTGTATACGCTTCTCATTCCAGCAATGGAGATGGTCTGTCCCACAGCCATCAGTATGTCGTACTGGAGATAGTATGCAGGTGCTCATTGGGTTATGAGTTACACTGGACGGACTCGTGGGGAACTGCTCGTTGGTACTATACCTATCGTCAGGTAGCAGTTCCCAGGTGACATGAGTACAGCTTAGTCCGTTGACTTGACACTGCTACTTCGCCTCAAGTGTGTTCCAACTGTTCTTAGATTGCTACCCTACCACGGTCTATTGAGTCATAAAAACAGGTAGTAGTTGGGTGCAGTCCCGAAACACTTGGAGGCAGTGGCGGTTAGATAGGACTCATCTCTCCCGGTATTGGGGTTGATGTCGCTTCTGTGTTCGTAACGCCATTACACAAATTCCCTGGCCAGGGCAAGAGAGATTTACTGGTAGGTACTCCAGTAGTTTCTCAGGGTGTTTTGGACTGTACTCCGACATGACTTATACCGCTATTAGGGGTCTGACGTTACTCTTAGACGAACAGACCGGACTGTACGGAGATTGTCATAGACAGGCTCAGTAGGTGTTTGGATGAGCTTGCTCGTCGACCTTCTTATCGACAGATACCTGGGTAGCCATTACGTACAGCTAGTGCCGCTGACGTGCTTGTGGTTGAACCCACTGCAAGAGTACTGTCGAGTCTTTAGAGTCCCACACAGAGGGTTTCCCAGATTCGGGCGAAATGATGTATAGGTCGTATGGTTTTACGACAGGGTTCAATCACATATGTGTACTTGTGCGCATGTGATGTTCGAGTGGACAATACTAGCGGGGTTTGGTTTAAGCCGGATTCTAGTATTTGATTATTATATTAGCTTCGTATCATTGTATTCATGTTTCTCGGAACATGGATGCGGGTATGTATATACGGTTGAGAGGGGGTATAGAAGGAGACACCTCCTTAGAGTTTCGACCATTGACGTGGTCAAAACAAATATGAGGTGGAGAAAAGACTTTATTATTTTTTATAAATGATAATTTTGTAGCATGGCTACTTGAGTTGACCATTTGACTTGGATTCACTTTTTGACCTTAGATATTTTGATGAAATATTTTTAAGCTAGATATTTTGATGAGATATTTTCCATGCTATGCTTGTGGTCATATAAAAGTTAGACGTTCTATTTTTAATTATCATTATAACAAATACTTTCTCTTTCCTCAAGCTTGCTCTCTCCTTCTTCCTCTCAAACCCTAGTGTCTCATGTGTTGAGAATCAAGGGTTAGTGAGACTAAGCTCTCTAAATCACACTCTACTCACTCTAGTCTACTTAGATTAGCAAGCTAAGTATTCTAGTTACCTCAATTAGGAGGTAGGATCTCTTACTAGGCACTCTCGGGTGGATCATCGTTGACACAAGGAGGCCGAAGTTCAAGCACGATCCATACTTCCATCGAGGAGCTTATGGAGAGGATCGAAGACCCGAAGGACTTGGTTTATTTAGGTATACTTTCTATCATAATAGACAGAACCCTTACTTGCTAGTTAGGTTTATAGTTAAGATCAGGGTTTTGTGTTATTCTAGCGCCAAATTTTTTAATCGTAGTAAAATTTTTGTTCCGCATTTCGCCACGGAAGTTGGCTGGGGCGCTAGCGTAGCCCTTCAAGTGTTGCATACTATTTGGAGTGTGATAATGTTGGTAGGATTCCTTCACGGTTATCATACAATGATATTTGGATCTCGATCCTACTGTGAGTATCTGCTACTCCTCGGGACATTCTTCACTTAACGATCAATGTTATAAACCAAGTAGGTGTCTAGAACAGTGTTAGCAGGGCTACGCCTCCATGGAAAAGAGGATATTTAATTAAGGAACTTCGCGAAAGCGTCGTAAAACCTCCCTCGAAGTACCGACACTAGCCTGGCTGAACGGTTAAGCATGTATTGTAAGGTGAGATTAATCCTGACTAATTCTTCTTTTATGGTTTGAGGAAGGATTCGAGAAACAGTGGGAGCCATCCTGTTTAGATAAATTAAAAACCAATCTAAACTTGCAAGAGCATTATGCTAAGTGTTTTCTTCTCTCTCTCTTGTAACGACCCCGTGACCAGACATAGGTTACATCTAGATAATAAAATGACTGAATCTGATTATAATGACTGGCAAAGGTCTGTTTAGATGTTCATTGCCTATGACAAGCTGGGACACCTCATTACTACTCAAGCCCCTGCCGTCCCAGGTCCAGTTTCCACCGTCACGGATATTGATATCCGTATGACATTGGAAAAAGACTGTGCGAATGCCAAGTGACTCGTGTTGGCCTCAGTGGATGGTGTAAACCAAAGGCAGCACGAGAAGATGGACTTAGCTTCCATCTTCCTCCATATTAAAGATTTATATGGAGAGCAATCCCGTATCGCAAGATATAAGACCTTGAAGGAATTGCTTCAAGCGAGGTTGGGTGTCGGGTCATCTGTATGGGACAACGTCCTTACGATGACTAGCTATATTGACGAGCTCACGGACCTGGGACCACGTTGGGAAACATGTCATATGCTGACTTGTTTCTACAGTCCCTACCATCTACTTTTGCCTAGGGGAAGAAAGTTATACTTCCAGTTGAGGGCACCCTGAAGGAAACCAGGGTGACACCCACTTAGCTTATTGGGGAATCTTCCTCTTCAGCAACCAAGGCGAAAGCAAAGGGTGAGAAGAAGAAGACCTCCAAAAAGCCGATATGTGGTGTCAGTATGGTAGAAGGACAGGGAAGGGAAAATGTTTCTGGGCTAACAGTAGGGAAGGAGGGATATTCCTATTGTCACAGGAAAAGGGCATTGGTAGAGGGATTACAGGGCTTTGAAAGCCAGAATCCAGGATCCGAAGCATGTTGTGGCTTCGACTTCTGGTGTGTTTGTAATAGAAAACTGTATGTCAATTAACTCTACTTCCTGGGTACTAGATACCGGATCATGATCTCATATCTGTAATTCATTACTGGCTTTGAGAAACCGTAGAGTTATCAGGTTAGGTGATATGAGTCTCAGGGTTGCTAACGGAATGAGCGTGGACGCTGAATCCGTAGGGGAATATCACCTTGGATTGACAAGTGTGCAGATATTAATTCTACGTAACTGTTTGTATATACCTAGTCTATCTTGTAACATCATATCTGTATCCTTACTTTCTAAGGAAGGATATGATTTTACATTTGTAAGCGATGTGGTCCACATCCACCTAAATCAAGCTTTGATTGGTCAGGTATATTAGATAACGGAATATACATATTAAATCAAGCTCAGGTTTTCAGTGTCCAGAACACACTTAGAAGAAAGTCTCCGGAACTAAATCAGGCTTTCTTATGGCATTGTAGACTGGGTCACATCAATGAAACACGATTGACGAAGCTACATAGAGAAGGATATTTGGATCCGTTCGAATATCAGTCTTATGCAACTTTTCAATCTTGTCTCATGGGAAATATGACAAAGGCTCCATTTACTGGACACGGAGTAAGAGCGAGCGACCTCTTGGGACTCATACTGTCACGACCCGAAAAATATGGAGCGTGACTGGCACTTAAATTATGAAACGTCTCAAGGCATATGTAATCTAAGTAAGCCAAATCCCAGACATAAAAACCAAATAGAGCCGTAGAGTGAAGGAAAACCAAGATTTTTGAAAGCAATTTAAAACAAATACGTCACGTCAAGCTTTTTTTTTAAAAGCAACATCATTTTCCGAAAATTTCTGCAGAGTCTCCTTTGTAAATACTGGCCCCAAACGGGTAAAAAACATGAATATATATAAAACATGAAATAAGGCATCCCCAAGCGGGAGCTAGCTCTTCGCCCAAGACGGACTCAAAATCACTCGCAATATAAATATCATCACTGTGCAAAATAAGCATATAAGGCATAAAGCAATAAAATATCATGCCGGCTCAAGTGAGCTCGACCTAGAAATATAACATATCAATACACAAATATCACTGTCTCATCTCTAAGTCGCTAATACAAAAATACATGTGACAGCTACAGTAGATGGAGTACACTAGATACAATACTGATACAAGGTGGCAACAAAATAACCCCGCAATCCACCTACGAACAAGGCTGCGAGTCAAAGCAAAAGGAGCAAAGAGGAGGTGCGCCTGCCGCTACAGTGCTAATGGGTCGGACCTGCAAAACACTGTGGCACGACGAAGGTGAGTTGCCAACTCGTGAGTAATAAGTAACATCTAATAAGGCTATCTGTCACGACCCGAAAAATATGCAAAACCATATCCCGAATCAAAACAGCAACTTGAGAAAGCGGTCCCAGATTTTGCATAGGGTGGAAACAAGGTGCACAAACAACACTAGGGTGATATATAGGGTGTATGTGAGCTATGAAGGCAACCTAGGCACCTACCCTCACCAAGTGGTCGAGCCCTCTCCCCTGAAAATCGATCTCGCCGGCCCTGGGTGCTCACGTGGGGTTCGTCTTGCTACAGGGGTTTCTTAGGGTCAATTCAAGTCTACAGGGGTTGTTTGCTCATCTCGTATTTGTCCCAGGTCTTCCTAGATTTCCCTGCACACCCTAAAAGTTCACTAACCGACATGAAAAGTTCTGTAATTCCGTATTTTGGGTTTCAGTTGGGCTTGGTCTGGGTTTCTATCATTAAAGTGGGGGTGTAAGGTCACCAATAAGGCTCAAGTTCACCAACACAACTCAAATATAATCCTAACCCTCTCTAGAATTTTCTAAAGTCCACTAAACTTCGCCAAATCGATTTTAAACTTGAATAGATGCATAAGCAAATGAAATACTGCACTAATTATGAAGGGATTATCTCATTTCACACTCATGAATCCTCTACAGTGCCAAAAACCAAACTTTATTGGTCCAAGGTGTAGCTTGAGGGCCTGTGCACATTTTTTGTGAAGAGGAGATGCGGTTTTGGGTTTGTTTTGGTGATGAAGTGAGGCTTGAAGAGGGGGAGGGAGGAGGTGTTGCCATGGGAGTTGAGAGAAGAGAGAAAAGATGAAGAAGATGAATGATGAATGGAAATGAAATGAGAGCCATGCTTGGTTGACCCCCTCACTGCCTCTCTCTCTCTCGTGCCTAACCCTCATGCAGTCATTGTGTCCCTTTTGACATTTCTTTTTCCTTTTCTTTTCTTTGTTCTCTTTTCTATTTATAAAGCCATCCATGATAACCATAAGAAAAAAAGACAAGATAGAAAAATGTAGCAAGTGTGAAAAATGTGACATGTGCATGTGCATGTCATGTACACAAAACACGCTTAATGCGCGATTAGCGATATCTAATCGCGATTAGCGTTAAAAGTGCATATAAATAATCATACAAATTCTTAATTTGCATAAATCACATAAAACACCCTATTTTCAGTAATTTCCATAATTTTCCGAATTTTTCCTAATTTATCGGTATTTAATTATACCGCCTTATTAAAATTTTTAATTTTTTATTATTAAATTATAAAAATTCCCAAAATAAAATTTTATTTTTCTGAAATGTTACATTCTTCCCCCCTTAAAGAAATTCGTTCCCCGAATTTAAATTTAAACTCCCCCAATTTCTAAAACATTTCAGAAAAAGATCCAGTTGTCGGGGCTCCAAAATCATAAATACATAAAACGCATCGTAGAGCAATGCAGGCGCATGAACAATGAGCAGATAACTCAAAAACAAAACCCCGTCAATCATCCCGCAATCATCGGATTCATGGTGAAGACACAAATGTCAAATCCAAAACGAAACCAATATGATATACATCAAAACTATCCATGTAAACATGTGAGGGAAATGTATGCCAAACCCTTATAAGTCGCTGTGCAATGCGCATATCACTGTACAGTGGCGGACGTCTAGTATAAGAAAATAACTACACACATATATATATCCTTTGTTTAATATTTACGTCCCACCGTTTTAAAATAATTTAGAAGGGTACCCTTGTTTTAAACGTTTCGTGTTATATCAGACACGTAGGTAAATACTAAGACTATAGCTCACTTTTTGGAAATCCCTTCGATAACTATCAATGCATGCAAAATACATCCTGGTACTGTCTTCTGACTAGTCCTGCTCAGTACGAAAACAAGTAGCAATATCATAAAAACGTACTGCTCTATAAGGAATCAATCCCAAAACGTGCATATGAAAGATACATGCGTCTGGTGCGCAAGGAAATCACAATCCATTTATGTGCCATACATGTGCACAGAAACAACATCTAAGTGCAACTGGTGTGCACGAAAAACCTATCAGAGGCAACGTGTGTGCCTGACAGCAAAATCAGGTGCATCTGACATGCACGAAGAACCTCGATTTAGTGCATCTGGCGTCCAACAAAATCGTATCTCATAACGTGCGCCCAACATGCGTGAAAATCCAAATCAGGTGCATCCATCTTGCACGAATAAAATCTAAATCATGTGCATCCAACATGCACGAAATCATGAAATCCAATATCAAGCGCCAAACATGCACAAAATCCAATCCAAGCGCGTCAAATATGCGCAAGAATCCAATCAGGTGCACAAGGTGCACGAAAACAATATCGCAATCGAAATCGACGGTATACTACACATCTCAATCAGAATCCAAATCATGTATACCATGGTGTATAATCTCACAACCATATGCATCAGCGTACACAAAGCAAATCAAAAATATTAAAAGTGCATGAAAACTATGCAGAAAGACTAAGTCAAATCATATACATGCCCTAGGCATGAAATCACGATCAATATCTCAAATGACATCAAAATGAAGTCAGGTGCAACTGTGGTGCACAAAATCTTAATCATGTAAATAAATCGCTCGAAATAACAGGCATAGAATCGAAATCAACCTCAAGTGCAATAAATACGCACAACTCATAAATCAACATGACGGTGTATGAAAACACATCTCAAGTGCAATAACTATGCACAAAACGTAATTACCCAGTAGGTGCAACCATGGTGCACAAAAGCAAATATCATGAAACTCGGTCATCAAAACTCAATCATGCAATAAATCACCCAAAATACCGAAATCCAAAGTGACTGATACGTGATAGTCAACTCACGAAATCACTAATCGTAAATACTTCCGTCAATATGTCCTTCCTTCAAGGTCGAGAAGGTGTCAGTGCATCCAATGCTAGTAGAGCAAGATATCTACTTGCCTCCTGATCATGGCCAGTCGTCTGGTGCCCTTAGGCTCACGTCTCTCACTACGAATTGCTAAGTACATAGCTCCCCGACTCAAAAGTCCAATATGGAAACGATAATGGAAGTAGTCCGCTCTGGCACGTCCTCTAAAAATCTCTGGCCGACTCTTATGGTTACTCATAACATGTCTCGTCGACGATGTTGAACTATGGCCAGCTGGGCATGTGCAATATGATTGATCCTGGGTCCAAGTCTCATCGTGCATTATTCCAGAAAGGTCCTGTCGAGGTCTCTCCCAAATCCCGTCTCTGCCGAACTGCCTGGAAGTTATCACCCTTCACTGAATCTGTTTCTTGTTCCGGAACGGCTGCATACTCATCACGACTCCTTCTGGAAGATATATCCATATACAACGCCTCTGCATGCGCATCACATCTCTGATGTCGGCGGAGTGGAACGTCACTCAAGATCTCATACGAATCTCTTACTCCACCTTTCTCTACTGTCGACTGCTTCGGACTCGTCTCATCATGGCTACATGGACTGCGCTCCAACGGCTATACTCGTATCTGGAGTCTCCCAAGCAATGCATCTCACCATATAGCATCCGAATGAAGTTGAACCTTTCGATCGATTCGTCAAAACCTCATAATCCACCAAGAGCTCTACATATTGGGTACGGTTTAATGGTATCGAGTACATACCACAGCATCGGTGGACCAGCCGTAGAAGGGAAAACCTAAGCCTCACTAATGGCACCGCGGAACTGCCGCAAACCCAAAGGTTCAAAGGCTTTCACATGGTTATTATGTCGAGTTAGGGTTTCATTCTTCTAGAGGGTCCATAGAATTTGTTGCATGTCTTTCCGAATACTTTAAATTTGGAATAATGGGTTTCTGACATTCGATCGCCTCTATCGACTCTCAACGTATCCGCGTGAAGTCGTCTCTAGCTGGGATCAATCAATCTGATGACCTCGAATCGGGGTAAGCGAACAAACCACATGTCCTAGTCGTTCATCCTCAGGTGACTAGCGATCTACTGTCATATCTCTAACTATAACTCATACTGCAATAGCTATAACATCTGGGGCGATATCTCGTAGTTCGCAGCAACTACTGGCTTACCCTTCTGCACGCTGAATAATGCCTCAATCATCATGAATAGGTGATACATCAATGGTCATCACATTCTGGCTGACCTCTATTAGTGGCTCAATCCTTTAGTGCTAATCTACACGTCCGAGAAATCTCATAACAGCAATCCATCAAACGCTCACGGTGGAAAAACACAAATAAACGACGCCTCCATGCAAATTGTATGCCCGTGGAATCATGCCCTGGTCAGTCCTTGTTCATGACGAGCTCGTGCAGACCGCAACTCTAGCCGTAGCTCTCTGTACCCGTACAACCTTGGTAACAAAACCATAACTGGTATCGATGAGGCTAGATCATAGGAAGGAATATAATATTGTGCAAAGAAATGTACATCCAAAGGTTTCTTAAGCGGAGTAGCGTATCGTAAGTATGCCATGGAACATACGTACGGTACGTCACTCTACTCAAGCTACCTACTCCATCAACTAAGGGTCATCCTACACTCCGAAGGTAAAACCTAACACTTTGATACCAACTTTGTCACGACCCGAAAAGTACGGAACATGACCGGTACTTAAATTACGAAACGTCTCGAGGCGTACATAATCTAAGTAAGCCAAAACCAAGAAATCCAAACCAAGTAAAGTAGTAGAGTGAAGGAAAACCAATTTAAAGACAAGAAGTTTAGCAACATAAACCGAAATATGCATTTTTAAAATCACAAGTCTTTTCTAAAAATTTCGGCAGAGTTTCCTTTATAAATACTGCCCCCGAACGGGGAACAACACTAATAAAGCATATATAATGAATAAAGGCATCCCTAAGCTGGAGCTAGCCCTTCGTCAATCGACGGACAAAACCACACAATACAATATAATATACAACGCCGAAAGGCGAGGTTCAACTCAGGATAAACATCCAACATCATCAAGAAAACCATATGAAACCATAATAATACAGCACACGACTCTAAGGTCGAAAGAATATACACTGGCCTTATATATCTATCAAATAATACAAGTCTGGTTGATGGAGTTTTTCTAGATACAACTGAAATAAAAAATATACAATGGTGGTCCTGATGCGAAAGAACCCACCTACCAAAGCAATCGCCCGGAAGGGACAGTGTGCCAGTAAAACCGCAACAAAACCTGTACGGCAAAACCTGTAAGAAACTGTGGCACAACGGGGGTGAGTTTCCAACTCGTGAGTAGAAAACATCTACGAGTAGAAATCACATGCATAACGCTATCCCAGGTTATTTCAAGTAATATCCTCAAATAAAAATCCTGGTCCATCTATGTATAAGTGTAATACTACATGCTCGAGTCAGTACCTCAGATAGCAACATATCAGATATATGATGTAAGAATGCATTGCAAATGAAACAGAATACATCATGAATGAGAAAAGTTTTTTATTTATTTTATAAGATTTCTGTATGTATATAAATCGTGTATCATTAATGAAATCGACGGATAAAACAGTGTCCAGCATCGACACAAAACATAAATCTCAGTATCTTAATACCTTAGGCTCCGGCTAGTCGGACTGGCCTGTATCATCAAATCTTAATATCTCAGTGTCTCTAGTCTCAATATCTCAGTAACTCGGGCTCCGTTTGTCCGGATCGGCCCATGTCATCGATCACACGACCACGAACGGTATCCTCCGGATATCCGCCGCGCCAGGTAAAATCACCGGTAGGAAGTCTGCTCCTGCCAGGCTCATCGTCTACACCTTGAGCTTCTTGCCCCGGGGTACCTTACCGGGTCCACCATGTACCCGCAGACGGTTCATCCAACTCCTCGAATCGGGTCTCGAAATCCATCTCATAACCGAGAAAACATCATGGTGGACGACTCATACATCACGAGAAAACCGCACTTTTCATTTTAAAGAGAGAGAGAGAGAGGTTTATATATATATTCTTGCGGTTTTCTCCCAAATCCAGGAAATCTCATGAAATCAGAAATCCAATCATCAATAGCAAATATACAGTGAATATCGGCATTAAAGTCCATGATACTGCATAACTGTGAATAATAATATGCATGCAGTTGCAAGTAATAACTGCAATGTCTAAACTAGCACGAGTACGCTAATACCATGTCGAACTATCAGTTAACAAGATATGTCCATGAGTAATATTCTTTAAAGTGTTCGTGACATGGCAACTACCAATGATGATGTGTGTGAGCCGACAAGCAGGTGTACGTGGAATATAGCATCATCGGTAAAGGTGCTGTGTCCTGAGAGCAAGGTTTCATGATAATTACAGATAACATATGCACAAGCATGCAATGCTATGAAACATCATGAATATACAGAAAGAGATGTAGTAACAGCAACACTGAATACTATACCTATCTAAAATACGAGTCATAACATTTGGTATTGAAAATACTCACGATTCTCCACTTTTGAAAAAGTGTATGATTCGAGCCCAGTCAAAAGGGTAAGGGAATCCACCTATGTCTGAGTCGATCTATATACATAGCTAGTAGTCGGTGATCTCACCTCAATGGTATCACGTACGACACAACAACTAATAAGACATCCTCGAGTCAACAGTGCGGATCTATCCTCATAACGATATCTCGTACGGTAAATCTATCGTACGGCATCCCAAATCTGGATACGGGTCAAATATCATATTTATCTCATTATTCATCTGGCATCCTCATCATCATATATCGTGAGCAGGGGTACTGATCTAAGTCTAGTACACTACTAATATCATCAACAATATCATGCTCTGGCTACTGATCTAAAGTCTCCTACAATCCGATGACATCCACACATATCATCAGATAGAAGTATACATCGCCCAAGCGATCCATTATAAATATCTTAACATATCTTATCTCATATCTCGATCACATGTCAACTATCGTCATATATACCAACAACATAGTATCGTCGTCCAACGACCCGTTATAACATCATGACATATCTCGGTCACATATTAAATATCTCACGGCATCATGCCCGATCAGATCGACTCATTCCCGAGTATCATATAACATTCTCGTCATCCAAGTATATGAATATACCAATATAAATACATCCCCAATACGCACAAGGATATCAATGTATGCGAGTATGTGTATGTGCGTGTATGCAAATCTTTACCCTCGGGTTTTCATGACTAAGAAATCGACTAAAGTCCTTCAATTCTCGCTAACACTAAACTCATGATCACCTAAAGCTCCCCTTGCTAAGTGTTCAATCTCTCCATAACATATAAATGCATATCTATAACATATCACATCATTTCTTATGACTTTGCGGGGGTGCTATACGCCATCCACCCGACTTCTTCCCGTAGATATAAATCTACTCACCTGATCTTCGTTTGCTGATGCCGACTTCGCCACGCGCTTGCCTGTCATCTTGAAGTCCACAGGGGTGTACCTACATGTCATACGTATCGTATCGCATTAAAATCCAATTCAAAGCCAAAACAACGCACGAAACTCACATAGGTCAAAACCTATGGTTTTCTCTCGCAAAACAACCCGATATCACTCGATATAGACGTATAAACGTCAAGTGATCGAGCTAAAAAACAAACACTAAAATCCAGAAATTAAAATACGCAAAACCATATCCCGAATCAAAACAGCAACTTGAGAAAGCTGTCCCAGATTTTGCATAGGGTGGAAACAAGGTGCACAAACAACACTAGGGTGATATATAGGGTGTGTGAGAGCTATGAAGGCAACCTGGGCACCTACCCTCACCAAGTGGCCGAGCCCTCTCCCCTGAAAACTGTTCTCTCCGGCCCTGGGTGCTCCCATGGGGTTCGTCTTGCTACAAGGGTTTCTTAGGGTCAATTCAAGTCTACAAGGGTTGTTTGCTCATCTCGTATCTGTCCCAGGTCATCCCAGATTTCCCTACACATCCTAAAAGTTCACAAACTGACATGAAAAGTTCTGTAATTCCGTATTTTGGGTTTCAGTTCGGCTTGGTCTTGGTTTCTATCATTAAAGGGGGGTCTAAGGTCACCAATAAGGCTCAAGTTCACCAACACAACTCAAATATAATCCTAACCCTCTCTAGAATTTTCTAAAGTCCACTAAACTTCGCCAAATCGATTTTAAACATGAATAGATGCATAACAAAATGAAATACTACACTAATTGTGAAGGGATAAACTCATTTGACACTCATGAATCCTCTACAGCGCCATAAAGCAAACATTCTTGGGCCAAAGTGTAGCTTGAGGGCTTGTGCACATTTTTTGTGAAGAGGAGATGGGGTTTTGGGTTTGTTTTGGTGATGAAGTGAGGCTTGAAGAGGGGGAGGGAGGAGGTGTTGCCATGGGAGTAGAGAGAGGAGAGAAAAGATGAAGAAGATGAATGGAAATGAAATGAGAGCCATGCTTGGTTGACCCCCTCACCCTCTCTCTCTTTCATGCCTATCCCTCAAGCAATCATTGTGTCCCTTTTGACTTTTCTTTTTCCTTTTCATTTCTTTGTTCTCTTTTCTATTTATAAAGCCATGCATGATAACCATAAGAAAAAAAGACATGATAGAAAAATGTAACAAGTGTGAAAAATGTGACATGTGCATGTCATGTACACAAAACACGCTTAATGCGCGATTAGCGATATCTAATCGCGATTAGCGTTAAAAGTGCATATAAATAATCATAAAAATTCATAATTTTCTTGAATCGCATAAAACACCCTATTTACAGTAATTTCCATAATCTTTCGAATTTTTTCCAATTTATCGGTATTTAATTATACCGCCTTATTAAAATTTTCAATATTTTATTATTAAATTATAAAAATTCCCAAAATAATATTTTATTTTTCTGAAAATGTTAAAGTCTTCCCCCCGTAAAGAAATTCGGTCCCCGAATTTAAATTTAAACTCTACCAATTTCTAAAATATTTCAGTAAAAGATCCAGTCGTCGGGGCTCCGAAATCATAAATACATAAAACGCATCATAGCGCAATGCATGCGCATGAACAATGAGTAGATAACTCAAAAACAAAACTCCGCCAAGCATCCCGCAATCGTCGGAGTCATGGTGAAGACACAAATGTCAAATCCAAAACGAAACCAATATGATATACATCAAAACTATCCATGTAAACATCTGAAGGAAATGTATGCCAAACCCTTATAAGTCGTTGTGGAATGTGCATATCACTGTACAGTGGCGGATGTCTAATATAAGAAAATAACTACACACACACACACACACATCCTTTGTATAATATTTACGTCCCGCCATTTTAAAATAATTTAGAAGGGTTCCCTTGTTTTAAACGTTTTGTGTTATATCAGACACGTAGGTAAATACTAAGACTATAGCTCTCTTTTTGGAAATCCCTTCGATAACTATCAATGCATGCAAAATACATCCAGGTACTGTCCTCTGACTAGTCCTGCTCAGAACGAAAACAAATAGCAATATCATAAAAACGTACTGCTCCATAAGGAATCAATCCCAAAACATGCATATGAAAGTTGCGTGCGTCTAATGCGCAAGGAAATCACAATCCATATATGTTCCATACATGTGCACAGAAACAACATCTAAGTGCAACGGGTGTGCACGAAAAACCTGTCAGAGGCAACGTGTGTGCCTGACAGCAAAATTAGGTGCATCTGACATGCACGAAGAACCTCGATTTAGTTTGTCTGGCATGCACCAAAATCGTATCTCATAACGTGCGCCCAACATGCGCTAAAATCCAAATCTGGTGCATCCATCATGCATGAGTAGAATCTAAATCAGGTGCATCCAATATGCATGAAATCATGAAATCCAATATCAAGCGCCGAACATGCGCAAAATCCAATCCAAGCGCGTCAAATATGCGCAAGAATCCAATCAGGTGCACAAGGTGCATGAAAACAATATCGAATATTGCAATCGAAATCGACGGTATACTACACATCTCAATCAAAATCCAAATCAGGTATACCGTGGTGTATAATCTCACAACCATGTGCATCAGCGTACATAAAGTAAATCAAAAATACTAAAAGTGCATGAAAACAATGCAGAAAGCCTAAGTCAAATCATATGCATGCCCTAGGCAAGAAATCACGATTAATATCTCAAATGACATCAAAACAAAGTCAGGTGCAACTGTGGTGCACAAAATCTTAATCATGCAAATAAATCGCTCGAAATATCAGGCATGGAATCGAAATCAACCTCAAGTGCAATAAATACGGACAACTCATAAATCAACACGACGGTGTATGAAAACACATCTCAAGTGCAATAACTATGCACAAAACGAAATTACCCAGTAGGTGCAACAATGGTGCACAAAAGCAAATATCATGAAACTCGGTCATCAAAACTCAATCATGCAATAAATCACCCAAAATACCGAAATCCAAAGTGACTGATACGTGATAGTCAACTCACGAAATCACTAATAGTAAATACTGCCGTCGATATGTCCTTCCTTCAAGGTCGAGAAGGAGTCAGTGCATCCAATGCTAGCAGAGCAAGATATCTACTTGCCTCCTGATCATGGCCTATCGTCTGGTGCCCTCAGGCTCTCGTCTCTCACTGCAAATTGCTAAGTACATAGCTCCCCGGTTCAATGGTCCAATATTGAAACGATAATGGAAGCAGTCCGCTCTGGCACGTCCTCTAAAAATCTCTGGCCAATTCTTATGGTTACTGATTGTTTGAAATATTCAAGACTGTGTGAATCGAATAAAACGAATGAGTTTCTTTGTATCGGTAATTAGAAATTGAATAAAGTTCACAATCAAAGAATTATATTTGACCGCAATCAATTACGGTGTCGGTTGTAGATCGTAAGTGAGTGCGGATCGTCCACAGGGATTGTGCGATTCGTTTTTATATTTGATTTGTTTGAATTGAAAAGTTAATCGAAAAGAAAACAAAATATGATTCAAGATTTTATCGATTGATTCAAGTGTCACTAATCTAATCAAGAATCAAGAAAATGATAAACAATCAAGAATCGGGTTTCGACGATATTTCCAACCAAATGTCAAGAATCTAAATGAGGCACGTAGGAATCGATCGGATCTATAGACGTGATGTAATCTCAAGATATCGTGTTCTTGTCCTTCGAAGAATTGATACTAGATCGATGATGATCGACGAGAGTTAGGGCTTCTTCGTGAAACTAAGGTTTCATCATTTAACCCTTGTTCTTTCGTCGATATCATTCACATTCTAGCCTCTAGCAATTTCAAGAAACGATCGTAACTCCCCAATTTCGAGCGATATCAATCAAGAAAGCATCGCAACGAAATGGGTCGTCGGTTCTTGAACTTGCTAGGGTTTACAAAACTCGTAGGACTCAAGAATCGATTTAAGATATATTACATCATCATTCTATTGATCGTCTCGACTCCTCGACGAGCGGAGTATTACTCAAACATCACAACAAGAATTACAACTAGAAATTTAGATTGAATCATGATGCAAGAATTTAAAGAAAACAAGATAAAAGAATATCACCTTTTATTTATATCAACAATTTGATTACAGTCGCTCAAGAACAACAAGAGGAAGAACTAAATTGTCGATCTGGCGTCACTTTTCTCCGTGAGTCGTGGATCGGCTTGGACCACTTGCTCAGTTGAAGATCGACTCCGCTCATAAAAGGTTGCAAGGCTTCTTGCTTGATGAGGTACTCGGGATCTTGGCTTTTGATTGGAATTAGGGTTAGGGTTTCACACAAGTCTTCTCACTAGACTTGTGGAAGAAGATGAAGAAAGAGAGTGAATGGATCTAGATTGATACTAAAATTGGGGGTAGATGATGATATCCAACCCTAGGTCTAGGTTTCTATTTATAGACTTCCCAAACCCTAGGTCTAGATTTGAAATTATAATTCCCTCCAAAAGTTTGTTGAGTAGTTTCTAGAAAGAGTTTGTTAGGAGCTAGCTTAGGCTTTAAGCTAGGATTAATTAAGCTTAGAAAACCCTAGTTTGCTGATCTGGCAGAAGTCTCTGGAGTCTTCTGGAATTTGAAGTACATTTCTGAACTGTAGGAGCTGAGGTAAGCATTGTGCAGCAAAATTGGATTGATGACAAGGCAAGGCCGCCGCGGAACCGCGGCGCAAGCCGGCTCCAGCCGCGATTCCGCGGCTCTTTTGGAGAGTTGGGGCTTGGTCTCTCTGGTGCTTTCTTGGGCTGATGTATGGGGCTTTTTGTGATATGTTGAATATTGTAATTCATTCTGTATTGCTACCAGATCTGAAATCATTGAGTTGGCGTATTTTTGATCAGCTCTTTGTAAATTTTTGGCTTTTCTTCTGGGTTTTCCTGCACAGATCTCAAAACAAGTGTTGCACAATATAGGGATGATGCGATGCCATGAAATGCAGTCAATTTCCTTAGAAATGCCGGTTTTAAGGTCTAACACATGTAATCTGATATTTTGCGACAGAATTGCTAATATGTGAAATATGAATGCCGAGCACTTCTATATGAATGCAAATGATGAGGAAATTGCCGGCTAAAAGATGCAATATTTTCGACTAATCAGTTACTCATAACATGTCTCGTCGACGATGCTGAACTCTGGCCTGCTCGGCGTGTGCAATATGACTGATCCTGGGTCCAAGTCTCCTCGTGCATTATTCCAGAAAGGTCCTGTCGAGGTCTCTCCCAAATCTCGTCTCTGCCGAACTTCCTGGAAGTTATCACCCTTCACTAAATCTGTTTCTTGTTCTAGAATGGCTGCATACTCATCACGACTCCTTCTGGAAGATATATCCATATACAACGCCTCTGCATGCGCATCACATCTCTGATGTCGGCGGAGTGGAACGTCATCTCATCAAGATACCGTACGAACCTCTTACTCCACCTTTATCTACTGTCGACTGCTTCGTACTCGTCTTATCGTGGCTGCATGGACTGCGCTCCAACGACTATACTCGAATCTGGAGTCTCCTAAGCAATGCATCTCACCATATAGCATCCGAATGAAGTCGAACCATTCGATCGATTCGTCAAAACCTCATAATCTCCCAAGAGCTCAACATCTTGGGTACGGTTTAATGGTATCGAGTACATACCACAACATCGGTGGACCAGCCGTAGAAGGGCAAACCCAAGCCTCACTAATGGCACCACGGAACTGCCGCAAACCCTAAGGTTCAAAGTCTTTCACATGGTCATTATGTCGAGTTAGGGTTTCATTCTTCTAGAGGGTCCATATACCTGCTTGCATGTCTTTCCGAATACTTTAAACATGGAATAATGGGTTTCTGACATTCGATCGCCTCTATCGACTCTCAACGTATCTGCGTGAAGTCATCTATAGCTGAGATCAATCAATCTGATGACCTCGCATCGGGGTAAGCGAACGAACCACATGTCCTAGTCGTTCATCCTCAGGTGACTAGTGATCTTCTGTCATATCTCTAAGTACAACTCATACTGCAATAGCTCTAACATCTGGGGCGATATCTCGTCGTTCGCAGCAACAACTGGCTCACCCTTCTGCATGCTGAACAATGCCTCAATCATCATGAATAGGTGATACATTAATGGTCATCATATTCTGGCTGACCTATATTAGTCGCTCAATCCTTTGGTGCTAATCTGCACGTCCGAGAAATCTCATAACAGCGATCCATCAAACGCTCACGGCGGAAAAACAGAAATAAACGACGCCTCCATGCAAATCGTATGTCCGTAGAATCACGCCATGGTCAGTCCTCGTTCGTGACGAGCTCGTGCTGACCGCAACTCTAGCCGTAGCTCTCTGTGCCCATATAACCGTAGTAACAAAACCATAACTGGTATCGATGAGGCTAGATCATAGGAAGGAATATAATACTGTGCAAAGAAATGTACATCCTAAGGTTTCTTAAGCGGAGTAGCATATCATAAGTATGCCGTGGAACATACGTACGGTACGTCACTCTACTCAAGCTACCTACTCCATCAACCAAGGGTCATCTTATACTCCGAAGGTAAAACCTAACGCTTTGATACCAACTTTGTCATGACCCAAAAAGTACGGAACATGACCGGCACTTAAATTACGAAACGTCTCGAGGCTTACGTTATCTAAGTAAGCCAAAACCTAGAAATCCAAACCAAGTAAAGTAGTATAGTGAAGGAAAACCATTTTAAAGACAAGAAGTTTAGCAACATAAACCGAAATATGCATTTTTAAAATCACAAGTCTTTTCTGAAAATTTCGGCAGAGTTTCCATTGTAAATACTGCCCCCGAACGGGGTACAACACTGATAAAGCATATATAATGAATAAAGGCATCCCTAAGCTGGAGCTAGCTCTTCGTCAATCGACGGACAAAACCACACAATACAATATAATATACAACGCCGAAATGCGAGTTTCAACTCAGGATAAACATCCAATATCATCAAGAAAACCAAATGAAACCATAATAATACAGCGTACGACTCTAAGGTCGAAAGAATATACACTGGCCTTCTATGTCTATCAAATAATGCAAGTCTGGTTGATGGAGTTTTACTAGATACAATTGAAATAACAAATATACAATGGTGGTCCTGATGGGAAAGAACCCACCTACCAAAGCAATCACCCGGAAGGGACAGTGTGCCAGCAAAACCGTAACAAAACCTGTACGGCAAAACCTACAAGAAACTGTGGCACAACGGGGGTGAGTTGCCAACTCGTGAGTGGAAAACATCTACGAGTAGAAATCGCTTGCATAACACTATCCTAGGTCATCTCAAGTAATATCCTCAAATAAAAATCCCGGTCCATCTATGTATAAGTGTAATACTACATGCTCGAGTCAGTACCTCAGATAGCAACCTATCAGATATATGATGTATGAATGCATTACAAATGAAACAGAATACATCATGAATGAGACAACTGTTTTCTTCATTTTATGAGATTTCTGTATGTATATAAATCGCGTATCATTAATGAAATCGACAGATAAAATAGTGTCCAGTATCGACACAAAACATAAATCTCAGTATCTCAATACCTCAGGCTCCAGCTAGCCGGACTGGCCTGTATCATCAAATCTCAATATCTCAGTGTCTCAAGTCTCAATATCTCAGTAACTCGGGCTCCGTCTTTCCGGATCGGCCCATATCATCAATCACACGACCACGAACGGTATCCTCCGAATATCCGCCATGCCAGGTAAAATCACCGGTAGGCAGTCTGCCCCTGCCAGGCTCATCGTCTAAACCTCGAGCTTCTTGTCCCGGGGTACCTTACCGGGTCCACAATGTACCGGCAGACGGTTCATCCAACTCCTCGAATCGGGACTCGAAATCCATCTCATAACCGAGAAAACATCATGGTGGATGACTCATACATCACGAGAAAACCACACTTTTCATTTTAAAAAGATAGAGAGAGAGAGAGAGCGACGTTTATATATATATTCTTGCGGTTTTCTCCCAAATCCAGGAAATCTTATGAAAATCCGAAATCCAATCATCAATAGCAAGTAAACAGTGAATATCAGCATAAAACTCCATAATACTGCATAACAGTGAATAATAATATGCATGCAGTAGCAAGTAATAACTGCAATGTCTAAACTAGCATGAGTACGCTAAAACCATTTCGAACTATCAGTTAACAAGCTATGTCCATGAGTAATATTCTTTAAAGTGTTCGTGACATGGCAATTACCGATGATGATGTGTGTGAGCCGGCAAGCAGGTGTACGTGGAACATATGCATCATCGGTAATGGTGTGTTGGAGATAGTGCCCTCAGAGTCAATTATTGGATCACAGGCACGTGATTGCAATGATTGAGGGAGGACCTATCCCGGTAGGACAGTCTTACTCAAGATGATAGTATGCTATCTGGTTTACCTTTATCATCGTGTACTGCTTTAGGTGACCTGACAGGTCGCTATTGCACGTTGATAGAGCCCTAGGATTCATGCTTGACTGCCAGCAGTATGAGGGCGATCATATAAGTGAGAGCTGGAGTCTACAAGCACATCCTTAATAGGTCCCTAGTCGTGGGAGTTTCGAGACAGGGCATCGATTCTCCAGAGTAGACTAGTGTATACAGTCGAGACCCCGACGAGGGGCGGTGGCCGGTCTCACAAGCCACTGGTGTCAGTTGGTTCACCTAAGATGTATACAGGTGCTCATTGGGTTATGAGTACACCGGACAGGACTCGCCGGGAACATGCTAGTTGGTCTTATACCTGACGTCAGATAGCAGTTCCCTGGTGACATGTGTACAGGTTAGTTCATCGACCTGGGGATCGTCATTTGTCTCGTGTGAGTTCCCACTGTACTTTGATTACTACCCTACCACGGCTCAAAGGAGTCATGCAAACAGGTTTTAGTTGGGTACAGTCCCGAGCCACATGGAGGCAGTGAGCGGATCTTCGGGGGTTTCGTCTCTCCCGGTATTGGGGGTGAGGTCGCGCTGTGTCTAGGAGAGCCATTACACGAAGACCTTGGCCAAGGCAGGAGATTTACTGGTAGGTATTCCAGTAGTATCTCAGGGTGTTCTGGGCTACACTCCGACACGACTTGTACCGCTTTTGGGGGTCTGACTTTTACCAACCCCCTAGGCCCGCCATGCGATGCTCATAGACGAACGGACCGGACTGTACGGATATTGTCACTGACAGGCTCAGTTGGGTGTCGGGGTGAGCTTCCTCATCGACGTCCCTTTTGGTCAATAGCTGGTGGCCCGTCACGTATTGGCTTATACCTCTGACGTGCTAGTGGTTAAATCCACAGCCATAGTATTGACGAGTCTTTAGAGTCCACCACACTTTCAGTTACTCAAGCTTTCGGGCGAAACGCTGTAGAGGCCGTATGGAGATATGGCAGGGTCCGATCAGATACGTGCGGTATTGCACGGATCAGGATCAGACGGTTTTGTACTAGTGTCCATATAGTTATATGGCAGCGTTCGATCAGATACGTGCGGTATTGCACGGATCAGGATCGGACGGATATTACTAGCCGGCTTTGTTATAAGCCGGTCCTAGTTTAGTACAGTGTAGATTTTGTCTCATTGCATTTGTATCCGGACGGAATACAAATGCGGGTGTGTATGCACAGTATCGGGGTTTTCCTGTAATTTATTGCGGGACCAGTTTTCTGGAGTTGCCAGTTTGCATTCCGTTCCGGCCGGTTTTTCTTTGTTCTTTCCTGGCCGGACTTTTCTGATGGAGGGGGTAATTTGCAGTTTTGCAAATTACATTTTGTGGAGGGTTTATTTGTAAGATGAGAGCATCTTTTTATTCCATTCTTTTCCTTAATCATTTCTTGCATAAAGATTGATTTGAAATGAGATGAGTGTTGATGTAAGTTTAGTGATCATTATGTTTTGTTTAAGGTCACCTCTTGCTTTTACTACAATAACCTCCCTTCATGCTTCATATGCTTGCTCCACCATTTTCATACTCACTTGATGAGAGTTTTTTTTTGGTTCATGGTTGAGAAAAAGAAAGAGAAGAAGAAAAGAGAAGAAAATGAGAGAGCTTCATCTTTAAGAGAGGTTTTCATTCATGATCTCATTCCATGCCAAGAAAAATGCAAGTACCATTTTTCTTATCCTTGTTTCCTCCATCATCCACAAATGGCAACCAACCCCAAAGTGAGACATACACTCTACACTACACTTCCTACAGCATATCTTGAGCATGTCGAGTAGCCGGCTTCATGCGCGAGTTGCCTCGGTATTGAGGTGGGAGCCCGTAAAAGTACCCGGCTTCGTGGTGCCCTTTCCGACGAGGAGGAGACGGACGGAGATCCCGCGAGGAGATCGGAGTGGAGATGAAGACCGGAGGACTTGGATCGTCGGTATATCTCTTCCCCTTTCTTGTTAGTTAGCTAGACTAGTTTAATGGTTACGATCCGGGGTTTTGTGCGCGGTGGTGCCGGTTTGCAAAGTCCGCAAAATTTAAGTTTACCACCGTTTCCGCGTTTGGCCGTCGGATTGACGGCCGGGGCGCCGCCGTGCACTTACATGGTGTTGGTGTCCTGACAGCAGGGTTTCATGATAATTACAGATAACATATGCACAAGCATGCAATGCGATGAAACATCATGAATATACAGAAAGAGATTTAGTAACAGCAACACTGAATACTATACCTACCCAAAATACGAGTCATACCATTTGGTATTTAAAATACTCACGATTCTCCACTTTTGAAAAAGTGTGACTCGAGCCCAGTCAAAAGGGTAAGGGTATCCACCTAAGTCTGAGTCGATTTATATACATAGCTAGTAGTCGGTGATCTCGCCTCAATGGTATCACGTACGACACAAAAACTAATAAGACATCCTCGAGTCAAGAGTGCGGATCTATCCTCATAACTATATCTCATACGGTAAATCTATCGTACGGCATCCCAAATCTGGGTACGGGTCAAATATCACATTTATCTCATTATTCATCTGGCATCCTTATCATCACATATCGTGAGTAGGGGTACTGATCTAAGTCTAGTACACTACTAATATCATCAACAATATCATGCTCTGGCTACTGATCTAAAGTATCCTACAATCCGATGTCATCCACACATATCATCATATAGAAGTATACACCGTCCAAGCGATCCATTATAAATATCTTAACATATCTTATCTCATATCTCGATCACATATCAACTATCGTCATATATACCAACAATATAGTATCGTCTTCTAAAGACCCGTTATAACATCATGACATATCTCGGTCACACATTAAATATCTCACGGCATCATGCCCGATCAGATCGACTCATTCTCGAGTATCATATAACATTCTCGCCATCCAAGCATATGAATTTACCAATATAAATACGTCCCCAATACGGACAAGGATATCATTGTATGCGAGTATATGTATGTGCGTGTATCCAAATCTTTACCCTAGGGTTTTCGTGACTAAGAAATCGACTAAAGTCCTTCATCAATTCTCGCAAACACTAAACTCATGATCACCTAAAGCTCCCCTTGCTAAGTGTTCAATATCTCCATAACATATAAATGCATATCTATAACATATCACATCATTTCTTACGACTTTGCGGGGGTGCTATACGCCATCCCCCCGACTTCTCCCCGTAGATATAAATCTACTCAACTGATTTTCGTTTGCCAATGCCAACGTCGCCACACGCTTGCCTGTCGTCTTGAAGTCCCCTTGTTAATTTTTGATTGAGGGCCCACTTGTTAATTTTTGATCGATCGGATATTTTAAACACATTTTTCACAGTATTTACATTATATCTGCGACCGTGAATGTCACTCGATCGGTAAATCCTGTCTAACTGCTATAGCCCGGTTAGACGGATTTGCGAACGTGACTTTCACGTTGATGTTCTATGTTTATGCTGTGATGTTGCGGATCGGTCGTGGGGGATAGCCTGGATGCAATGCTAGTACAATGTTGGTGTATTATGTACATTTGATTTTGCGGGGCGAGCGTCCGACATGTGGACTGCCGTCACTGCCTGATTGTATTATTCTTTTGGGGCACGACCTGGTTGCGGTCGATGTACCCGGTGTATGTATATTTTACTTTCTGTACTAGGATTACCCCGCGGAGGAGTGCACGGATAGCCGGGTTCTAGAGGGCAACAATCCCGCATCTCATGGCATTGGGACGGAGGGGGGCTTCACTCTGGGATTGGCGGGCTATTCGCCGCACTCGTAGGGGGTACAGGTTGACCCAGGAGGGGTGCCCAAGTTGCCGGATTCCGTGGAGTGCTGGGTGGTCCATTCACGGAGCTGAAGGGGGCTGCCTCGCTTCAGGTTTTGGCGGGTAACTTGCCGCGCCCGTAGGGGTCTAGGATTTCATTGCACAGGCTATCCACACGACCAAGGGAACGTCGGGTTTCAGTAGTGGCTCTGTGAAACCCGGGGATCCCAGATATCTGTATTGTTTCTGTGATGCTGTACATTTTTTGTGATGTTGCATTTCTTTCACGCCTTGAGCGAAATATAATATATTGGTATATATATTAGTAGATGTTGTATATGTTTTGCATCCGCGCTAGTCCAGTCCCCGCTCTGTCGTTAGTTAGCTAACCTAACGGGTAATGACGGGACCCAGTGGCGAATGCGGATGGCATATACGTACATCAGTATATTTTCGTTCTTTTTGGTGTGATCAATTGATGGGACTGCATTGATTCGGATCAATGCAAGTTAAACAAACCTAATCTGATGTTGTTGGAACACTTTTCTAAAAGCTGTTATTGCAAGGACGTTCACTTCTGTTTTGCATCGTGGTATTCATTTGGAATATCCTGCTCCTCAGTCGACGAGGCAAGGGCCGAGATCCCTTCACCGGGAGTGACCCCTTGGACAGAAGTTTGCATCAGGGCATTAACTTCACTATAGCCGATTACTTTTGCTTTGCATCGTGGTATTCATTTGGAATATCCTGCACCCCATTCTACGGGGAAAGAGCCGAGATCCCTTCACCGGGAGTGACCTCTTTAGTAAAGGTTTTCGTCACTATATTTTATAAAAAGCTATCCGTTCCTTCAACGATATCAAGTTCATTACGTTAAAGGTTTTCGCCAGAAACCATTCGTAGCCCTCCGTCATTTCAGTTAAATATTCGGTAGTATTCAAGCTATGTATTTTGACCTCACGCCAAGGCATAGTGATTGGTAGCTGCCGGGTATTTATCTGTTGCATAGATAGATGCGTTGGTTTGGGACAGTCGTACTACTATTTTGGCCTACGTCAAGGGTATGTACGGGTGGATTCAAATTAACCTGGATAATGACGGGTAGAACTTGACATGTGACTTATGATATTTTGACCTCACGCCAAGGTCATAAGAGTATGGGGCAGAAATCACATCGGGAGTTTCAAAAGAACTGAAACTTGCCAGATATGCGCATACCTTCTGGAGTGTGATACCGTGAGCGGATTCCGTCACGTTATCATGCGATGAGAGTTGGATCCCGATTCCCACTGATGAGTTGGTATACTCCTCGGGTGACCCCGACTAATTCTTCTTTCAGGTTTGGAGGAGAATTTGAGGTACAGTAGGAGGTTTCCTGATTAGAAAAAGTGATAACCATTCTGATCTAGGATAGAGTGCACGCTGAGTGTTTCTTTTCTCTCTCTCTCTGGTAGCGACCATTGACCCGACCCGAGACTATGACTCAGAGACCAAGTTGACCGAACCTTCTTAACTCAGGCTTTTGGATTGTCAGAGTTGCAGACCTCATTGCCACTCCTACTTTTACCCTTTTCTCCAGGACACCCCGTATTACTACGAACGTCCACTTCCATTGGACAAAACCATCGTATGGTTATATACGAACTCGAAGGACTTCGAGGATGGTTTCTGGTTCTGGAGAAAACGGATAGGATTATTCAGTTGTCTTTTCTTTTCACCCTCTCTCAGGTTGCGAGTACTCCTTGGTTTAGGAGTAGTACACCTATTATGCAAATTGGATAGTCTTCTTCCAAACCATAGGCTGGTGCCGACCGGTAGGGAATGAAGAAAACCAGTTAGCTTAAATGGTGTACAGAAGGTATTAAGATTAAGACAAAGCAAGGGATTAGTAAGAGGGCAAAGTAAATTGCGACTGCTATTCACGACCAAACCAAGTATTTCTTCGCCAATCCTAAATCACCTTTGTATTTCTCCAGGACACTCCGTATCACTACGAAGATCCCATTTTATTGGATAATCCATCGTATGGTTATATACGAACTCGAAAGGAACTTGTTCCAGTTCGGGGATGGATCCTGGTTCAGGAGAAATAGGAATAAAGTACATTCAGGTGTCTTTTATCTTCACCTTCTCTCGCGTTGCGAGTGCTCCTAGGATTAGGACAGTACACCCTTTATGCTTTTTGGATAGTCTTCTTCCAAACCATAGGCTGGTGCCGAACGGTAGGGAAGGAAGAAAACCATTTGGCCTAAAGGGGTGTACAGAAGGTAATGACTAAAGACATATGAAGGGATTTGGAGAGGTGGCAAAGAATTATACGGTTATAGTTGTGGATCTGGAAAATGGTAGAGGCATTATTAGGAATACCAGGAAACCCCAACGAAACATTTCAATGTTTCAGGTTCACTGTGTACTGTTAAAAGAAAACTGATTTCCCGATTAGACACTTACTCCAGGATATGTATTTACCAGGTATGATTCTCATATCTGTATGGTTTTACAGATGATGAGTGGGAGTAAGTTATTGGGAATTGGGTGATCATCCTCATTATATCGGGATTCGTTTTAATTGGTGATATTTGAGGATGCCACCTGGGTTGTTTGCCGGTCGGCAAATATTTGGTTTTGAATATCCGCTGTTGTGCACCAATTTCAAATTGATATATCTGTACGTCTATTTTCATAGAGTGAGATATACCTTTTGATATTATGTCGATGACATTTACCTATATCAGTGGATGGTTAGGTAAGGAGCATTGAACAGCGGTGTAATTCTTCTTAACCATAAGTACAGTTTTCAACCTACGACACACAGTGAATGAGTCACTAGACTCAAGGGACTTATGCAAAGTATTGTATGTTGTCCAGGGTCCATCAGGACAGAGGGGTTGGTTCTCGTACTATATTCGGTTTACTTATGACTTCTCTAGTTTTTAGACAAGTGTTTCGTGTAAACACAGGGTCTGAATTTTGAGAAGTTATAGGTATTTGAATAAAGTAGAGAACCAGGTGTTGCAAGTATCGGGATTCTTCAAAGTGATCGAAGATGTAGATACTTGTGTATGGTATTCAGTTGATAGTAATGATTAAGAGAACTTGCTTCTCTTTCGGGTTACTCATAATTGGAAGTATTCCTAAGTTGAGTAACGCTGATCGGCCTCCTTCCATTTAGTTGACATGCACTGGAGACAGCTGCATGATTTGAATCTGGTTCAATTAAATCAGTGCCTCTGGTTCTATATTGGATATAGAACAGTTCATATCTTAACGATGTTAACGTACGGGGAGTTGTCCGGTTTATGCTTAAAACCAGACTCCGGATAACTCATAGGCACGTTTCTGTAATGGCTGTTTGTGGGTTGATCCAGGCTATGACGAGGGTTGACTTTCTACCATCTGGATGAACAATAGCAGTATTGTTCTAGACTCGCCACAGTTTTATTAAAAATGGATTTTTTCAGAAAAACAGTAGTGGGAGTATGGTAGAACTGGAAGTAATTCCAGAACCACAAACGATTACTAAAGATTTCATAAGGAACCTAAAGATTCAATATGGATTGACATTCCATTGGCCACTCCGCAGATAAGGTGGGTAACTTCAGGCACCCGAGAGGTACTACGGTAGCCTCAAGGACGGTGACAGGGAAGTTCTTGTTTACCCACACTTACCATTGCTGTTGTTCCAGACTGTGAAACCCGGCAGGAGGATGAGTATAGCGTCGTTCTGAACTCGCTTTAGAAGTGTACGTGTGTATGACTCTGCCAGAGGGTTGTCGTAGTCAGTGGGAGCAGCGGAAGCATTGGTGGACAGGTAGCTTATGTCTATTTATAGACTAAAGCACCAATAGCGGAGATAGATCATCTATTTCTGACGTGACAGTCATGGGTTTGACTTCATCAGAATAGGGGATGGATCTGTTGAGAAGGTAGTAGGGTGTGATATCCTGGTATTTGGATGACATACACAAAGTAGGAAAGGAAACTCCTATACTACAATCGGTTATACTTTGGTCGTCACACAGTGGTTTCTCCACAAAGGACTTGGACATTATATCAGACATACTGGTTTCTAGATCTATGGTTTTAGATCTAGATTTGGGTGGTTTCCTAATCTGGGTACCTTGACAGCATTCTATGAGTATTTAGAATGGACGACTCTTGGCACGGTAGTACACCTGCAGGTAATGGAGTCACCCTCTCTAAAGGTGTCTTACAGACTAAAGGGGAGAGGGATGTGCATGATTGGCAGATCACTTGCTTAGGCAATTGAGTCAATCATGAAATGTCAAGTACCACACCAGATGTTGTTCTTGCAGTAGATGCAATAAGTTGATATTCATCCAATCCTGGAGAAACAGTCGGAGGCAGTTTTAGAACATAAGTGGCTGTTCTAGGGATATGATAACGAAAGCCCCATTCGGGAAACAGTTATCATTCCAGGCTTCCAAGGTGACATGGACGACAAGAAGGTTGTCAGAGTTATAGTTTTCCTTCTGACGAGGGGCAGTATTTTGGATAGGTGGTCTAAGGAAATACTGAGGGTGGCATGGCGCAGGATACTGATTAGGTTCAGTTGACGATACAGTCTAAGAAGTTTGGTTTTGGAGTTCATTTATGAGCTTGGTCCCATCAGACATCCAGACATTCTAAGACAGGTATTGCTCATTTCGGGAGATGGTTTTCTCCGCGAACTTGAGATATAGAGAGACATAGAAAGAAACACCACAGGCGGATCCACTCACTGAGGCTATTCCTCGAACGCAATAGTTTCACAAACGAGTTTTGTGAGACTGACAAGTAGAGGAGTTGGATGTTCGGTATCACACGGGCTGTGAGTATGCGACATCGCAATAATTAGCCTTGAGTGCAAGTGGGAGATTGTTGGAGATAGTGCCCTCAGAGTCAATTATTGGATCACAGGCACGTGATTGCAATGATTGAGGGAGGACCTATCCCGGTAGGACAGTCTTACTCAAGATGATAGTATGCTATCTGGTTTACCTTTATCATCGTGTACTGCTTTAGGTGACCTGACAGGTCGCTATTGCACGTTGATAGAGCCCTAGGATTCATGCTTGACTGCCAGCAGTATGAGGGCGATCATATAAGTGAGAGCTGGAGTCTACAAGCACATCCTTAATAGGTCCCTAGTCGTGGGAGTTTCGAGACAGGGCATCGATTCTCCAGAGTAGACTAGTGTATACAGTCGAGACCCCGACGAGGGGCGGTGGCCGGTCTCACAAGCCACTGGTGTCAGTTGGTTCACCTAAGATGTATACAGGTGCTCATTGGGTTATGAGTACACCGGACAGGACTCGCCGGGAACATGCTAGTTGGTCTTATACCTGACGTCAGATAGCAGTTCCCTGGTGACATGTGTACAGGTTAGTTCATCGACCTGGGGATCGTCATTTGTCTCGTGTGAGTTCCCACTGTACTTTGATTACTACCCTACCACGGCTCAAAGGAGTCGTGCAAACAGGTTTTAGTTGGGTACAGTCCCGAGCCACATGGAGGCAGTGAGCGGATCTTCGGGGGTTTCGTCTCTCCCGGTATTGGGGGTGAGGTCGCGCTGTGTCTAGGAGAGCCATTACACGAAGACCTTGGCCAAGGCAGGAGATTTACTGGTAGGTATTCCAGTAGTATCTCAGGGTGTTCTGGGCTACACTCCGACACGACTTGTACCGCTTTTGGGGGTCTGACTTTTACCAACCCCCTAGGCCCGCCATGCGATGCTCATAGACGAACGGACCGGACTGTACGGATATTGTCACTGACAGGCTCAGTTGGGTGTCGGGGTGAGCTTCCTCATCGACGTCCCTTTTGGTCAATAGCTGGTGGCCCGTCACGTATTGGCTTATACCTCTGACGTGCTAGTGGTTAAATCCACAGCCATAGTATTGACGAGTCTTTAGAGTCCACCACACTTTCAGTTACTCAAGCTTTCGGGCGAAACGCTGTAGAGGCCGTATGGAGATATGGCAGGGTCCGATCAGATACGTGCGGTATTGCACGGATCAGGATCAGACGGTTTTGTACTAGTGTCCATATAGTTATATGGCAGCGTTCGATCAGATACGTGCGGTATTGCACGGATCAGGATCGGACGGATATTACTAGCCGACTTTGTTATAAGCCGGTCCTAGTTTAGTACAGTGTAGATTTTGTCTTATTGCATTTGTATCCGGACGGAATACAAATGCGGGTGTGTATGCACAGTATCGGGGTTTTCCTGTAATTTATTGCGGGACCAGTTTTCTGGAGTTGCCAGTTTGCATTCCGTTCCGGCCGGTTTTTCTTTGTTCTTTCCCGGCCGGACTTTTCTGATGGAGGGGGTAATTTGCAGTTTTGCAAATTACATTTTGTGGAGGGTTTATTTGTAAGATGAGAGCATCTTTTTATTCCATTCTTTTCCTTAATCATTTCTTGCATAAAGATTGATTTGAAATGAGATGAGTGTTGATGTAAGTTTAGTGATCATTATGTTTTGTTTAAGGTCACCTCTTGCTTTTACTACAATAACCTCCCTTCATGCTTCATATGCTTGCTCCACCATTTTCATACTCACTTGATGAGAGTTTTTTTTTGGTTCATGGTTGAGAAAAAGAAAGAGAAGAAGAAAAGAGAAGAAAATGAGAGAGCTTCATCTTTAAGAGAGGTTTTCATTCATGATCTCATTCCATGCCAAGAAAAATGCAAGTACCATTTTTCTTATCCTTGTTTCCTCCATCATCCACAAATGGCAACCAACCCCAAAGTGAGACATACACTCTACACTACACTTCCTACAGCATATCTTGAGCATGTCGAGTAGCCGGCTTCATGCGCGAGTTGCCTCGGTATTGAGGTGGGAGCCCGTAAAAGTACCCGGCTTCGTGGTGCCCTTTCCGACGAGGAGGAGACGGACGGAGATCCCGCGAGGAGATCGGAGTGGAGATGAAGACCGGAGGACTTGGATCGTCGGTATATCTCTTCCCCTTTCTTGTTAGTTAGCTAGACTAGTTTAATGGTTACGATCCGGGGTTTTGTGCGCGGTGGTGCCGGTTTGCAAAGTCCGCAAAATTTAAGTTTACCACCGTTTCCGCGTTTGGCCGTCGGATTGACGGCCGGGGCGCCGCCGTGCACTTACATGGTGTTGGTGTCCTGACAGCAGGGTTTCATGATAATTACAGATAACATATGCACAAGCATGCAATGCGATGAAACATCATGAATATACAGAAAGAGATTTAGTAACAGCAACACTGAATACTATACCTACCCAAAATACGAGTCATACCATTTGGTATTTAAAATACTCACGATTCTCCACTTTTGAAAAAGTGTGACTCGAGCCCAGTCAAAAGGGTAAGGGTATCCACCTAAGTCTGAGTCGATTTATATACATAGCTAGTAGTCGGTGATCTCGCCTCAATGGTATCACGTACGACACAAAAACTAATAAGACATCCTCGAGTCAAGAGTGCGGATCTATCCTCATAACTATATCTCATACGGTAAATCTATCGTACGGCATCCCAAATCTGGGTACGGGTCAAATATCACATTTATCTCATTATTCATCTGGCATCCTTATCATCACATATCGTGAGTAGGGGTACTGATCTAAGTCTAGTACACTACTAATATCATCAACAATATCATGCTCTGGCTACTGATCTAAAGTATCCTACAATCCGATGTCATCCACACATATCATCATATAGAAGTATACACCGTCCAAGCGATCCATTATAAATATCTTAACATATCTTATCTCATATCTCGATCACATATCAACTATCGTCATATATACCAACAATATAGTATCGTCTTCTAAAGACCCGTTATAACATCATGACATATCTCGGTCACACATTAAATATCTCACGGCATCATGCCCGATCAGATCGACTCATTCTCGAGTATCATATAACATTCTCGCCATCCAAGCATATGAATTTACCAATATAAATACGTCCCCAATACGGACAAGGATATCATTGTATGCGAGTATATGTATGTGCGTGTATCCAAATCTTTACCCTAGGGTTTTCGTGACTAAGAAATCGACTAAAGTCCTTCATCAATTCTCGCAAACACTAAACTCATGATCACCTAAAGCTCCCCTTGCTAAGTGTTCAATATCTCCATAACATATAAATGCATATCTATAACATATCACATCATTTCTTACGACTTTGCGGGGGTGCTATACGCCATCCCCCCGACTTCTCCCCGTAGATATAAATCTACTCAACTGATTTTCGTTTGCCAATGCCAACGTCGCCACACGCTTGCCTGTCGTCTTGAAGTCCCCATGGGTGTAGCTACATGTCACACGTATCTGTTGGATATATGTATGCCCTAAAGGCCATTATTTTTATAGTGGAGGCTTGGACATGTATATATATATATATATATAGATTACTTTCTTGCTCGACATGATAGTATGCTATCTGGTTTACTTTATCTGACATGTTGACTTGATCATGCTTTTATTCATTTGCACATGTTAATAAAGCCCTCAGGATATTTGCTTGACTACTGTGATTATGATGCGGATCATACTAGTGGGGCACGTGTAGTTTATAAGCATATCCTTGAACTGTTCCTAGTCGTAGGTGTATCGAGACAGGGCATCGATATTCCAGAGGAGACTAGCGTATACCATTCTTGTCCCATATGATGGGCGATGGATGATCCCATATCCATCTGGTGAGGTGACACCAAAGAATGTATGCGGGTGCTCAGTGGAGACTGGGTACACTGAACGGAATCACAGAGAACTCCTATGTGGTAGTATATCTATCGTCGCATAGCAGTTCTAAGGTGACACTTGTACAGGTTAGTCTATATGTTAGTTATATGTATGCCCTAGAGGCCATTACTGTATATTAGATGTATATTGTAGTGGATGCTGGGACATATATAGGGAGGATTTTCTTGCTCGACATGATAGTATGCTATCTGGTTGCTCTTTACCTTAACGTGTATACTGATTGTCTCTCTGTTACATGTTGGTAAAGCCCTTGGGATGTGTACTTGACTACCTGGACTATGATGCGGATCATACTATTGGGGACATGGTAGTCCATAAGTACATCCTTGAAAGTCCCTAGTCGTGGGTGTATCGAGATGGGGCATCGATATACCAGAGTAGACTAGCGCATACCTTCTCGACCCATACAGATGGGCGATGGATGATCCCATATCCATTGGTGTTTGACATCAGAGATGATATACGGGTGCTCGGTAGAGACTGGGTACACTGGACGGACTCGCCGAGAACTCCCAGATGGTATTATACCTCACGTCAGATGGCAGTTCTCAGGTGACACTGGTACAGAGTAGTCTGTTGACCCGAGATCGTCATAGAGTCTTGTGTGGTTCCCACTGTGCTTTGATTTCCATCTTACCACGTCCAAGAGGGCGTGCAAAACGGTGGTTTTTGGGTACAGTCCCGAGTCACATGGAGGCAATGAGCGATAGGAGGGGATTTGTCTCTCCCGGTATAGGGGGTTGATGTTGCGCTGTGTTCGATTGGCTATAACAGGAAATCCCTGGCCAGGGTTGCTGAGATTTACTGGTAAGTGTTACCGGTAGTTTCTCGAACAGTTATAGACCTCGTATCGACACGACTTATCGAGCTATTGGGGTCTGACGTTTACCACCCCTAGGCGAGATATGCGACATATCAGACGATCAGACCGGACTGTACGGTAGTGTTACTGGTTGGATTCACAGGAGTGTGAGCGGGCTTGCTCGTCGATCTTCTGATCGCTCAATACCCGGGTGGCCGTTACGTTTAGCAGACCGCTTGCGGCTTGTGGGTGTTTGATATGATCATCACCTGCTGCCGGCGTATTGACGAGTCTTTAGAGTCCTACACAGAGGTTTCCTGGTTCAAGCGAAACGAAATAGGAGCGCATATGAGATATGTGCGGGACCGAGAATAATACGTGTATGTGATACCGTATTTCATTCTCGCGATCAATGTGTCGAATGGTTGTATGCGATATAACCTAGTTATCGATTCAAGCATTGATTCGATAAGCCGATACATTGTATACTAGTCGGTTGTGTGCGACATGACCGGATCATTGAATCAAGTGTTGATTTAATGATTTAATGCATATTTATATATTTGATATATTACTTTGTATCAACTAGTATCGGTTTACTTAAGATGGATTTTCTCACTCGGATGTACACATTGTATATGTGATATACTTTTGTGCACTTGATTGTATCATGATTGATGATACATGTATGCTAGGGTTTTTGTGTAAAGATCAACCATGGTTACATGTTAATGGTTAGGGTTTTGTATTATTCACTTATTTATTTATCCATTTCTTTTTGGAAAATAAATGGAAAAGAGAAAAGAATGGTGGCTTCATTTTTGTTGTTTAGTTAAAGCTTCATGAAGCTTTGACTTAGTCCACCATTCTTATCTCATCCTTAACCCTAACCATACCATTCAACCATGATTAATTCTCTACACTAAACCATGGTTCTATGATGATAAGAATGGATTATTCTTTTCATTTTAGAATTAACTTATCATAACATTTCTTCTTCTTCTTCCTTGAACTCAAGTAGAAAAAGCTTTCTTCATCAATGGTGAATTGAGCAAATGAGTGAGAAATCCAATTCTAAAGTCTACCCACTTCCTATTTCTTCATCCTCTACCTCTTGCCAAGTAGTAGAGTGTGTTCTCTTCACAAGTTTTTGGACTTGGTGAAGTCGGAGCTTGATATAGCGATGCCTCGACGTAGATCATCTTCGGCATGGACATCGACGACCTAGCTTGCCCATTCTCCGACGAAGCCGACGCTAGAGCCCGGGAACTCATATGAACAGCGAGGGGACTTCGTTGCGGAGCTATGGAGGTGGAGCACCGGATCTACAAAGGTTATATTTCCGTATTCTTTATAGTTAAGCTGTTAACTAGTTAACTTTTCGCCTAGAAATCTAGTCTACGATCCGTAGTCGGGTCTCTCGGCACCCATAATTTTTGAATTTGGCATGTTCGATGCCTTGTGAGACCTCACTAGAGTGCCTAGGAACCCTATAGTGGTATCAGAGCCTAGCTAGAGCCTTAGGCGAAGCGTAGACGGAATTTGAAGTCCGATCGAATCAAAACCCGAACCCAAAATAGCTCTCTGGACTTTTTCCAAATTCTGGGTTTTTTCCAAATTAAAAGTGCTTAAAAAATTCAGCAGGGTATTGTATGAATTACCATGAAAAACGAGCCACTAATTCCCCAGGTTGACCGCGGAATCGCGGCGTTGACCCCCCTATAGCGGCGGTTCCGCGGCGAATTGAAGGCATTAGCGACGGTTCTTTGCACAGTAATTCATACCTCTGTTGTTTGTATTTTCTGGGCATTTTTAATACTGTTTCAAGAGTTGAATTTTCTGGAGTTGTTTTGGAGATTCGGTGTTTCGATCGGGGTATCAAATTTTGTCTATTTGGCTTTCCGGATAAATTTTAGACTATGTTAAAAAGTTCGACCGGATATAAATACCCAATTTTTCCCCTGTCAGGAAATTTCCAAGTGTTGTATTTTTCCGTAGTTTAACGACGTTCGAAGTAGTGCAAGTAACGCGATGGACCCTCTAGAAGACAACAAACCTTAACTCGATTATGTGACCGTCTTGAACTGCCCTTTGAACCTTCGGGTTTGGGGCAGTACGGCGTGCCACATGTGAGGCGTTGGCTTGACCCTTCTACGGCTGGACCGTTGGTACTGAGGCACGAACTGAATGTTTTTAGACTTGTTTCATGTGTTGATCTGTATCGGGAAAACTTGGGTGTTCGATTGTTCGATCGGAAAGTTTAACATTTTCTGTTTATCCGGAATGTGATACAACAATTGGAATTCACAAAAGTTATGTGATAACTGAATGAATGTTATAAACATAGAAGTTTAGTCTCACTTGATCGGTTGCCACGGAATTTTGATGTGATCAAAAGTCCGTCGCAATCATGTAGCGTACGCGGATACTCGCCGGGTAAACTTAATAGACAGCCTCACTCCATAGCCCCGACCAAGTGACTGTAGGAGAACCCCGTCGCCGAAAGCATCCGTTCGGGTGCTCGCGGCAGCGGTGTTCCGCCTTGGTGCACTTCGTCGACGGTATCGGGGGTGCGGCCGCCTACTAAAGTTTGCGACGAGCATTCGATCAGGATGTCGGGAATCTTGTTGAATTGCCCGACTTGATATTGAAAAGAGTTTTCGATTTTGAGACTAAAATGCGGGGTTTATAATTGTTAGGCATGCGATGTCTAAGTAATTCATTTGGTCAGGCATGCGATGTCTGAGGTGGTTGCGGATTCCAACTGTTGTAGTTTTACACTTTCTTTTCTGTGACCATAAGTGTAATATGTGATATCGCCGGTTTCGTTGCTATATGTCAACGACAATTGGGATGGGCATATTTACTTACGTTGATGACATGTGATGTTATGTGTTGCTGGATATGTTATATTGGATCGTCGTGTTTGAATAGCCGGGGGTTTTTATGTGAGATGAGTGTTTTTCATTTTCATTCATGTAAAAACTTGTATGCAATATTCTTTTATTGGGGCACTTCCAGGTAGCGGAAGTTGTCACCTTTTGTATATTATTTACTTTTCCGCACTAGGATAGACCCAAGGAGGAGGGCACAAGTAACCGGGTTCTGGAGTCCAGTGGGAGACCAACTCGAGGAGTCGAGTCCGGGTCTGCTAACTCCAGAATTGGTAGGGTTGCTTGCCGCTCTCTTAGGGGTCTAGGGGTGTGGGTTTGGCTATTCATCACGACCGTGGAATCCGTGTTTTATACTGGCTCGTATTGAAAACACGGACGTCCTAATATATCCAATATTTCATATGTTTCTTCTGCTGTGCTTTATCTGTGATGAGATCATGCGATGTTCTGTGGCAGATATTATATATAGTATATATGATATATTATATAGACGTTGCTTATGTTTTACACCCGCGCTAGCCCTGCCCCGCTCTGCCGTTAGTTACCTAACCTAACGGTGCATGAGGGGACATCGAGGCGAATGCGGATGGCATAAGTGTACGTCATATCTATCTGTGATGTTTAGGTACTTAAATGATGGGACTTCATTAATGTGATTAATGAAATAAAAGAAACCTAAGATGTTGTAGAATCGAATTTCAAAATAAAACAGGTAGCTACAGTTCTTGCTTTGCACAGCGGTATATGTGATATATCCTGCACCTTATTCGATAAGGAAAGGACCGAGATCCCTTCACCGGGAGTGACTCCTTTAGCAATAACTGGCAGATGCTACACACTCGGTTTTTCTTTTGATAGCTTTTAAGTGTTTTTGCTTTGCACAGTGATATATATGATATATCACGCACCTCATTCGACGAGGAAAGGACCGACGATACCTTCACCGGGAGTGAATCCTTTAGCAAAACTAGAAAAGCCTTAAAAGCACTCCATTTCAAAAACATTTGATTCTACAACGATATCAAGTTCATTACGCAATAGGTTTTCAGAAAAACCTGTCGTAGCCCTCCGTCATTTCAGATAAGTTGTATATAGTATTCGTGCTGCATTTGTTGGCTTTCGTCAAGGTGCAGTGTGCGGTAGCTATATGCTGCTTATCTGCTAGCATACGATGCGATTGGATTAGGGTAGTCGTGCGGCTTTGTTGGCTTTCGTCAAGGGTCGTGCGGGTGAGTTTAATTCGATCAAGAAATGTACGGGTTGAACTTGACTAGCGGGCTATGGTTTGTTGGCTTTCGTCAAGGTCATAGCACGTTAGGGGCAAAATATTATCGGGAATTTCAAGTGTTGAAATTTGCAATGAGATTGTATACCTTCTATGAGATAGTTGGATCCCGATACCCGCTGCGAGTAAGTGTTACTCCTGGGAGAGTTTTATACATTACAATTAGCCGATCAAGTAGGTGTCTAGAAAGGTGTCAACGGGGTTACGCCTCTGGGAAAACGAGGTTTACATTAATTAGGTTCGTGCGAAAGCACGGGGGACCTCCCTCAAAGTACCGATACTGGCCTGGCTGAAAGATTGGCGAACTTGTAGTGTGTAATTAATCCCGGCTAGTCTTTCCTTTTAGGGTTTGAAGGAAGATTTGATAAAAAACAGTGGGAGCCATCCTGATTAGATAAAATAATAACCAATCTATTCTTGCAAGAGCGCACGCTGAGTGTTTTCTTCTCTCTCTCTCCTGGTAGCGACCATATCACGCCTTAATCAAGATAATAATACGGATTATTGACCGAACCCGCTTGTTTTACTGAGCTGGGGAACGTTGGTCCCGCTCCAACTTATAATTGTTATAAGACAGAGCAGGAAATTGGGGAATACCAGATTTCCCGTACCGCCCAAACGAAGAGAGTGCATGCTGATGCATCATCTTCGGGTGTGTTCATTATACAGAACTGTTTCTCAGTATCCTCCGCATCCTTGGTATATGATACCGGATCAGGATCCCAGATATGTAATCTGTTACATAGGGCTACAAAAGGGTAGAAAAACTGAGAACGGGTGTTGAGTTTCATGAGGCAGAAAACGGGGCAAGTATTGCATCCAAGTCTGTTGGTCACTATCACCCTGCATTACCAATACATTGATTCTGAACGAATGTTATTAGATACCCAACCTGATATACAAAATCATATCTATCTCTTTATGAGTAAAGAAATGATAAAATTTTGTATTGTTGGATAATGTTTTGAACATTTCCTATATCAAAAGTTGATCAGTTCAGGCACGTTGTGTAAAAGCATTAATGTTCTAAATCAAACTACAGTTCTTAGTATATGGAACACACAAAAGAGGAAGAGTTCAGAAATGAACGAATTCTTCTTGAGGTATTGTAGACTAGGTCAGATCAATGCGACCCGACTGGCTGAAGTTACATTTTGATGTATATTTAAATCAGTTTGAATTTACATCTTGTGAAACTTGCCAGTCATGTCACAAAGATAAGATGACCATAGCCCTGTTTATTGGAAACAGAGAAAGAGTTAGTGAACTCTTGGGATGATACATGTTGATGTATGTAGGTCCCCTGTCTACACATGCCAGGACTGATTCTTTATACTAAATTACATTCTCTGATGATCTTTCGAGTTTCAGACCTATGTTCCTGTTGAAACACAAGTCCGAACCTTTTGAGATATTCACAGAATATAAGTTAGAAGTAGAGAACCAAAATACGGGTATAAGTATTATGTCCTATGATGAGATCAAGGAGGAGAATACTTGTGCATGGAATTTCTGGATTATTCTAAAGGAGAATGAGATTCTCTCTCAGCATTACTCCTCTGTATACACCATAGCATGATGGTATATCGGGGCGGAGCAATCACACCCTATATGATAAGGTGTGCTCTATGATGAGTACTACTGAGTTACCTTTTTCCTTAAGGGAGTTGTGCACTTGAGAAGCTGCATACCTATTGAATAGGGTTCCAATCAAATCAATTGCCTACCACTTCATATGTGATATGGAAGGGGAAGAGCCCATATCTTAAGTTAGTTAAGATTTGGGGTTGTCCGGCCTATGTCTAAAAGCAAAATCCGGACAAGCTCGAGGCAAGGTCTGTTATGTAGAACTGGAAATGTTCCAGCTATACAAACTGAAGCAGATGATTTGATAGAGCCAATGGATTCAGTAGATTCCAACGAACCTCAGCCTCTCCGCCGATCTAGTAGGGTTCCTCACCCACCTGAGAGATACTTCGGTTGCTCTATGACAGTGGGAGCGAGGATTGCATCATGAGATGATGACCTAACTAGTTTCGAGCTGGCCATCAAGAGTAGGGACTCTGTAAGAATGGCTGGATGTTTAGCGATCTGAGATGGAATCCATGTACACCAACAAAGTATGGACTTTGGTTGCAATATCTGAAGGGTTAAATCCCCATCAGGAGCAAGTATATCTTGAGAAGATTACTTGGTGTAGATGGAAAAGTTGAGACTTTCAAAGCTAGACTTGTTAAAAGTTTGCATCATTGACCAGGTGTGGATAATGATAAAACCTTTTCAAGTAGCTATGCTTAAGTCTATCCAGATCCTACTTGCCACGGCTACATACCATGACTACGATATCTGGTGGTTGGGTGTTATGGCTACTTTTCTAAATGATGTTTTAGAAGAGTGTGTCTGTAAGTACACAGCCAGAGGGCTTCGTAGACAGTGGGAGAAGCGGAAACGTGTGTAAGATGCTTTATATGATAAAGCAGGCATCGCGGAGTTGGAACATCTGTTTTGATGCATTAGTCAAAGAAGTTGACATCATCAAAATGGTAGATAAACCTTGTATAAACAAAAAGGTAGTAGGGAGTATGGTGACGATCCTCGTAGAGTACGTGGATGACATACTCTTGATAGGGAAGGAGTTTCCTTTGCTACGCTCGATCAATCTCCGCTTATCACAAGTATTCTCCGTAAAGGATCAAAATGATACCTCCTAAATCCTGAGTTTTGGATCTATGAGATAGATTTACTTGGATGTTAGGATTCTCTCTAGTTGTAGTGAGATGGTATCAATCGATCCTGGGAGAATCACTGGAAGTGTTCCAGGGTGATAAAGACGACTGAATGTCAGTCGCAGGCATTGTCTTTACCCTCAGTAAAGGGACAATATGTTGGAAGAGTTCCAAGCAAGATACCGTGACATACTAGACGATAAAGGCTGGATACATCGCTACTTATGATACTACCAAAGAGGATGTTTGGGTGTATATTAGTTCATGAGATGAACTACGTTCCTACCATTGTGAGACAATGGAGTTGTGGCTTATGCCAAGGAACGCCGGTCCCATCAGTGATCCAGACTTATTCTAAGGCAGTATCACCTGATCATGGAGATGGTTGATCTCTAGGGTGATCGAGATTAGGAGAGCAGACTAAGAGGACAACACGGCGGATCCACTCACAAAGGCCTATTCCCAGAGAGAGACTTTTATGGGATGGTTGAGTATGAGATACTACAACCACTGCTACAGATGGCCCTAGTGCAAGTGGGAGATTGTTAGTTATATGTATGCCCTAGAGGCCATTATTGTACATTAGATGTATATTGTAGTGGATGCTGGGACATATATAGGGAGGACTTTCTTGCTCGAAATGATAGTATGCTATCTGGTTGCTCTTTACCTTAACGTGTATACTGATTGTCTCTCTGTTACATGTTAGTAAAGCCCTTGGGATGTGTACTTGACTACCTGGACTATGATGCGGATCATACTAGTGGGGACATGGTAGTCCATAAGTACATCCTTGAAAGTCCCTAGTCGTGGGTGTATCGAGATGGGGCATCGATATACCAGAGTAGACTAGCGCATACCTTCTCGACCCATACAGATGGGCGATGGATGATCCCATATCCATTGGTGTTTGACATCTGAGATGATATACGGGTGCTCAGTAGAGACTGGGTACATGATTAGTGTCAAAAACATGAGTTTACCGCAATCAGAACGCAGCTAGCCGGTGAGTACGGGTCGATCCACAGAGACGGGTAAATTCCTTTAGTGTGTCTTAACGAGTTGATTCTATTTGTCGTTTTGGTTTTATAAAAATCTAGATCTAAAACTTAATTAATCTAATTTAAATTCTTGCTAGGGTTAGGCTTAGAGGAAGTTTTGGAGATTGATGTTTCCTCACCGCTTTCAATGCCGTATTTTAAATCCATTAGGTGTTATAGTAATTATCGATAAAGTGGATACGACTCTTTTGGGAAGATGTTTTCTTCCTCTAGATTCGTATCCTTCCTTTGTCGTTAATTACCCTAACCCCCATGGAAAACGCACGCAACCGGCCCTTTATACTGCGGTTCACCGTTACCTCGAGGGGTAGGGTGCCGCAGGGAGCGGTTGTGCGCGCATGCATGGAGTTCTTAATGGGATAGTTTAATATGGCATTGAAAGGGGTGAGAGATTTCATCTCTCAACCCTTTTTCTAAGGCTAACCCTAACAAGCGAGGAGACTACTCGCTCATTAGGGGATGAAATAACATTAAAAGAATAAAAGAAAAACACTTACTAATGGTGATGGCTCCATCCAAGCGATAAAGAACAGATCTGAATGTCACTTCCAGAATTTCTGAATTTTATTTATTGAAAAGAGGCATACAATTTTTAGATCTAAGATTACAATTTATAGGAAAATAGGAAACCTAGGGTTACAGACTCTCGCACATGCGCAATTACAGATTTGACCACCGGAAATCCCAACATCCGAACCGTCGCATCGATACAGAAAATCTGCACCGACACGTGTTCCTAATGGCCGCGGAACCGTGGCGCCAGCATGGGTTTGGCCGCGGTTCCGCGGCCAAACAGAAGAATTGGGCTTAGTGCTTTTTGGGCTTGGTTCAGTGGTTCTTGGGCTTCTTGTTTCATCACTTATTTTCTCTGTTAGGCTTCTAGGTATTCTCCAGATATTTCAGTGAATATTTGTAGCGATCTTTCAACCATTCTCATGACATTTTGGACCTTGCACTGTTCTCTGACTAGGTGTGACTAGTATCGGTCTGCTTGTTGGTCAAAAGTCCATTTTTCTGTTGTTTTGTGTCTTTTTCACTGTATCTGCTCCAGAAACCTGTATCCTGTAATATGCAACAAACGTGCGTCAAGAGTACCTGTTTATTTATAAAAAGGATAAGAATAGGGGAATGATAAATGCAATATTATGGTCTGAACAAATACCCCCAAACTTACCTTTTGCTCGTCCTCGAGCAAACTTATTATTTTATTCTGTAAAAAATCCTAACCGCACTTTCGCAGGGAAACGCGATTGCACTGAGCACGTGCAACAAGCCGTTAAACCTCTAGGTGTCCCTAGTAGGAGGAGTGTTGTCTCCTGAGGGTTTTCAGCGGATTACACCCACAAAATCCTATCAATTCGGCTCATTGACTTTTGTTCTCCAATTAGGTCTTCTAATAAGGAATTCTATTATCTTCTACTTGTAAATTATCCACCCATATTCTTCACGCTTCCTCATTATTTAACTTAAGATTATATATGTTATGTAGACCTACTTAGCTTTCGGCATCTCTTAAGTTTTCCTTCTACGGTTACATCTCCACTTAGGAATTTCTATCAACTCTATTAAAGATACAAGTTCTATTCTTCATTCCTTTCTCTTATCTAAATTCCAATCACATATCCCTACGTGTGTGTATATATTACCCCTACACTTGGAAATTCAAATCAAGCAATCATACTCTCATCCAAAGCACTTATTAAAATGAAATTTTCTTACACATCCTTCATGCGACCGTTAATACTTCATGAGGTACCAACGACCGATTACAAAATGCGTTTGCACTTTTAAAGCGTACTTCCTAGTCTTTGCAACACCCAAAGCTTTAGCAGTGACTCCTAAACCAGTTGGTCTAAGGCATTAGGTGATGAAACACCCTCGCTAAATATTTTTTCTATTTTTGCAGCCTTAAGTAATCACAAAAACCAGTGTCCATTTTTTTCATATCTTTTTCTTTTATTTTCATCGTACTAAGGACTTAAGACAAGAGCATTTCAAGGTCTTTTCTACTATTCCAAGTTTCAAGGTGCGTGATTGTGCAATTGTAGGGTATACATTTTCAGAATCTAGACTTAAGCTAGGAACTATTTTTCAAACCTATACTCTAATAAGAACATTAATACTCTTCCCTTGTTTCGACTTAGACCAAGAAGTGAACCCAAAATTTGCCTATTTCTAAATAAACTACAAGGCATATACTTTCTACTGTTAAGCTTTTAAGGAAGGTTATTTTCAGGGCTTTTAACTTACTAAGTCTTAGATCTAGTTGTTCCTACCCAGTTAACCTATTTGTCAAACTCACGTCAAATAAGCCAAAATTGAATACATTAATTTTTATAATTTTTGAAATTTTTCAAATTTTTATAGGTTTTTAAATAAGTATGCAAATGCAAAAATATGTACAAATGAATGCAAAGGAAGAAGACGTACCGAGCATACCCCCAAACTTGAACTTGACAGTGTCCTCACTGTCATGCTAAACCAAGAGGGTCAAAATACCGATACACCCCTGTTTATTTATTTATATATTTTTTTTGTGTTTTGAAATTTTTTTTTTATTTTTTTATTTAGAAAAAGAAAACAAAAGAATATATACATATATACAAAGGTTCCCCCCAAACTTAAGCTTGGCCTTACACAAGCCAAAGGTTAGCACCAACCATTCAAAGATCTTATCGTGGTAATGGTATAGTTGGTGCAAGAATAGGATGCGGAGGAAAGAAATGAGAAACACGCGAGACCGTGTGGGAAGAAGGGTAGAATTCGGTCTCGGTGGAGGAGAAGAATGGCGGAAAGGAGAAAGAAGTGGAGTGCGATCTTGAGGGTGTAAATTGAGTGAATAAATTAGCGCAATTTGTGATGACCGATGTGTTAAAAGCGATTGCGCCAACCTACCAACTAGTCGTGCAATGGGGTCAAATCCCTCAAGATTCGCAAGAAAACATGGGTACGCCGAACTTGGTATCGGAGATGAAAGCGTAACGGTCATTTGTTCGGTCGGAACAATAGGAAGGAGAGAGGGTGATATAACAGTCAAAGGTTCAGGACGCTGAATTGGAAAATCCGACACATCTAATAAAAATGGTTCATCCTCGATATTATCCTCAAGGCTCTCCTCAGTACTATCCTCAATATGTAATTCATCCATGCCATTATCATCAAAATCTAGACGCATATGAGATTCGGGGGAAACATTTAATAACTCAGGATGATGATTTGAACATAAAATTTCTATTAAATCGACAGGTTCATCATCCGAAATATTCCCGGCGTCTATATCCTCAATCAAGTGAAGATCAATTTCTTTAGACACTTCATCCACAGCATGGATATTTATCAATGTAGGTTCTAGAGTGGAGGTGTAAAGATCGAAAGGATTAGGTGCGGTTTCACTCGAAAGGGGTTCCTCACAATTTGGCAAATCAAACACTACAAAATCGCACAACTCATTTTTATTTTCAACTGGTGAATCATTTGGAACAATCGATGGAAAACCGGAGTTGTGGGCTTCAATTGGGTAAGGGTAGGTTTGATTTAAAAATCCTCTCTCATTCTCACTCTGTCCAACTGCCGCCTTATACATTGAAAAGTTCGGAGCTAGCGGGACACTAGCTACCGGTTCACTAGGTTGAATAAGGGCGGCCATGGACGCTTCCACATTCCTCATCATTTTATTTGTTGCAGCAATATATGCTTCCAACGACTCTTCCAAACTAGACTTAGGTGGTGAGGGGGTTTCAGTAAAAGATTCACAATTGGTTGGGTATGTGAAACTCCCTAATGGCTGTGTCGAAACAATGTCTAGTGAAGGTGGGAAAGTCGGGTTTGACTGGTAGGAAGTGGTTGGTAGGACAGGAGTAGGGTCAACATATGGATAAGAAGGTGAATAATCATGTGGATCCCTAAAACTAGATGAGTGGAGAGGGGTGAAAGATCGACTGCGAGATTGAGCAATATGCTCAGCAATGGACATCGGCCTAGGAGTGACAGAAGGACTTGAAGAAGTGGTGTCAACATATGTAGGTTGTAAAGGTTGACTCGGTTGACACAAAGTGGGTTGAAAAGTCAAACTGTTTTTCCTAGATTCTTCTATATGATCTTTCAAAGATTTCTTTGGCAAGGAGGGATCGTTTTTAAATTGACCGAACACATTGACGAACGACGCAAAGTTAGGTTCGGGATACCAAGATTCGGCAAGAGATTTATGATGTGGGGTACCCATGATAGAAGAATGCAAGGATTTCTTAGCGACAAAATTTTTGCAAGTTTTTAAAAGATTTTTCTTTAATTTTTTATTGAAGAGTTTTGCAAGACGGTTTTAGAAAATGGACTCGTGATACAAAAGTATCAACCACACATGCACAATCAGGCCTAGATCTAGGGTCGCCTAGGTCTGCTAGACAGCTCCTAACTAGGGCTAGAGATACGACCTCAAACCGCCTCTTCACGGACAAATACGGCCAGGTAAGTGGGAAGGAACCACCACTACAGTGGGCCTAATTAATAACCACTAGCCTAGACACCGCAATGTCGGTTAGGATTAACGGCCGATGCCTACCCTAGTCCTTTTCCTATTGAGCTCGCCGTCCTTAGGTCTGAGTCTAATCTTTTTTTAATTAATTGTGGTCGATGCAAAATGCTTAGGTGTTTTCTGGGGTCTTGGGAAGGGTGATGAAATCCCCACCCAATCTGAGTTTGTCAATTAGCCCCTTAGAGTCCGGTTAAATTATGCAAAACAATAAATTCACTTGCAATCAATTTTTAGTGCGGCGCAAAGAAACCTACAGAGATCTGTTATTTAGAAGGGGGAGAAAGATTTTTTTAGCGCAAAGAACCCTACAGAAAATTTTTACAGTGGATATATTGTAGATTACAGAGGGGAGAAGGAGGATCAAACTCACAAAATTTGAGGTGCTGACGTGGCCAAATGAGCGCGGAACCGCGGCGGGAGGCTACCAATACGGCGGAAACGCGGTCGGTGGGTGGGGCCAGCCTCTGGAAAAAATTCTGTGGTTCTGTACATTAAATTCCTCTCTGTTTATATGTACCAATTTGTGTTTTTCCTTCTGTAAATTTCCAGATAATCAGTTCTTCGCTGTTCTGCAAGATTCAAACAATACACCCTTCAAACAGATCAAGTTTGATAATTTTTTTTTAATTTTTATATTTTCAGATTTTTATAATTTTTAAAATTTATATCAACCCGAAAATTCACAAAAAAGAAAGATTACGCCGTCCCCGGCAACGGCACCATTTGATTAGTGTAAAAAACATGAGTTTACCGCAATCAGAACGGCGTCGCTTCGCAGCTAGCCGGTGAGTACGGGTCGATCCACAGAGATGGGTAAATTCCTTTAGTGTGTCTTAACGAGTTGATTCTATTTGTCGTTTTGGTTTTATAAAAATCTAGATCTAAAACTTAATTAATCTAATTTAAATTCTTGCTAGGGTTAGGCTTAGAGGAAGTTTTGGAGATTGATGTTTCCTCACCGCTTTCAATGCCGTATTTTAAATCCATTAGGTGTTATAGTAATTATCGATAAAGTGGATACGACTCTTTTGGGAAGATGTTTTCTTCCTCTAGATTCGTATCCTTCCTTTGTCGTTAATTACCCTAACCCCCATGGAAAACGCGCGCAACCGGCCCTTTATACTACGGTTCACCGTTACCTCGAGGGGTAGGGTGCCGCAGGGAGCGGTTGTGCGCGCATGCATAGAGTTCTTAATGGGATAGTTTAATATGGCATTGAAAGGGGTGAGAGATTTCATCTCTCAACCCTTTCCCTAAGGCTAACCCTAACAAGCGAGGAGACTACTCGCTCATTAGGGGATGAAATAACATTAAAAGAATAAAAGAAAAACACTTACTAATGGTGATGGCTCCATCCAAGAGATAAAGAACAGATCTGAATGTCACTTCCAGAATTTCTGAATTTTATTTATTGAAAAGAGGCATACAATTTTTAGATCTAAGATTACAATTTATAGGAAAATAGGAAACCTAGGGTTACAGACTCTCGCACATGCGCAATTACAGATTTGACCACTGGAAATCCCAACATCCGAACCGTCGCATCGATACAAAAAATCTGCACCGACACGTGTTCCTAACGGCCGCGGAACCGCGGCGCCAGCAAGGGTTTGGCCGCGGTTCCGCGGCCAAACAGAAGAATTGGGCTTAGTGCTTTTTGGGCTTGGTTCAGTGGTTCTTGGGCTTCTTGTTTCTTCACTTATTTTCTCTGTTAGGCTTCTAGGTATTCTCCAGATATTTCAGTTAATATTTGTAGCGATCTTTCAACCATTCTCATGACATTTTGGACCTTGCACTGTTCTCTGACTAGGCGTGACTAGTATCGGTCTGCTTGTTGGTCAAAAGTCCCTTTTTCTGTTGTTTTGTGTCTTTTTCACTGTATCTGCTCCAGAAACCTGTATCCTGTAATATGCAACAAACGTGCGTCAAGTGTACCTGTTTATTTATAAAAAGGATAAGAATAGGGGAATGATAAATGCAATATTATGGTCTGAACAATACACTGGACGGACTCGCCGAGAACTCCCAGATGGTATTATACCTCACGTCAGATGGCAGTTCTCAGGTGACACTGGTACAGAGTAGTCTGTTGACCCGAGATCGTCATAGAGTCTTGTGTGGTTCCCACTGTGCTTTGATTTCCATCTTACCACGTCCAAGAGGGCGTGCAAAACGGTGGTTTTTGGGTACAGTCCCGAGTCACATGGAGGCAATGAGCGATAGGAGGGGATTCGTCTCTCCCGGTATAGGGGGTTGTTGTTGCGCTGTGTTCGATTGGCTATAACAGGAAATCCGTGGCCAGGGTTGCTGAGATTTACTGGTAAGTGTTACCAGTAGTTTCTCGAATAGTTATAGACCTCGTGTCGACACGACTTATCGAGCTATTGGGGTCTGACGTTTACCACCCCTAGGCGAGATATGCGACATATCAGACGATCAGACCGGACTGTACGGTAGTGTTACTGGTTGGATTCACAGGAGTGTGAGCGGGCTTGCTCGTCGATCTTCTGATCGCTCAATACCCGGGTGGCCGTTACGTTTAGCAGACCGCTTGCGGCTTGTGGGTGTTTGATATGATCATCACCTGCTGCCGGCGTATTGACGAGTCTTTAGAGTCCTACACAGAGGTTTCCTGGTTCAAGCGAAATGAAATAGGAGCGCATATGAGATATGTGCGGGACCGAGAATAATGCGTGTATGTGATACCGTATTTCATTCTCGCGATCAATGTGTCGAATGGTTGTATGCGATATAACCTAGTTATCGATTCAAGCATTGATTCGATAAGCCGATATATTGTATACTAGTCGGTTGTGTGCGACATGACTGGATCATTGAATCAAGTGTTGATTTAATGATTTAATGCATATTTATATATTTGATATATTAATTTGCATCAACTAGTATCGGTTTACTTAAGATGGATTTTCTCACTCGGATGTACACATTGTATATGTGATATACTTTTGTGCACTTGATTGTATCATGATTGATGATACATGTATGCTAGGGTTTTTATGTAAAGATCAACCATGGTTACATGTTAATGGTTAGGGTTTTGTATTATTCACTTATTTATTTATCCATTTCTTTTTGGAAAATAAATGGAAAAGAGAAAAGAATGGTGGCTTCATTTTTGTTGTTTAGTTAAAGCTTCATGAAGCTTTGACTTAGTCCACCATTCTTATCTCATCCTTAACCCTAACCATACCATTCAACCATGATTAATTCTCTACACTAAACTATGGTTCTATGATGATAAGAATGGATTATTCTTTTCATTTTAGAATTAACTTATCATAACATTTCTTCTTCTTCTTCCTTGAACTCAAGAAGAAAAAGCTTTCTTCATCAATGGTGAATTGAGCAAATGAGTGAGAAATCCAATTCTAAAGTCTACCCACTTCCTATTTCTTCATCCTCTACCTCTTGCCAAGTAGTAGAGTGTGTTCTCTTCACAAGTTTTTGGACTTGGTGAAGTCGGAGCTTGATATAGCGATGCCTCGACGTAGATCATCTTCGGCTTGGACATCGACGACCTAGCTTGCCCATTCTCCGACGAAGCTGACGCTAGAGCCCGGGAACTCATATGAACAGCGAGGGGACTTCGTTGCGGAGCTATGGAGGTGGAGCACCGGATCTACAAAGGTTGTATTTCCGTATTCTTTATAGTTAAGTTGTTAACTAGTTATCTTTTCGCCTAGAAATCTAGTCTACGATCCGTAGTCGGGTCTCTCGGCACCCATAATTTTTGAATTTGGCATGTTCGATGCCTTGTGAGACCTCACTAGAGTGCCTAGGAACCCTACACTATAGACCCGAGATCGTCATAGAGTCTTGGGTGCTTTGATCTCCACCTTACCACGGCTTTACTGAGTCGTGCAAACAGGTGGTCTTTGGGTACAGTCCTGAGGCACATAGAGGCAATGAGCTATAGGAGAGGTTTCGTCACTCCCGGTATTGGGGGTTGATGTTGTGCTATGCTTGATTTGCTATAACAGGAAGTCCCTGACCAGGGCTACTGAGATTTACTGATAAGCGTTATCGGTAGTTTCTCGATCTGTTATCAGCTATATACCGGCATGACTTATTGAGTTATTGGGGTTGACGACACTATCCCCGGACTTGATATGCAACATATTTGATGAGGAGACCGGACTGTACGGTAAGTGTTGCCAGATGGCTCGACGGGAGTTTTGACAGCTTTGCTGGTTTTCTTCTGATCGCTCAATACCCGGGTGGCCGTTACGTTTAGCTGACAGCTTGCGGCTTGTGGGTGTTTAATATGATCATCACCCACTGCCGGCGTATTGACGAGTCTTAGAGTCCTACACAGAAGTTTCCTAGCCCAGGCGAAAAGATGTGGTGTGCATATGAGATATACGCGGGGACCCGATTGAATATGACTATGTGATACCGTATTTTAGTCCGGCGTTTTTCTATTGGTCGGGTCGTATGTGATATGACCGGATTGTTAAATCAATTTTTGATTTAACATTTTGATTTATAGTTTTATTTTATTCATTATTCAAAACCCTTTTTATTAAAAAGGAAGAATGCATGCATGTATGCACATGTTGATGTGCTTGTATGTACATGTTGATGTACATAGAAACATACATGCAAAGTATCATGGTTGTTGATACAACTTTGGTGGCAATATAAGACTTACATGGTTATATAATATATGAATATATATTTGTATTTGTTTTAAAAACAAAAGAAAAGAAAATGATTAATCCATGGTTATCTTCTACACTCTTCTTGGAACTAACCTTTGTTCACCCACTTTTTAACCATGGATTAAGTTTTCTTTTGGCTTTTAACCCATTTACTAAATATCTAGATATTATAGCAACCATGGTTGAGAGAGAGATAGGAAATATATATACTATATTTTCTATTTTCTTTCACAAGCTTATCATTTTTTATCAAAAAGCTTTTGCCTTCATCTTCTTCTTCCTCTACGCTCTCTTGATTTTTCCAAAGTGAGAGAGAGTTAAAAAGAAAGGGTTTTGACAAAAGAAAACACACCACTTCATCATTCTACTCTAATCTAGCCTATTAGTTTAGAGTGTTTAGCTTCATCTTCTTCTTGCATCAAGTGGAGCTACAAGCTTGGAGCTAGTGAACTTCGGGTGGATCATCGTGGACGTGGGAGCTTACTAGCAAGCCTTTCCAACCTCTTAACAATCCTAGGAGTCACTACAAAGAGGACTACAAAGGTTGTATTCCTTTCACTTAGTGTAAATATAGTTCTAGTATGTGATACTTGTGATGCTACCCTAGTATTCTAGTTAAAGATCCATGCTTAGTTTGCTTAGCACCTCTAGAAATTTTAAAGTGGCATGTGTGATGCTTCCATACTCAAAAGTAGGTGCTAGGTAAACCCAACAATGCTATCAAAGCCAAGCTAGAATTCTGGACTTGGTGTTATAATAAATACGAAAACGAAACCGACTACGAAAATAAGATATTACGAAACCCTTGATATGCTCTCTGGAATTTTTTTTAAAAGTCGTCTAAAAATTTTTCAAACAGGTACAGAGTCATATTTGGACAGAGATAAGCACACAGGTGGAATGCGGGGGGGGGGGGGGGTTATCGGTTTTAGACCGGCCACCATAGCCATATTTCCGGCCAGGCCGGCCCCCTTCACCCAGAACCCCTCCGTATTTCTCATGTGCTCTTTTGGGTTCATTTTGTGTTTTGTGGTATTGTTTGCTTAGCCCAATTTTCATGTGATGATTGTTTAGACTTGGGGCTAACTCGTAGTACTTCGAAGTCGTATTTTTTTAACACTAAATTGGTAACCTAGTGTAACGTTTTAAAAATAAACAAATAAATAATTAAATAAATAAAAATCAATTAGGCGAATTTTCTGATTTTCGGTAAAATAAACCGTATTTTTCGTAAAACTTAACCATAATTATTTTTCATCATAAATTTAAAAGACCTATTTTAACGATATAATTACTAGTATTTGGTGTTTATTTAGTGACTTATAAATTATTAGTTTATTAAAATATTTTCCGTAATTAATTAAATTTAAATATTAACATAAGCTTTAATTATACTTAAAATTAGTGTAAATTACAAAATTGAAATGAGTTAATTTTACAAAGTGAACCATGACATCTTTGAATCAAGTGTGTTTATGCGAAATTCTTTTTCAAATCTCCTCATGGTTCTAGATTTTTCTAGGATCATTTTGTTGAAAAGAAAAATTGATAAATAAAGAAAATGGTGAAAAGACATAAAAGATGCATCTTTTGAAGAACTTTCTACACAACTCTTCATATCTTTTTCTTTCCCTCTTTCTCTTCATGCTTGTCCGGCCTCACCGCCATGGCAGGCCCCCCATTTTCCAAGCTCATTTTCCCTTCAAAAATCATCAAAAATTCTCCAAAAATAAACCTCAAAATCAATATTCAATCTCTACCATTTTCCTTTGACCTATTTAGCATGGATTTTGGAGTAGGAAACCATTCTTTTGGAGGCATATTTTCATGTTTGGATCTCATGTTATGGAGGTATAATTCTGTAGGGTTACTAGGCACACTAACAAGGCTCTATAAGGCATCGACCATGCCCGTTTAAAAAATTTATGTGCCTAAAAACCCTAAGCAAGATCTTATACTAAAGATTAAGCGAATCTAAAGGAAAGTAAACAACTTTACTCTAAAGGGAACACGAAATACAACCTTTGTAGATCGGTCCTCCACTTCATTTGCTCCTTGTTGAAGTCCCTTCGCTGCGATCAAGGTTCTCCCGGGCTCTTGCATGGCTTCACGACACGAAGGATGCGACCTTGCTTGAAGTCTCCGAGGCCGAAGATGATCTACGTCGAGGGAATTCCGACTCAAGCTTCTACTTCATAACTAGAGAATTAGTGAAGTAAACACCCTAAACTAAAGTGCTAGTCTAGTAGAGGATGTAGAAATAGGAAGTGGGTTCTCTTTACAATTTTGTTTCTCACTTGGTTTCTCACTTTGGATCAAACCCTAGTTTTTCTTTTTCTCTTGTTCAAGATGAAGAAGAAGATGAACAAAAGAAAGTAAAGAGGATAATGATCAAGTGTCTAGGGTAACCATGGTGAGTGAGTATCATATACTAACCCTTGTAGAGCCATAACCATAGCTAAGTGTGTGATGGTTAGGTTAAATTCCAAAGTAAAAACAAACCTAGTGGACTTTAGTCAATGCATCCACAAGCTTCCACAAGCTTCATGCATTCACTAATTTTCCACTAATTTTGTAATTACTTTTAAACATTAAACCCAATCATAACAAATAGGATGGTGTATGTCTCATACACACATGAATGTTGTATCATCAACCATGATACAATATGATAACATAATTTAACATATATCATATATATATGTTAAAGTAGTGTACAAGTGAGAAAAACCCTAAAGTGAACAAATGTTTGTAAATGTAAACTAGTATATCTAATATACAATTATACACTTAATTATTAAATCAACACTTGACTTAATAATCCGGTCATATCTCATACAACCGACTAACATTCAATGTATCGAATTATCCAATCAACACTTGATTCAATAACCTGGCTACATCATATATAACCGAGCGATACATAAAGTTGCGAGAATAGAATACGGCATCACATACTCTCATTATTTTCGGTCCTGTACATATCACATATGCGCTCCTATTTCGTTTTGCCTGAGCCAGTAAAAACCTCTATGTAGGACTCTAAAGACTCGTCAATACGCCGGCAGTAGGTGATGATCACATTAAGCACCCACAAGCCGTCAGCGGTACTAGCTGGACGTAACGGCTACCCGAGTATTGAGCGATCAGAAGATCAGCAAGCAAGCCCGCTCCAACTCCTGTAAAAGCCTGCCGGTAACACTTCCCATACAGTCCGGTCTCCTCGTCTGCTATGTCGCATATCAAGTCTAGGGGTGGAAATCGTCTGACCCCAATAACCGATAAGTCGTGCTGATGTGAGGCTCATAACGGGTCAAGAAACTACTGGTAACACTTACCAGTAAATCTCTAAATCAGCCCTGGCCAGGGACTTCCCTGTTACGGCCAATCGAGCAAAGCGCAACATCAACCCCCCAATACCGGGAGAGACGAAACCCCTCCTATCGCTCATTGCCTCCATGTGACTCGGGACTGTACCCAAAGACCACCGTTTTGCACGCCCTCATGGACGTGGTAAGGTGGAAATCAAAGCACAGTGGGAATCACACAAGACTCTATGACGATCTCGGGTCTACAGACTAACCTGCACAAGTGTCACTAGAGAAGTGCCATCTGACGTGAGGTATAATACCATCTGGGAGTTCTCAGCGAGTCCGTCCAGTGTACCCAGTCTCCACTGAACACCCGTATATCATCTCCGATGTCAAACACCAATGGATATGGGATCATCCATCACCCATCTCATGGGTCGAGAAGTGTATACGCTAGTCTACACTGGTATATCGATGCCCCGTCTCGATACACCCACGACTAGGGACCTTGAAGGATCTACTTATGGACTACCATGTCCCCACTAGTATGATCCGCATCATAGTCCAGGTAGTCAAGTACACATCCTAAGGGCTTTACCAACATGTAACGATTAAGACAATATAAAGAGACAAGTATACATGTTATAGTAAAGAGCAACCGGATAGCATACTATCATATCGAGCAAGAAAGTCCTCTCTATATATGTCCAAGCATCCAATATAATATACATCATCTGTACAATACTGGCTTCTAGGGCATACATACAACTAACAATCTCCCACTTTCACTAAGACCAGTTGCTATAGTATCGCATACCAAGCATCCCGGAGAGTCTCTCAAACTGTATCTGGGGAATGGCCTTCGTGAGTGGATCCGCTGTGTTGTTCTTCGTGTCAACCCTCCTGACCTCGATCTCCCGGCGATCAACTATCCCCCGGATCAGGTGATACCGTCTCAGAATATGCCTGGATCGCTGATGGGACCTGGGTTCCTTGGCCAAAGCCACCGCTCCATTGTTATCGCAATAAAAAGGTATTGGATGCTCAATGGATGGAACCACTCCAAGTTCTGTAATGAACTTCTTGATCCAGACAGCCTCTTTGGCAGCATCGTTGGCAGCGATGTATTCAGCCTCCATTGTCGAGTCTGCTACGATTTCCTGCTTGGAACTCTTCCAGCTAACCGCCCCTCCGTAAAGGGTAAAGACAAATCCCGACTGCGTCTTAAAGTCGTCCTTATCACTCTGGAAGCTCGAATCGTTAAAAGACTCCACTTGGAGTTCTCCGTTACCATACACCAAGAGCATCTCTTTAGTCCTTCTCAAGTACTTGAGAATGCTCTTCACAGCTGTCCAGTGACTCTCTCCAGGATCAGCTTGATACCTGCTCACTACACTTAGTGAGTATGCTACATGGGGTCTGGTACATAGCATCGCGTACATGATAAAGCCTACAGCCGAAGCATAGGGTATCCCTTGCATGCGAGCTCTCTCCAAATCAGTCTTGGGAGACATCTCTTTGGAGAGAGTGAGCCCTGAGATCGTGGGTAAAAATCCACGTTTGGACTCTTCCATACTAAACATCTTTAGTATGGTGTCAATGTACCTGGATTGGGACAATCCCAGTATCCGTTTGGATCTATCTCTATAGATCCTAATTCCCAATATGCAGGAGGCATCACCAAGATCTTTCTTTGAGAATCTTTGTGATAAGAAGAGTTTGACCGATTGCAGCATAGGAATGTCATTTCCTATCAAGAGTATGTCATCCACGTACAATACGAGAAAGACAACCTTACTCTCTGCCACCTTCTTGTAGATACAAGGTTCATCTACGTTTTTGACGAAATCAAACTCTTTGATAATGACGTCAAAGCAGTTGTTTCAACTCCACGATGCTTGCTTTAGTCCATAAATGGATTTAAGCAGCTTGCACACCTTCCCGCTGCTCCCACTATCTGCGAAGCCCTCTGGCTGAGTTATGTACACGCACTCTTCTAAATCACCGTTTTGAAAGGCGGTCTTAACATCCATTTGCCAGATTTCGTAGTCATGATATGCAGCGATGGAAAGCATGATCCGGATGGATTTAAGCATAGCCACTGGAGAAAAGGATTCATCATAGTCCACTCCCGGTCTTTGAAGAAAACCTTTTGTAACAAGTCTAGCTTTGAAAGTCTCCACTTTCCTATCTACACCAAGTTTTTTTCTTGAAGATCCACTTGCTCCCAATGGGTTTTACCCCTTCAGGAGCAACTTCCAAAATCCATACTTTGTTGGTGTACATGGATTCCATCTCGGACCGCATTGCATCCAGCCATTTCACTGAGTCTCCACTCGTAATGGCCCGCTCGAAGCTAGTTGGGTCATCATCAACCATGATGCAATTCTCGCTCCCACCATCAATGAGAAAACCGTAGTATCTCTCAGGTGGATGACAAACCCTACTAGATCGGCGGAGAGGCTGGGGTTCGTCGGGTACTACTGAATCCTCTGGTTCTACCAAGTCTTCTGTCATAGTTTGTGCGCTGGAACCTCTTCCAGTTCTACCTCAATGGCACTAATCTGCTTCATAAGAAAACTTTTTTTCTAAGAAAGTTTCATGTCGAGAAACAAACACCTTTTGTTCCTCGGGGTGGTAGAAGATATACCCTTGTGAATTTTTGGGATATCCTATAAACTTACATAAGACAGATCTTGCCTCGAGTTTGTCTGGATTTTGTCTTTTGACATAGGCCGGACAACCCCATATCTTAATGTAATTAAGATGTGGTCTCTTTCCTTTCCATATCACATATGGAGTGGTAGGCACAGATTTGGTAGGAACTCTATTCTATAGGTCTATGGCTGTTTCAAGCGCATACCCCCAGAAGGAAATAGGTAACTCAGCTGTACTCATCATTGAGCGTACCGTATCTAATAGGGTACGATTCCTCCGTTCTGACACACCGTTGTGCTGTGGTGTATAAGGAGGAGTAAGCTGAGAGAGAATCCCATTCTCTTTTAGATAATCCAGAAAATCATTGCTCAAGTATTCTCCTCCTCGATCAGATCGAAGGATCTTAATACTTTTGCCCGTTTGGTTCTCTACTTTGTGCTTATATTCTCTGAATTTCTCAAAAGCTTCAGACTTGTGTTTTATCAAGAACACATGTCCGAATCTTGAGAGATCGTCAGTGAATGTAATGAAGTAGGAAGAACCGTTCCTGGTATGTGTAGACATGGGACCGCATACATCACTATGTATTAGCCCTAAAAGTTCCGTAACTCTTTCTCCGTGTCCCGTAAACGGAGTTTTGGTCATCTTGCCTTTGAGACATGACTGGCAAGTTTCATAAGATGAAAATTCAAACGGATTCAAATATCCATCCTTATGCAACTTAGCTAGTCGTGTCGCATTGATGTGACCCAGTCTACAATGCCACAAGAAGGATTCGTTCAGTTTTGAACTCTTCCTCTTGTGTGTGTTTTGTAAATTGAGGACTGTATTTTGATTGAGAATGAATATGCCATTATGTAATGAGCCTGATGCAATCAACTTTTGATCTAGGAATATGTTCATAACATTATCCTGTACAACAAAATTATATCCTTCTTTATTCAGTAAAGAAACTGATATAATGTTGTACATCATGTTCGGTATATAATAGCATTCATTAAGAATCAGTGTATTATGACTTGGTAATACAAGGTGATATTCGCCAACTGCTTTGGCTGCAATACTTGCACCATTCCCTACTTGAACGGAATGATCACCTTTTCCCAGTTCTCTACCTTTTCGTAGCCCATGTAACTGTTTACATATGTGGGATCCTGATCCGGTATCTAATACCCAGGACGTAGGGTGAACTGAAAAACAGTTCTCAATGACTAACACACCCGAAGAAGGTGCATCAACATGCATGTTTTCCGTTTGGGCGGCGTGAGAATCCAGATATTCTCCTGTTTCCTGTCCAGTCTTATAACACTTATAAGATAGAACGGGTCCAACGTTCCCCTGCACAGTATAACATGCGGGTTCGGTCAATACATCCATATTATTATCTTTATTAAGGCATGAAATGGTCGCTACCTGGAGAGAAAGAGAAGAAAACAGTTTAGCGTATGCTTTTGCAAGATCAGATTGGTTATTATCTTATCTAATCAGGATGGCTCCCACTGTTTTTATCAAGTCTTCCTTCAAACCCTAAAAGGAAGGACTAGCCGGGATTAATTACACCCTACAACTTCGCCAATCTTTCAGCCAGGCCAGTATCGGTACTTTGAGGGAGGTTCCCCGTGCTTTCGCACGGACCTAATTAAACTAAACCTCGTTTTCCCAGAGGCGTAACCCCGTTGACACCTTTCTAGACACCTACTTGATCGGCTAATTGTCATGTGTAAAACTCTCCCAGGAGTAACAATTACTCGCAGTGGGTATCGGGATCCAACTATCTCATAGAAGGTATGCAATCTCATTGCAAATTTCAACACTAGAAATTCCCGATAATGCTTTTTCCCCTAGCGTGCTATGACCTTGACGCATGCCAAACAACCCATAGTCCGCTAGTCAAGTTCAACCCGTACAATTCATGATTGAATTAAACCCATCCGTACGACCCTTGTCGCATGCTAAACAACGCCGTACGAATACCCTAATCCAATCGCATCTCATGCTACAGATAAGTAATAATCAGCTACCGTACACTACGCCTTGACGCATGCCAAACTACCGCAGTACGAATACTAAATATTACTTATCTGAATTGACGGAGGGCTACGCAGGTTTTTCAGAAAACCATGAGCGTAATGAACTTGATATCGTTGTAGAATCATATGAATTTTGAAATGGAGTGATTTTGAGGCTTTTATTAGTTTTGCTAAAGAGGTCACTCCCGGTGAAGGGATCTCGGCTCTTTCCTTATGGAATAAGGTGCAGGATATATCATATACATCACTGTGCAAAGCAAAACTCCAAAAGCAATCAAAAGCAAACCGAGTGTTGTAGCATCTGCCAGTTTTGCTAAAGAGGTCACTCCCGATGAAGGGATCTCGGCTCTTTCCTCATCGAATAAGGTGCGGGATATATCATATATATCGCTATGCAAAGCAAAACTGTAGCTACCCTTTTTGAAAAATTTGATTCTACAACATCTTTTAGGTTTCTTTTCTTTCATTAATCACATTAATGAAGTCCCATCATTAAAGTCACCTAAACATCATAGATAAATACGACGTACACTTATGCCATCCGCATTCGCCTCGATATCCCCTCGTGCACCGTTAGGTTAGGTAACTAACGGCAGAGCAGGGCAGGGCTAGCGCGGGTGTAAAACATAAATAACGTCTATATAATATATCATATATACTATATACAGTATTTATCATAGAACATCAAATGATCACATCACAGATATCGCAGCAGAAGAAACATATGAAACATTGGATATACTAGGACGTCCGTGTTTTATTTTGAGCCTCTATAAAACACGGATTCCACGGTCGCGACGAATAGCCAAACCCACACCCCTAGACCCCTACGAGAGTGGCAAGCAACCCTACCAATTCTAGGGTTAGGAGACCCGGACTCGACTCCTCGAGTTGGTCTCCCACTGGACCCTAGAACCCGGTTACGTGTGCTCCCCTCCTTGTGTTTATCCTAGTGCGGAAAAGTAAATAATATACAAAAGGTGACATCAACCTCATCCCGGAAGTGGCCCAATAAAAGAATATTACATACAATTTTTTTTACATGAATGAAAAATAAAAGCTCTCATCTCACATAAAACCCCCGGCTATTCAGAACGCGACGATCCAATATAACATATCCAGCAACACAGAACATCACATGTCATCAACGTAAGTAAATATGCGCATCCCAATTGTCGTTGACATATAGCAACGAAACCGGCGATCACATATTACACTTACGGTCGCAGAAAAGAAAGTGTAAAACTACAACATTTGGAATCCACAATCTCTTTAGACATCGTAAATCCGAAATATCACATATTTCGCATTTCATGCCTAACCTGTGTGAATTCCACATATTGTATCACATTCTAGATAAATATACAGTATTAAACTTTCCGATCGAATAATCAAATACCCAAGATTTCCATAAAAGCACAACACTTGAGCGGAGTTTAAAGATTCCAGAATACGTCACAGTAGCAACGGTCCAGCCGTAGAAGGGTCAAGCCAACGCCTCACATGTGGCACGCCGTACTGCCCCAAACCCTAAGGTTCAAAGGGCAGTTCAAGACGGTCACATAATCGAGTTAAGGTTTGTTGTCTTCTAGAGGGTCCATCACATTCTTTGCACGTTTTTCCGAAAGATTTAATCCCGAGAAAAATTCAACACTTGAATATTTTTCGCGCCGGGAAAAATTGAGTTAATAATATCCGTTCGAACATTTTAGTACTTTCTAAATTATCCGGAATGACAGAACAAAATTAAATTCTCCGATCGAATCGACGATTTCAAAATAAACCCCAAAATTACTCAACACTTGAGTCAGATAAAAATTACCCAGAAAAAATCAGTAAACAAATAGGAACATTACTGAGCAAAACGACAAGGGTGACGTCACCATATGGCAGCGGATCCGCCGCACGAGCCATGCTCGTGCCGCGGTTCCGCAGCGCTTTGGGCGCCAATCTTTGTCGTTTTGCACAGTTTTCCTTATATTTTCCTGCTGATTTTTTTAAGCATTTTTAATTTGGAAAAATACCAGATTTTAAAAATTGTACAGAGAGGGGTTGATTTCGACGTTGTCGGGTTCATTCGGAGTTTTAACTTCGTTAACACATCGCCTAATGCTCTAGCTAGGCTCTGATACCACTGTAGGGTTACTAGGAACACTAACAAGGCTCTACAAGGCATCGACAATGCCCGTTAAAAAAATTTATGTGCCTAAAAACCCTAAGCAAGATCTTATACTAAATATTAGGCGAATCTAAAGGCAAGTAAACAACTTTACTCTAAAGGGAACACAAAATACAACCTTTGTAGATCGGTCCTCCACTTCATTTGCTCCTTGTTGAAGTCCCTTCGCTGCGATCAAGGTTCTCCCGGGCTCTTGCATGGCTTCACGACGCGAAGGATGCGACCTTGCTTGAAGTCTCCGAGGCCGAAGATGATTTACGTCGAGGGAATTCCGACTCAAGCTTCTTCTTCACTAACTAGAGAATTAGTGAAGTAAACACCCTAAACTAAAGTGCTAGTCTAATAGAGGATGGAGAAATAGGAAGTGGGTTCTCTTTAGAATTTTGTTTCTCACTTGGTTTCTCACTTTAGATCAAACCCTAGTTTTTCTTTTTCTCTTGTTCAAGATGAAGAAGAAGATGAACAAAAGAAAGTAAAGAGGATAATGATCAAGTGTCTAGGGTAACCATGGTGAGTGAGTATCATATACTAACCCTTGTAGAGCCATAACCATAGCTAAGTGTGTGATGGTTAGGTTAAAGTCCAAAGTAAAAAACAAACCTAGTGGACTTTAGTCAATGCATCCACAAGCTTCCACAAGCTTCATGCATTCACTAATTTTCCATTAATTTTGTAATTCCTTTTAAACATTAAACCCAATCATAACAAATAGGATGGTGTATGTCTCATACACACATGAATGTTGTATCATCAACCATGATACAATATGATAACACAATTTAACATATATCATATATATATATATATGTTAAAGTAGTGTACAAGTGAGAAAAAAACCCTACAGTGAACAAATGTTAGTAATGTAAACTAGTATATCTAATATACAATTATACACTTAATTATTAAATCAACACTTGACTTAATAATCCGGTCATATCTCATACAACCGCTAACATTCAATGTATCGAATTATCAAATCAACACTTGATTCAATAACCCGGCTATATCATATATAACCGAGCGATACATAAAGTTGCGAGAATAGAATACGGCATCATATACTCGCATTATTCTCGGTCCCGCACATATAACATATACGCTCCTATTTCATTTTGCATGAGCCAGTAAAAACCTCTATGTAGGTCTCTAAAGACTCATCAATACGCCGGCAGTAGGTGATGATCACATCAAGCACCCACAAGCCGTCAGCGGTACTAGCTGGACGTAACGGCTACCCGGGTATTGAGCGATCAGATGATCAGCAAGCAAGCCCGCTCCAACTCCTGTAAAAGCCTGCCGGTAACACTTCCCATACAGTCCGGTCTTCTCGTCTGATATGTCGCATATCAAGTCTAGGGGTGGAAATCGTCAGACCCCAATAACCGATAAGTCGTGCTGATGTGAGGCTTATAACGAGTCGAGAAACTACTGATAACACTTACCAGTAAATCTCTAAATCAGCCCTGGCCAGGGACTTCCATGTTACGGCCAATCGAGCACAACGCAACATCAACCCCCCAATACCGGGAGAGACGACCTCCTATCGCTCATTACCTCCATGTGACTCGGGACTGTACCCAAAAACCACCGTTTTGCACGCCCTGATGGACGTGGTAAGGTGGAAATCAAAGCACAGTGGGAATCACACAAGACTCTATGATGATCTCGGGTCTACAGACTAACCTGCACAAGTGTCACCAGAGAACTGCCATCTGACGTGAGGTATAATACCATTTGGGACTTCTCAGCGAGTCCGTCCAGTGTACCCTGTCTCCACTGAGCACCCATATATCATCTCTGATGTCAAACACCAATGGATATGGGATCATCCATCGCCCATCTCATGGGTCGAGAAGCGTATACGCTAGTCTACACTGGTATATCGATGCCCCGTCTCGATACACCCACGACTAGGGACCTTGAAGGATGTACTTATGGACTGCCATGTCCCCACTAGTATGATCTGCATCATAGTCCAGGTAGTCAAGTACACATCCTAAGGGCTTTACCAACATGTAACGATTAAGACAGTATAAAGAGACAAGTATACATGTTAAAGTAAAGAGCAACCAGATAGCATACTATCATATCAAGCAAGAAAGTCCTCTCTATATATGTCCAAGCATCCAATATAATATACATAATCTATACAATACTGGCTTCTAGGGCATACATACAACTAACAAATTCTTATCCCAATAATTAATTGTGGTTAAATGCTTTAATATAGCATATTTAGATTTTCTCAATTGATTCTATTTGCAGGTTTAAAATTCAAGATAGGGTTTCTAATACCAAGTTAGGGCTTTTTTTAATTGAGTGGGGTTATAATAAGTAGTTTAACATCTTTAGAAAGGAAAAATCTAGCATGGTTGATGTATTATAAATTGTTCATTCAAAATTGTTTAAATTAAACAATTTTGCTAACTAGGTTTTTTATAAGATATATATATTGGTGATATAAATTATAATTAAGGTTTTTATCATTAGATTTTGGTTTTAATGAGAATATTAACATGTTAAAAGAATGAAAAACCTAATTTACTTATTAGTTTCAAATTGATAATGGAAAATCGTGATAAATATGCTATTTTTGCTAACTAGGTTTTAGAAATTTCTTAAATAATTGAGATTTAAAATCTAATTATTGTTTCATGACATTATTAACATCATAAATTGTAGTTTAATAATTTAATTCATGCAAAATCAAGTTTAGTTGTGGAATTGGGAAGTTTTGCTTACAAGGTGTTGAAATCGGATAAAATTTCCAACTAGAATTTTCAATTTAAGACAAATTAGTGTGATAAAAATATAGTCATGGTTTATATAATCTAGTTGTGTTATTTAATGAATATTATGACCATTAGTTTCATTTAAACATCAAGTTTTGAAGTAAAACGGTAAATTGACATTTTCAAGGTTTTGCGAAATAGGACGATTTGATCGATTTTAAGGTTTCGATGATTTAAACCATGTTTTATATTATAAATAATGAGTTTTGAAACTACGAGTTGTTTGTTGGTGTTTTATATCAATCAATCGGCGTTTGTACACTGATATCGAGCGATATTTGGTTCTTTTGCATGAGCGGGTCATAGGTTTTAACCTATGCGCGTTTCGTGCGTCGTTTTGGTTTTGTCAGTGATTCAGTTTACGATATTATATATGTTTGCGTATAGGTACCCCTCACGTGGACTTCGGACGAGGGAGAAGAGGAGGGCGATATCGTCTTCGGCAGACAAGGACAAGGTGAGTAGATGTATATCTACGGGGGAAGTCGGGTAGATGGCGTTAAGCACCCCCGCAAACGTAGAATAGGAATATTACTTATTGTCATTAGGAAGTCGGGCGTGACCTTAGATTCTTGGCGAGTAGGACCCTATTAAAGACTTTAGGTTGGACTAGACTGATTTAGAAAGACTTTACCAGAGGATGAATGTCTTGGAGGGAAATCGTAGGTTTCAGGTAGACACACACACGCACACACAGAAACTTGACTTGGTGTATATGTGTGTGTGTGTGTGTGTGTGTGTATACACAACATGTATATGTGATATAAGGATGTTATATGATACATGGGATGAGACGATATAACTGGGCTTGTTGCCGTGATCTCTTGGCTATACAGTCGTATTATGGTGTTAGCGGATCGTTGGAAAATGAGAAAATGGATATGTATACATAAGCGATAATAAGTGATGATGACATTGAGATATACGAGACTCAAGAATAGAACCCGGACTGTAATATGTGACTGAATCACGATATGATATATGTGTGACTTGATTACGATATGATATATGTGTGACTTGATTATGATATGATATATGTGTGACTTGATTACGATATAATATATGTGACTTAATCACGACATGATATATGTGACTTAATCACGATATGATATATGTGACATGATATTTCTGATGACCAATTGACGATGTATATTTACACAGACAATGATATATGATTGATGATATTAGGATGTATGTGATTACAGTACAGTACCCTTGATCATGACATTATTTGATGATGCTATTATACGAATGATGACGTACATAGGTGATAGTTGACCCGTACCCCGATTTTGGGATGTCGTACGATGGATTTTACCGTACGAGGCGTAGATGTGATGATTGATCCACACTCTCGACTCGAGAAAGTCGTACTATGTACGTGACGCTATTGAGGCTGGATCGCCGACTATTAGAGATATCGACTCAGACTGTAGGTGGATTCTTATTTCCTATCGACTAGTTCCTTTAGTTTAGTTCCTTAGTAGGTTAGATAGATACTAGTTTAGGCTTGAGTCATATAGTTGTAGTTAGAAATGTACATTCCAAATGAGTGGCTAATACACACATTCATCTTTACATTTAGATTGTAATCATCAAGTTGCATGTTCATACATATGTTTCTTTAGTCAGTATGAAACTTTGCATGTTAGGACACCAGCACCATTACCGATGATACGCAAATTACACGTACACTTATTTGCCGGCTCACACACATCATCATCGGTAATAGCTATGTCACGTACACTTTAGAACATATTATCTTTTATTGATAGAATCAGCTAAAGGCTAGATCAATATAATATTGTGATTACTCTCTGGTGCTAGTCTAGACATTGCATTTATTTCTTATATACTTCATGCATTCACATTTTCATGTTATCTTGCAGGATTGTGGGGTGTTCCCGCCAAAATTTTGGCTCACAACCTGCTCCCTTATATATATTTAAATATATATATATATATATATATATAATAAAATAAAATAAAAATGAAGGGGAAAAAAACTTCACATGCAAAGAATGTAACAAATGCTTCAAAGCCAAGAGTTAAAATATTGTGAAGCAACGCTTCAGATCCAGCGCCAGGTGCGCTGCGCCCTACACAGCGCACCACGTGCAAAGCACGAGTGCGCTAGCGCTAAGTGCGCTGCGCTTCAAGCAGCACACCACGTGCAAAGCATGTGTGCGCTAGCGCTAGGTACGCTGCGCTCCAAGCAGCGCACCACGTGTCATACACGTGTGCGCTAGCGCAATGTACGCTGCCTTTTAAGCAGCGCACCACGTGCAAAGCACGGGTGCACCAGCGCTGGAACCTAAAAGCTCCCCAACCGTCAGATCAAAGATCTAATAATAATGATAAATCATTAATTAATCAGAATTAAATTCTGTTAAGGAAAGATTCCACAAAATCATTCCAAATAACAAGATTGTGCTCTGTAAATCAGAGCACCGTTGGATCAATGTTCCAATGGTAAATAAAAATTACCAGAAGACAGAATAAATTCTGTATGGAAAGATCTTTCCAATCTTGTTAAAAACAAGAAGATTGCCTTCTGTAAAACAGAAGCCCTACGATCAAAGATCCAACGGTGGGAAATATTCCCAAATCAATCAGAGAAAGATCTCTTAGACTGATTCAACAAATCAATTGGCCCTATATAAAGGCCCCTAGACTTCAAGTATGGAGATACAGAGAAGAGAGAGAGAAACCCTCTGCAAAAAAAAAAGCAAGCTCTTAGAAAAAAGAAGATTTTTCTTCATCTTCAAGGTAAAGAAAGAACTATGTTCTTGAATAATAGAGATGAATCCATCTCATAAAAAGAAGAACCATCTTCTAAAAAGATCTTAGATCTATAAAAAGACGAAGGTCTTTTGATTTAAAAGAAAAGATCAAGATTTAAAAGAAAAGATCAAAAAGTTCTAATCATAAAAAAATAAAAAGAAGTAAAATACTTCACTCACAGATCTTTTGATCTATAAGGGCAGAGCCTTTTATAAAAACAAGAACTTTTGTTCTTTAATCTTGAGGCAAAGCCTTCTTTGAAGAACGTAAATTTGTTCTCTGATCATAAATTTGATCAAGTGCGCTTTGCGCCTTTGAAAAGTGCCTTGCACTCATGAACTGCGCCCTTGCGCTCCTTGGACCGGCGCTCAGCGCCAAAACCTGCCACGTGTCAACTAGAGACACAATCTGCGCTTTGCGCTTCTAAAAACAGAGCACTGCGCTCATGGGCTGGCGCTCAGCGCCAAGCGTGCCACGTGTCACTCACTGGAGCGCCAACAGACTAGCGCAACATGCTCATACACTAAAAGCGCAATGCGCCAACAAACTAGCGCTAAGCGCGACACGTGTCCTCCTCATATGCGCTATCCAACAGAAGCGCAATGCGATCTTTCCTTGGCGCAAAGCGCCTGACGCGCTACGTGGCGGACTGTCAGAACATACTTTGTTCTGATAAATGCTATGCATTATTAAAAGGGCCGAGCCCAGATGAAGGCTCAATAGCCAGAACAATAAAATGTTCAACTCATATGAACTGAGCCCATATGCTCATAAACCTGCAAACAGACTTTAGTCGCAAATTGGACTATAGATCTCCCAACCAACATTGGTTCAAGGGTACATCTCTGAACTCCTCTGATATTTGTCGTTGTAATCTTTCAAAGTCTTCAGAGAGGTGATAGGTCCCGACAGCCATACATTTCACGGACTATGATGTCCTTAATCTCGACCGTGATTGGACCACCATGTCCTTAAACTGGTAATCGACCGCAATGTCACTAAACTAAACAATAGAGCCCAAATGCTCTCTTGTTGGATCTAAATGATCCTGTTAAGTTGATCTTAGTCTAGAAATTAGACTAACGTATCCTTAACAAACGTTTAAGTTGATCTTAGTCTTAAATGAGGCTAACGTATCCTTAAACACAACCTCCAAACCCAAATCTAAGAAGATACAGATTTGGACTAATCCACGCCTTACGGGCGACAACATAACTTAGTCTCCGTATACAATCCACGGGCAACCAAACACAAAACAAACACCCACGACATGAAGTGGACATATGGAGAAGGAGAAAGTTGTTACCGCGATGCGGTAGCGTAATTAACTGCAGGGGCTTGCGCCTGCAGGGAAGAGCGTCCCCACAATCAAAACCCCATCAAATGAGGGGGAATCAGACACTGCTACATCGGCCGTATCCGTTTAAACCTTCGATACATGGTTCCATAAATCAACTTGGCATCTTCAGAGAGGTGGACGGATAGCACCAATTAGCATCTGTCCCCAGATTCAGGCAAGACGTCAGTCTTCCCGGCTTCCGGCGTTAAACAGATTCTGGCACGCCCGGTAGGACCTCTTCCTCTTTCCACTCCACACTTCGTTTGTCGTGTTCGCGAACGAATCGCGGTTTTCTATGGTTGCCTGTGGATTCGAGGTACTTAGATTTGGTGTCTTGCTCCGTGCAGAAAACAGAAGATCAATGGCTTCAAACTACACTAACTGCAACTACAACTTTCGCTCCATTCCGTCCGGAGGAGTGACTTACGGGCCTCAAGCGGCCTCCATCTTCGCTATGCCGGTGGAACAAGAGACTCAGGCCACCACTGGGCTATTCTTCGGAACTATGTTCCCACCGATGAGCTTCAACGCCCCACTACCATTGCAAGAAGCCCCGAAGAAGTCGGTCTTTGATCGGTTCACCAATACTGCGGCCCTACTCAACGGGTCGTCTAAATCCAATGCCTCGGTTTTCAATAGACTGGGACAAAGCTCCAACGGGCCCATGAACAAGCCCGCAATACCTGAAGCAGCCATCCCAAAGAGGATAGCCATCCCGGCTCAAGAAGACGAAATCATCGAAAAGGATTCTCCTGCCAGGAAGTCAGTTTTCACAAGGCTGGCCACTCCGGCTCCCGCTCTAGGCAAAGTCACCTCTGCCCAGAGGTCTATATTCGATAGACTGGACATTACTTCTCGGTGAACGTCAATATTCAAGAGGCTGGTACCAGCAGCGCCTGACCAGAGCAGGGGGCATGACAAAGCCATCCCCAGAGCTGAACCAACACCATCTGCGCGACATGCTCGCCGTCATCACTGGCACCGAGTACGGAAGGCTGGGGGCAGCTCTCCGTCTGGATTTACTCCACCAACTCTAACGGTGCAGATCGATGATGCTGTTCCAACCGGGAACAGCTTTGAGCTGCTGAATAAGGTGCACAGGAACTCTCCTACCGCCGTGCTGAAGAGATCGCCTCCATCGGTGGAGATAGTCACAGAAATGAAGCCAAAGCAGTCCCCTCAACGGCTGTCTTCCAAAGTTTACAAAATCTGGCGACAAGTCCGAGAGTCAGTGGTCGATCAAGACTATCCTCGCAGACAAAAGAAGCTGAAGGTTCAGCAGGAAGAGAATCGTCCTAGCAAGCCACAAAGGACGACGACTGCCTGGGTGCCCGCTGCGACGGCCCCCTCAACATCAACTGCTCAAAGGAGAAGGAGGCCAAGGAAAGCCCTTATGAATACGACAGAACGTGAAGATGCTGAGACCAAACGCCCTAAGTCTTGGGGCATAACGGTCCATACTGTTTACATGGTGTCCGGGAAAGAGGATAGCCGCGCTTCGACGGGCCACCGACCGCTCACCCGATCAATAACAAGGGTTCAAGAACAGCAACAACAGAAGATTCAAGAGATGCTGACTACAATGACCGCACTTACCGAGCCAAAAGAAAGCCCGGAGGCATCATCAGAACAGCGTCACGAACAAGAAACTGACGCTGACTTCCTACGCAGAGCCCTCGAAAAGAAGGACAGAGAAGCAGCAGAACAAGCGGCTAATATAAAGCAAATGGCGCTTCTCTTCCAAGTCATGGTAGGGATGATGATACAGCCGTATCCTCCAGCTGAAAACCCTCCGATCATTGTTGAAGACGATAGAGGGGCGACATCTAATCCTCCTCCGGCTCTTTCAGCAGCTAAGGAGGAAACCATATCCAAGGCCGCACTCGATGATTATATAGCTCAGCAAATACGAGCTCACCGAGCGAACGAAACGGCTGGCCAAGTTGTCAAGACCGGACGACCCTATCCGGGCTGGTATGACCAAATAAGTTACCCTCCGGGATATACGATCCCTAAGTTCCATGTGTATAAGGGACGGGGAATCCACATCAGCATGTCGCTCAATTCAGGGCTCTATGCGGCAACACTGGAAGTGACGACAAACTGTGCCAATTCGTCGGCAGCTTAGCGGAAACAGCCTTCGAATGGTATTCGGAGCTACCTAACGACTCTGTCAAAACATTTGCGGAGATGGAGCTGCTGTTCACACAAAGATTTGCAAGCGTCAGCGAGCGCACCCCGGTCACCGCATTGATCAACGCCAGGGTAAGGCCAGGCGAAATGTGGGTTCAATACGCAATACAATGGCGAAACTTATGGTCGAAGTGCGAATAACGCATCGAAGAAGCACCTGCGGTAGGCATGTTCGTGGGCACTCTTGATCCACAAGCGACCATCTCTCAATTCATGATGTTCTTCAAGCCAACTACTTTCCAGGCCTTGATTGACAAGCTGGCCCAAATGGATCAGATGGGTCATAGACCATCTCCTTTAAAGACGGATCCTCGGAATGAAAAGGGGAAAGGAAAAGCAACTTTCATCGCTAATACTCAACAATAGCCGAGCAACTTAAAGCCGGTTGTCCGTCAAAACAATATGCGTCCATGCCGATCCCTTGAGGAAAGATTAGGACGTCCTTACTCGTTTCCTCAGGATAAAACGAGAAGACTGTTCAAGCTGGCAGTGCGCAACAGACTCATCAATCTGCCGAATCCAAAACGTCCGTTGCAGCCAGGAGATCTCAACAATCCTAATTACTGCCCTTACCATCAAGCAGTAAGCCATTCAATCGAAAATTGTTTCGTTTTCAAAGGCTGGATTGAGGACCAATACGAACAAGGCAAGTTCGCATTATCCGAAAACTAGAAGGTGAACCCGCCACAACCTCATGCCCCTAAAAAAGTGGACATGCCCGGGGCATCGTACTCTTTTATAGAAGAAACTCCGTGCGAGGTCGCCCTTTCAGCCAAAACTAAAAGAATGCTGAAGGATCTTCATACATGCCCAGCCGTCAGGTGGAAAAGTCTGCCAGAGCCCGAGGTCATTGATGGGATGCTGAAACCACGCCCAACACCGAGAATTGATAACAGTGGGCAAAACACCCGGGCACAGCCGTCAAAGTTTTCAAAGAAAAAGAAGAAGATCAAAAAGCTCGCGCAGTTTGATGACAAGCGCACGGATCTGCGAAAACATATTGACGCGCTGGAAGAATATATTCAGAAGGCGCGGACCCCAGCCACATTCCGAGAATTCCTCAGCCATGTCCTTGAGGACGGAGATGATGACAAAGACTCGTCGGATGAACCTGAGGATTATGTGGGAAGCTGCCATATGATCTCTTACTCGTCGATAAAGAATGAAGAAGCTCCTGACGCAGAGAAACCGGGGGCAGATCCCGAACCAGAACTTCTGGGGCTATCAGACGAAACAATTGACGCATTCCTGAACGAAGCCCGTCTAAAAAGCAAAGCTGATCGGGAGCGCGAGATGGCCATATGTGAAAAGGCCAAACGCCGGCGACAGGACAAAAGGGTCAAAACACTCCCACCAGATCAAAGTACATCCGCCGCAAATGAAAGTAAGATCAAGACAAGGAAACGATTCGCCAAAGCCATATCGATGGGGATGAAGCTGCCCTCTTTCAGAGAAAATTCTCCTGGCGGTATACATCTTGATGAAGCGGACGTGCATCCTAACTTTTGCTTATATCATCAGAAGATCGCATATCCTACTGAAGACTCCAACTCCTTTAAGTGTTGGTGGCAAGGGTATGTCGCTCACAGGCAACACATCAACAGGACAAAGCGTGAAGCTCATAGACAGCGAAAAAATGCGAAAGATGAGCATAAAAGAATTTCCGGCAATTGTCATAGGGTTGATCCCGGGGGATCGCGAGTTCTCACCTTCGGGAGCGACTCCGACGAAAAAGTAGCCCTCGGTACTCTCTTCAAGGAATCCATCTCTGAAACGAAAGAACTGAGGAGTTGCGAGAACATTCAGCCGCGCAATCGCACGCTACCCGGAAAGAATCTCGAACCCGCAAACAAGAGATCGAACAAAAAGGATAAGGGGAAGGGAAAAACGGCCTTCGTCGCCAACACTCAACAACAATCGAGTGGCCCTAGACCGGTTGTTCGCTAAAGCAACAAGCGGCAACCCCTCTATGAGAAGTTGAAATGTCCTTACTCATTTGCCCGAGATGAAACAAGGAGACTGTTCGAACTAGCAGTGTGCAACAGGCTTATCACTCTACCGGAGCCAAAACACCCACTACAACTGAACGATGTCAACAATCCTAATTACTGCCCTTACCACCGAGTATTGAGCCATCCGATCGAAAACTGCTACGTCTTCAAAAACTGGGTTGAAGACCAATACCAACAGGGCAAGTTCGCGCTGTCCGAAAACTGGAAGGTGAGCCCGCCACAACCACATGCTCTGAAAAAGATGGATATATCGGGGGCATCATGCTCATTCATAGCGAAAGCCCCATTGACCGAAAAGTCCATAAACTAGAAATTTTCCTCAAATACGGCAACGACGGACTGCAATGTCCTAAAACTTGCAAAGGACCGAAATGTCCCTAAACTAACAACGGACCGCAATGTCCTAAAACTTGCAAATGACCGAAACGTCGTTAAACTACTACCAACCCGCGGCATCCTCGGGCTGACGTAAAAAAAACGGTATGTCCATAAGCAAAATGGGCACGGATGAAAACCCGAAAGGGCTTCGTGAGTAAAAACAGCAGGGCTACCGGCGAGTTTTATGAAAACCCGAAAGGGCGCAATCTCGTTTAAAAAAAAGGGAAGAAAGAAAACGATATGTCCATAAGCAAAATGGGCACGGATGAAAACCCGAAAGGGCTCCGTGAGTAAAAATAGCAGGGCTACCGGTGAGTCTTGTGAAAACCCGAAATGGCGTAACCTCATTAGATTAAAAAAAAGGAATAAACAAAAAAAAACGGTATGTCCATAAGCAAAATGGGCACGGATGAAAACCCAAGAGGGCTCCGTGAGTAAAAACAGCAGGGCTACCGGCGAGTCTTTGTGAAAACCCGAGAGGGAGCAATCTCGTTAAAGACACTTTCAAGGTCCTCTCGACCTTGTAAGGAGAAATCACCCGCGTGAGATCATTACGACTCACAAGGAAGCAACACACTTAGGGATCCCCACTGTTCCTAAGGTGAAATTATACTTGCGAGATCCTCATGACTCGTATGGAGAATCCTCTTATGGGACCCTCACAGCTCATAAGATTCAAAAGTCTTAAGTTACAGAAACCTGAACCCGTTCTTAAGCATCCCCCACAACATCCACTACTGCCCTACAAGCGGCTCAATGCTGACCCTTGTATACAATCCACGGGCGCAAATAAACATTTCCCTAACAAAGTCCCATCTGTGACTAGGGATACGTTTACACGGTGAACAACCCTTGTAAGTCCTCTCGAATTATAAGGAGAAAGCACACTTGTAAGATCCTTACGACTTATAAGAGACCATGCACTTAGGAATCCTCACGACTCCTAAGGAGAAAACGCACCTATGAGATCCTCACGACCTGTAGGGAGAAATACCTTTATGAGACCCTTACGACTCATGAAATCAAAAGCCTTAGTCGACAGGATCCTAACCCTGTTTGCTAAGCTACCTTTGTTCGACATCGACAGAGGCAAATGATGATTCACTCCTGGTAATATCCCAGTGGTAGTGATGCTGATGCCTAAAATGGTATCCAATTCCAAGTCCTTTTACAGCAAATGATGATTCGCTCCTAGCAATATTCTAGTTGCAGCGATGCTGATGCTAAGATTGGTATCAGATCCCAAATCCCCTACTCGCGAGAAAAAATAAGCAAGCCAAAAAAAATGCATATGAAATAGCTGAAATGATGGGGCTACTTGCAACAAAATCAGCAAGTAAAAATGTATGCAAACAAAAACAGCCGAAATGATTGGGCAATTTGCAATAAAAAGCAGCGAGTAAAAAGAAAAATAGCCGAAATGATTGGGCACCGCGAAAAATAGCCGAAATGATTGGGCAATCGCGATTTTCGCGATATAAAAAGCTGAAATGACAGAGCATCGCGGAAAGAATTAAAAAAAATGAAAGAATGAAACTTTTTGCCCTACAGGTAAGATCACATCTATCCCTGTAAACAATCCAAGGGCGAAAACAAAGAAGGAACCATATCATCCCAGCATGCTCCATTGAAAAGAGAGCTAAGTCTCGATGGTAACATCTACAGCCTGGAGACTCACAACGGTGTTCCTTATCATCCCATCAAGATGCGGAAGCGACACAACGAAACGGTGTCACGGCATAGTCCTTAGTTCCAAACCTTAACGGCAATATATACATCCTTAAAAATTAGCAAAGGTGATCCTCCTCATTCCAAAGGACTCGTACGCAACATCACCAAACGGAACCATGACATAGTCCCTAGTTCCAAATCTCGACGGTTCACAGACAACCTAGAGACCATCTCAGCATTCATCTCACTACATCAGACACGATGACAACAACGGCGTTCCTTCGTAGTCCAGCAGGATGCAGATGCAACGTCAACAAAAGACCTCACGATCGAAACAAAACGGAGTGATGGCAAAATTCCAGCCCCACCTCAGCGTTCGTCTCGATACTGCAGATGCAACGCCAAAGCAAACGAAGCAAGGGCAATGTTCCTAGCTTCAAGGTCTGGAAGGCAACTCATATAAAACCTGGCAGACTATCGGAGATCATCCCACAGTAGCGCGGAGTGATCACCACCTTAAGTTCGTCTCGATACAGCAGACACAATGCCGCCAAACGAAGCAAAGACCAAATTCCTAGCTTCCGGGTCTTGACGGTAACTCATATAAAACCTGAAAGACTATCGGAGATCATCCCACACTAGCGCGGAGTGGTCACCACCTCGACGTTCGTCTCGATACAGTAGACGAGATGTCACTACAGCGTCCTTCCTCCAACAGGATTCGGACACGCCAAAGCAAACGGAGCGAAGGCTAAATTCCTAGCTTCAGAGTCTTAATGGTAACTCATATAAAACCTGAAAGGCAATCGGAGATCATCCCACACCAGCGCAGAGTGGTCACCACCTTGACATTCGTCTCGTTACAGCAGATGCAATACCGCCAAACGAAGCAAAGGCCAAATTCCTAGCTTCAGAGTCTTGATGGTAACTCATATAAAACCTGAAGACAATCAGAGATCATCCTACATAGGGTGGTCATCACCTCGACGTTCGTCTTGATACTGTAGATGAGATGTCACCACAGCGTTCTTCCTCCAACAGGATTCGGACATGCCAAAGCAAACGAAGCGAAGGCCAAATTCCTAGCTTCAGAGTCTTGACGACAACTTATATAAAACCTGAAAAACCATCGGAGATTATCTCACACCAACGTGGAGTGGTCGCCACCTCGACGTTCGTCTCGATACAGCAGACGATATGTCACTACAGCGTCCTTCCTCCAATAGGATTCGGACACGCCAAAGCAAACGAAGCGAAGGCCAAATTCCTAGCTACAGGGTCTTGACGGCAACTTATATAAAACCTGAAAGACCATTGAAGATTATCTCACACCAGCGTGGAGTAGTCGCCACCTCGATGTTCGCCTCGATACAGCAGACGATATGTCATTACAGCGTCCTTCCTCCAATAAGATTCGGACACGCCAAAGCAAACAAAGCGAACGCCAAATTCTTAGCTTCAGGGTCTTGACGACAACTCATATAAAACCCGAAAGACCACCAGAGATCACCCCACACCAGCGCGGAGTGGTCACCACCTCGACGTTTGTCTCGATACAGCAGACGAGATGTCACCACAGCGTTCTTCCTCCAGCAGGATTCAGACGCGACAATCAAACAACTGAGCCACGGCAAAATCCCTAGTTCCAAACCTCGACGGTTCACCAGCAACCTAGAGACAACCGCGACATTCATCTCGATACAGAAAACGCAATGCCAACAAACGAAGCAAAGGCCAAATTCCTAGCTTCATGGTCTTGACAGCAACTCATATAAATCCTGAAAGACTATCGGAGATCATCCCACGCCAGGGTGGAGTGGTTATGACTCATCGGGGCTCTCCAAAATGAGCCTAACCTCAAGTAAAAAGCGGCATGGAAAAATTCCTAACGCTTGCTCTTCCGACGGTCAACCTGCCTAAGAGGATTGCTTGAAGACGTCATGTCCAGCCCCCGAAGGGATCAGAGACACGACAATCGCAAGGCTACTCGAACAGCAAGATTGCCTATCGAGGAATACATCAGCCAACGCGACGGTACGACGGACAAAACCCTAGTACCAAAGAACCTAACGGACCTTTGTCGTAAAGAGCAGAGGTTAACTGTGACGTTAGGATATCCTTGTGAGAAATGCTCGATTCGTCTCGACTCATAGGGAAAAGCCTTAAGTAATCGGGATAAGAACTGGTTTCCTAAGCACTGGGGCCCTGCAAGTCGGTCCAAAATAGACTTTTGCGTACTATTCACGGGCCACACTCTGCAAAGTCGAATCTCGACAAGGAGGGAAACAACTGCTTACAGATCCTCTCGACTTGTAAGAGGGAAAATTCTCTTGTGAGATCCTTACGACTCTCAAGAGAAAACACACACTTAAGAGTCCTCACGACTCCTAGGGAGAAAATATACATACGGGATCCTCTCGACTCGTAGGGAGAAAAGTCTTTATGAGACCCTCACGGCTCATAAAGTCGGAAAAGTCTTAGGCGGCAGATCCGAACCTATCTCCTAAGCCATCGCTACCTTATAAAGTGTTCAGGATGAAATTTCATTTACCATCTATGGGCCACATTTGCCAAAGCCGCATTCGCCGCTGAAGTGAAGAAGCTACTTACGAATCCTCATGATTTGTAAGGAAAAATACCCGAGTGAGATCCTTACGACTCATGGAGGTAATGAACACATAGAAATCCTCATGATTTCTAGGGAGAATTTTCACCCACGAGATCCTCTCGACTCGTAGGGAGAAAAACCTTCTTGAGACCCTTATGGCTCATGAAGACGGAGAAGGTCTTAGGCTACAAGGACCCTAAACTAGTCTCCTAAGCACTCAATTCTGTGGCCATGCATAACTCTGCACTACTTCACCCACGTACATACTTACGTAGGCAAAGTAGTGGGGGGCATTTATTCCCGCCAAAATTTTGGCTCACAACCTGCTCCCTTATAAAATATATATATATATATATATATATATATATATATATATATAAATAATAAAATAAAAAATAATAATAAAATAAAAAAACTGAATGGAAAAAAACTTCTCATGCAAAGAATGTAACAAATGCCTCAAAGCCAAGAGTTAAAATATTGTGAAGCAACGTTTCAGATGCAGCGCCAAGTGCGCTGCGCCCTACACAGCGCACCACGTGTAAAGCACGTGTGCGCTAGCGCTATGTGTGCTGCGCTCCAAGCGGCGCACCACATGCAAAGCACGTGTGCGCTAGCGCTAGGTGCGCTGCGCTCCAAGCGGCGCACCACATGCAAAGCACGTGTGCGCTAGCGCTAGGTGCATTGCGCTCCAAGCAGCGCACCACGTGTCATACACGTGTGCGCTGCCTTTTAAGCAACGCACCACGTGCAAAGCACGGGTGCGCCAGTGCTGGAACCTAAAAGCTCCCCGACCATTAGATCAATGGTCTAATAATAATGATAAATCATTAATTAATCAGAATTAATTTCTGTTAAGTAAAGATTTCAAAAATCTTTCCAAATAACAAGATTGTGCTTTGTAAATCAGAGCACCGTTGGATCAATGATCCAATGGTAAATAAAAATTACCAAAAGACAGAATAAATTCTGTATGGAAAGATCTTTCCAATCTTGTTAAAAACAAGAAAATTTCCTTCTGTAGAACAGAAGCCCTAGGATCAAATATCCAACGGTGGGAAATATTCCTAAATCAATCAGAGAAAGATCTCTTAAAACTGATTCAACAAATCAATTGGCCCTATATAAAGGCCCCTAGACTTCAAGTCTGGAGATACAGAGAAGAGAGAGAAAAAACCCCTGCAAAAAAAAAGAGCAAGCTCTTAGAAAAAAGAAGATTTTTCTTCATCTTCAAGGTAAAGAAAGAACTATGTTCTTGAATAATAGAGATGAATCCATCTCATAAAAAGAAGAACCATCTTCTAAAAAGATCTTAGATATATAAAAAGACCAAGGTCTTTTTATTTAAAAGAAAAGATCAAAAAGTTCTAATCATAAAAAAATAAAAAGAAGTAAAATACTTCACTCACAGATCTTTTGATCTATAAAGGCAGAGCCTTTTATAAAACCAAGAACTTTTGTTCATTAATCTTGAGGTAAAGCCTCCTTTGAAGAACATAAATTTGTTCTCTGATCATAAATTTGATCAAGTGCGCTTTGCGCCTTTAAAAAGTGTCTTGCATTCATGAACTGCGCCCTTGTACTCCTTGGACCGGCGCTCAGCGCCAAAACCTGCCACGTGTCAACCAGAGACACAATCTGCGCTTTGCGCTTCTAAAAACAGAGCACTGCGCTCATGGGCTGGCGCTCAGCGCCAAGCGCGCCACGTGTCACTCACTAGCGCGCCAACAGACTAGAGCAACACGCTCATACACTAAAAGCGCAATGCGCCAACAAACTAGCGCTCAGCGCTAAGCGCGACACATGTCCTCCTCATGTGCACTATCCAATAGAAGCGCAATGCGCTCTTTCCTTGGCGCAAAGCGCCTGACGCGCCACGTGGCGCACTGTCAGAACATACATTGTTCTGATAAATGCTATGCATTATTAAAAGGGTCGAGCCCAGATAAAGGCTCAATAACCAGAACAATAAAATGTTCAACTCATATCAACTGAGCCCATATGCTCATAAACCTGCAAACAGACTTTAGTCCCAAATTGGACTATAAATCTCCCAACCAACATTGGTTCAAGGGTACATTTGTGAACTCCTATGATATTCGTCGTTGTAATCCTTCAACGTCTTCAGAGAGGTGATGGGTCCCGGCAGCCATACATTTCACGGACTATAATGTCCTTAATCTCGACCGTGATTGGACCATGTCCTTAAACTGGTTATCGACCGCAATGTCACTAAACTAAACAAAAGAGCCTACATGCTCTCTTGTTGGATCTAAATGATCCTGTTAAGTTGATCTTAGTCTAGAAATTAGACTAACGTATCCTTAACAAACGTTTAAGTTGATCGTAGTCTCAAATGAAGCTAACGTATCCTTAAACCCAACCCCTAAACCCAAATCTAAAAAGATACGGATTTGGACTAATCCACGCCCTACGGGCGACAACATAACTTAGTCTCCGTATACAATCCACGGGCAACCAAACACAAAACAAACACCCACGACACGAAGTGACCATATGGAGAAGGAGAAAGTTGTTACCGCTATGCGGTAGCGTAATTAACAGCAAGGGCTTGCGCCTGCAGGGAAGAGCATCCGCACAATCAAAACCCCTTCAAACGAGTGGGAATCTGACGAAGTCTGCTACATCGGCCGCATCCATTTAAACTTTCGTTACATGGTGCCATAAATCAACTTGGCATCTTCGGAGAGGTGGACGGATAGCACCAATTAGCATCTGCCCCCAGATTCAGGCAAGACGCCAGTCTTCCCGGCTTCCGGCTGTAAACATGGGGCTTATGCCGATACTCATTATTACTTACTCATGATTTTGGGATTTTGGATTTCTATGAGATTTCTGGATTTTGGGGGAAACCACAAGAATATATATAAAAACTTCTCTCTCTCTCCCCCTCTCTTTTTAAAATACAAGTTGCGGTTTTCTCATGATGTATGTGTCGTCCACCATGAGATTTCATGTTTTCTGTTGGATTTCGAGACCCGATTCGAGGAGTGGATGAACCGTCTCGGGTACATGGTGGGCCCGGTATGGTACCCCGGGGCAAGAAGATCGAGTTGTAGACGATGAGCCTGGCAGGGGAAGACTACCTACCGGTGATGTCTGGTGCGGCGGATATCCGGAGGATACCGACCGTTGTCGTGAGATTTGATGATATGGGCCGATCCGGACTGACGGAGCCCGAGATATTGAGACTATGAGATATTGAGACTTGAGATTTACATGTTTTGTGTCGATGCTTGACACGGATTTCCATGGATTCATCGGTGATGTTTCATATTTCTATACAAATTTTACTATTATATAAGTTAATGATTTCTTATACAGATATATCCAGATTTCAGGGTTGATTGTTTTACATTCATGGTGCATGCATTCTCGTACACATGACAAATTACTATTTGAGGCACTGCCACGAGCACTGAGCATTTGCACTTACGCGTAGTTTATTACCCTGCCACTACTAGATGACTAGTGATATATTAAGTATACTATTATGACCTAGGACAGCGTCGTGCATTCGATTTCTTCTCGTAGATGTCTTCTACTCACGAGTTGGCAACTCACCCCCGTTGTGCCAAATTTTCTTACAGGTTCGATGTACAGGTTTCCTTGGCAGCTTGCTGGCACATCATTTCATTCAGGGTGATTTGCTTGGTAGGTTGGTTCACTTGTATCAGGACCGCCGTTGTACTTTTATTATTTCATTTGTATCTAGTAAGCTCCATCAACCAGACTTGTATTCTTGATAGTTTAGAAGACCAGTTGTTTTTATTTCGACCTTAGAGTCGCGCTTGTATTATTATGGTTTTTGGTGGATTTGGTCTTCTCTGGAGTTTTGAGCCTCACCCTTCGGCGTTGTATATTTTAGTGCATTGTGTGTTTGTTCCGCCATTTGGCGTAGAGCTAGCTCCCGCTTGGAGATGCCTTTTTATTGTTTGTATATATTATTCTTGTTTGTATCCGTTTGGGGCCAGTTTTTACAAAGGAGACTCTGCCGAAATTTTTGAGAAAATTTGATGTTGCTTTTAAACTTGTTTTTCTACATGTTTTCCTTTACTTCTTCTTTGAATGGTTTAGATTTCTGGGCTTCGGCTTACTTAGATTACGTCGCGCCTCTATATGCTTCATTATTTAAGTGTCGGTCACGTTCTGTACCTTCGGGTCGTGACACCTAGACTATTTTTAGCATTTCGAACGAACATCGGACACCCCACTTTTTACCCCGCTGAAATTTTTAAGTGTTGTAATTTTCCTAAGTTAACTTTATATTCAATAATAGCGGAAGTATCCTATAGACCCTCTAGAAGATCATAATAACCTTAACTCGATTCTATGCCCACGGAACCGCGAACGAACATTCGGGTTTGCCGTAGTGCCGTGGTGTCATAGGTGAGGCGTTGGTTAACTCCTTCTACGGCTGGATCATAAGACACTTTGGCGCTATTTTGGGTATTTGTAACTTTGCTCAAGTGTTGAGCTCTTGGGGTAAAACGTGGGTGTTTATTGATTTGAGCGAAAAGTTAAACATCGTCTTGATATCTGTGATTGCAATTGTTGTTTTTCACTTTCTTTTCTGCGACCGTAAGCGTAGTATGTGGTGTATCACCAGCTTCGTTGCTTTACATCAACGAAAATCGGGATACGCATACTTGCTGACGTTGATGATATGAGATATTATGTGTTGCTGAGATATGATGCAGGATTGTCGCGATCGAATAGCCGGGGATTTTATGTGAGATGAGAGTTTATTTTCATTCATGTAAAAGTTAAATGTATGTAATATTCTTTTATTTGGGGCACTTCCGGGTTGAGGATGATGTCAACATTATTGTATATTATTTACTTTTCCGGATTAGGATAGACCCAAGGAGGGGAGCACAAGTGATCGAGTTCTAGGGTTCAGTGGGAGGCCATCTCGAGGAGTCGAGACCGGGTCTCCTAAACTCTAGAATTAGCAGGATCACTTGCCGCTCTCGTAGGGGTCTAGGGGTGTGGGCTTGGCTATTCATCGCGACCATGGAATCCATATTTTCTATTGTTGGCTGAATTCAAAATACGGACCTCCTAGATATCCTTTTTATTTTCATATGTGCTTCTTCTGCTGTTGATATTCTATAATGTGATTACTTAGTATCTGAGATGAATGGATTATTATTAGATATATGATATATAATAAATGTTTCTTATATTTTACACCCGCGCTAGTCCCGCCCCGCTATGCCGTTAGTTAAGTAAACTAACGGTACATAACGGGACACTGTGGCGAATGCGGATGGTATAAGTATACGTTCTATTTTCGTTTCTTTTCTGTGATGGCTTAGAAACATAAATGATGGGACTACATTAATGAGATTAATGTAAAGTAAAAGAAACCTAAAGATGTTGTAGAATCGGATTTGAATCCCACTCGGCATTTTTTTTAATGAAAAATGCAAGTTTCAAAAGATGCGGAGCTTAAGACACTCCTTTTCTAAACCATTTTGATTCTACAACGAGATCAAGTTGAAAGCGTTAAAGGTTTTCATAAAAACCATCCGCAACCCTCCGTCATTTTAGGAAGCAGAGTACTTAGTATTCGTGCTACGTATGTCGACCATAGCCGAGGCGTAGTGTACGGTAGCTAAGTGATGTCTTCCTATACCGCATATGATGCGATTAGTTAGGACAATCACATGATTATGTCGACCATAGCCGAGGGTCATATGGGTGGGCCTAATTAATCACGAAATGATGGGTAGAACTTGACTAGTGCTTATGATATGTTGACCATAGCCAAGGTCATAAGCATCTAGGGGTAAAAACCATATCAGAAGTTTCAAGAGTTGAAATTTGCAATGAGATTGCATACCATCTATATGATAGTTAGATCCCGATCCCACTGTGAGTAAGAGTTACTCCTAGGAGAGTTTTGCATTTTGTAATTAGCTAATCCAGTAGGTGTCTAGAAAGGTGTCAACGGGGTTTGACCTTTGGGAAAACGAGGTTTATTTTATTTTGGTCTATGCGAAAGCACGGGGAACCTCCCTCAAAGTACCGACACTGGCCTGGCTGACCAGTTAGCGAAACTGTAGAATGTAATTAATCCTGGCTGGTTTTCTTTTCAGGTTTTGAAAGAAAATTTGATAAAAGCAGTGGGAGACATCGATTAGATAAGATAATAACCAATCTAATTCTTTGCAAGATCATTTCGCTGGGTGTATTCTTTTCTCTCTCCTAAAGGCAAATACTAATGACGGGACTTAAGCTTCTACTAAAGAAAAACAAACTGACTGGACCGAACTATAAAGAATGGTTGAGGAACTTGAACATTGCACTCACATATGATAAAGTATCATATGTCCTCACTACCAAAGCCCCACCCGTCCCAGGACCTGAATCATCTGTTTCGGATAGGGTGATCCGAAAAACATGGGATATTGACTGCAACACGGCCAAGTGCCTCGCGCTTGCTTCTATGGACAACATCCATCAGAAACAGCACGAGAAGATGGATGTGCAATCCATCTTTCTTCATACAAAGGAGTCGTATGAAGAGCAATCTCGTACTTTGAGATACGAGGCATCTCGAAAGTTGTTTCAGATGCGAATAGCCCCTGGTGCATCAGTAGGAGACCATGTCTTAAAGATGATTGGTCTTATTGAAGAACTCGAGGAACTGGGATGGACCATGGATAATGAGCAGTATACGGATATTGTTCTACAGTCTCTCCCCCCCCCCCGCCTTTCCTCCATTCATTGTGAATTTCAATATGAATGATTTAGAGAAATCATTGCCTGAACTTCTAAATATGTTGAGAAGTGCAGAGAGCACGCTGAAAACAGCGAAGACTCCCGCTCTGATTGCTGGGCCATCTTCCTCTTCCATCCCAAATGCCAAAGCCAAGGGAAAGAAGAAGAAGAAACCCATCAAACAGAAAGGTGTAGTTAAAAAGGCGAAGGGGAAAGAAATATCTGGGGCCACGGGAAGTGGAAAAGGAGAATGTTTTTACTGCCACAAGTCCGGACATTGGAAACGCAACTGTGCTGTGTATCTTGCTGATCTCAAGAAGAAGAAGCATGCTGATGCTTCTGCTTCAGGTGTGTTTGTAGTTGAGAACTGTTTTTCAATCAACTCTACATCTTGGGTATTAGATACCGGTTCTGGTTCTCATATCTGCAATTGTATGCAGGGGTTGAGAAACAGTAGAGTTTTGAAGACTGGAGACCATACTCTGCGGGTTGGAAATGGTTTCATTGTACATGTTGTATCCGTAGGAGAGTATCATCTGGGTTTGCCTTCGGGTTGTATATTGGTTATGAACCCGTGTTATTTTGTACCAAGTATGCTATGTAATATAATATCCGTTTCTTTGTTGGATAATGAAGGATATCATTTTGTGTTGCAGAATAATGTTATGAACATTAACTTAAATCAAGAGTTGATTGAGTATGGTACATTAAATAACGGTATTTATGTCCTGAACCAACACACAGTTTTCAATATACAACATACTAATAAAAGAAAACTTTCAGATATAAATGAAGCTTTTCTTTGGCATTGTAGACTTGGTCATATTAATGAAACCAGACTAAACAAGCTACATAAAGATGGATATTTAAATCCTTTTGAATATAAATCTTATGCGACTTGCAAGTCTTGTATCAAAGGTAAAATGACCAAAACTCCATTTACTGGACACGGAGAAAGAGCTGTGGAACTCTTAAACCTCATACATGGTGATGTATGCGGACCAATGTCTACACATGCTAGAGGCGGTTTTTCATACTTCATTACTTTTACTGATGATTTCCCAAGATTCGGACACGTGTTTTTGATAAAGCATAAATCCGAAGCTTTCGAGAAATTCAAGGAGTACAAACTTGAAGTAGAAAAACAAACAGGCTTGAGCATCAAGAAACTTCGATCAGATCGAGGTGGAGAGTACTTAAGTACAGAGTTTTTAGACTTCTTAAAAGAGAATGGGATTCTCTCTCAGCTCACTCCTCCTTACACACCACAACACAACGATGTGTCATAACGGAGGAATCGTACCCTATTAGATATGGTACGGTCCATGATGTGTGATGCTGAGTTACCGCTTTCCTTTTGGGGACTTGCATTGGAGACAGCAATGTATCTGTTAAACAGGGTTCCAACAGAGACCGTGTCTACCACTCCATATGAGATATGGAGTGGAAATAGACCATCTCTTAAAAGAGTTAGGATATGGGGTTGTCCGGCTTATGTCAAAAAGCAGAATCCGGATAAACTCGAGACACGTTCGGTCATGTGTAAATTTGTGGGATATCCAAAACATTTGTATGGATATCTATTCTACCACAAGGAGGAACAAATGGTGTTTGTTGCTCAGCATGCCACATTTTTGGAAAATGAAATCTTTATAGATAGTACTGATGCCAATGTGGTAAAACTAGAAGAGGTTCTAGAGACACAAATTACTCAGGACGAATTGGTTGAAACTGATGTTGCAGTAGAACTTCAAGAACCTCAGCCGCTCCGGAGATCTAGTAAAACTTCTCGCCCACCGGAGAGATACTATGGGTTTCTCATTGATGTTGATAGAGAAGATTGCATCATGGATGATGATGACCCTACTAGTTTTCAGCAAGCTATCACGAGTGGTGACTCTGTGAAGTGGCTGGAAGCCATGAGATCCGAAATAGAGTCCATGTACACCAACAAAGTATGGACTTTGGACGTTGCACCTCCTGGGATTAAACCCGTTGAGTGCAAATGGATCTTTAAGAGAAAGATTGGTGTAGATGGACAGGTAGAGACCTATAAAGCAAGGCTTGTAGCGAAAGGTTTTCGTCAAAAACCAGGACTGGACTATGATGAAACATTCTCTCCGGTAGCAATGCTTAAATCCATCCGGATCCTACTTGCTATTATTGCTCACCATGATTATGAAATCTGGCAGATGGACGTTAAAACTGCATTTCTGAATGGTGATTTAGAAGAATGCGTTTTTATGGATCAACAAGAGGGCTTCATTGACAGTGGGGAGGAGCGGGAAAGAATGTAGATTCCTTAAATCCATTTATGGATTAAAGCAGGACTCACGGAGCTGGAACATCTGTTTTGATGATACAATCAAAGAGTTTGATTTTATCAAAAATATAGATGAACCATGCATTTATAAGAAGACTGTAGAGAGTACTGTCACATTCCTCGTATTGTACGTGGATGACATTCTCCTGATAGGAAATGATATTCCTATGCTACAATCGGTCAAACTATTCTTATCATAAAGGTTCTTCATGAAAGACCTGGGTGATGCCTCATGCATTTTGGGCATAAGGATCTATAGAGATATATCTAAGAGGTTATTGGGATTGCCCCAATCAAAGTACATTGACACCATCCTAAAAACGTTTAGTATGGAAGATTCCAAGCGTGGTGCCTTACCCGCTTGTCATGGAATCACTCTCTCCAAAGACTTCTGTCCAAAGACTGATGAAGAGAGAGCTCGCATGAGTATTATACCCTACGCTTCAGCCGTAGGATCTATAATGTATGCGATGTTATGTACTCGCCCTGATGTAGCTTATGCACTAGCTATAGTAAGCAGGTATCAATCCAACCCAGGAGAGAAACATTGGATAGCAGTGAAGAACAATCTTAAGTACTTGCGAAGGACTAAAGAATTGTTCTTGGTGTATGGTAATAGCGATCTCCAAATGGAGGCCTTTACCGATTCCAGCTTCCAAAGTGATAAGGATGACAACAAATCTATCTCAGGGTTTGTATTTACCCTTAATGGAGGGGCGGTTAGTTGGAAGAGTTCCAAACACGATACCGTTGCAGACTCCACGATGAAAGTTGAGTATATTTCTGCAAATGATGCTGCCAAGGAAGCCGTCTGGATGAAAAAGTTCTTCACGGACCTAGGAGTAGTTCCAACCATTATTGATCCAATATCATTGTATTGTGATAATAATGGGGCGATGGTGTTAGCCAAAGAACCAAGGTCCCATCAGAAATCCAGACACATCCTCAGGCGATATCATTTGATCCGGGAAATAGTAGATCGCCACGAGATCGAGATTCGGAGAGTAGATACAAAGAATAACACAGCGGATCCACTCACCAAGGCTCTTCCACATCCGCAGCATGAGCGACTTTTTGAGATGTTGGGTATGAGATACGCCAATAACTGGCCTTAATGAAAGTGGGAGATTGTTGGATATATGTATGCCCTAGAAGCCATTATTTGTATAGTGGAGGCTTGGACATATATATATATATATAGATTACTTTCTTGCTAGACATGATAGTATGCTATCTGGTTTACTTTATCTGACATGTTGACTTGATCATGCTTTTATTCATTTGCACATGTTGATAAAGCCCTCAGGATATTTGCTTGACTACTGTGATTATGATGCGGATCATACTAGTGGGGCACGTGTAGTTTATAAGCATATCCTTGAACTGTTCCTAGTCATAGGTGTATCAAGACAGGGCATCAATATTCTAGAGTAGACTAGCGTATACCATTCTTGTCCCATATGATGGGTGATGGATGATCCCATATCCATCTGGTGAGGTGACACCAAAGAATGTATGCGGGTGCTCAGTGGAGATTGGGTACACTGAACGGACTCACAGAGAACTCTTATGTGGTATTATATCTATTGTCGGATAGCAGTTCTCAGGTGACACTGGTATAGGTTAGTCTGTAGACCCGAGATCGTCATAGAGTCTTGTGTGTCCTCCCACTGTACTTTGATCTCCATCCTACCACGGCTCTACTGAGTCGTGCAAACAGGTGGTCTTTAGGTACAGTCCCGAGGCACATTGAGGCAATGAGGTCTCTCCCGGTATTGGGGGTTGATGTTGTGCTATGCTTGATTGGCTATAACAGGAAGTCTCTAGCCAGGGCTACTGAGATTTACTGAGAAGCGTTATCAGTAGTTTCTCGATCTGTTATCAGCTATATACCGGCATGACTTATTGAGTTATTGGGGTCGACGACACCATCCCCAGACTTGATATGCAACATATTTGATGAGACCGGACTGTACGGTAAGTGTTGCCAGATGGCTCGACGGGAGTTTTGACAGCTTTGCTGGTTTTCTTCTGATCGCTCAATACCCGGGTGGCCATTACGTTTAGCTGACCGCTTGCTGCTTGTGGGTGTTTGATATGATAACCACCCACTGCCGGCATATTGACGAGTCTTAGTGTCCCACACAGAAGTTTCCTAGCCCAGGCAAAAAGATGTGGTGTGCATATGAGATATGCGCGGGGACCCGATTGAATACGACTATGTGATACAGTATTTTAGTCGGGCATTTTTCTATTGGTCGTGTAAGTCCATGCTACCTCTCCCGGTACTTTCGGGCATGCGGAATTTGATAAAAAACGATTTTTATAGAGGTGGTAACATGGACTTAAAACCCGGATCTTTGTTAAACATCTAACTAACAACCTAACTAGGAGTCTTTAACTACTCGGTTAGGGGGTTTATACCTTGCTTGTCTTGAACTCCTTCGTCTTCAAACTCCGATGGTGGTCCGGATCGGCTTCTTCCCGTCGTCTCCTTACGCCGAAGATAGATCCACCTGAAAGCTTCAACCTTTTGGCTCCTTCTTCGATCTTTGAAGAAACTAGTTCACTCGGTTTGCTAAACCTTGTGAACTAGAGTGAGTAGAGAAGAGTTTGTATGGGATTTTATCTATGGTTCTTGGTTCTCAACTCATGAGACAAGTGAACCATGGAGTCAAGAGAGGGAGCAAGAGGAAGAGGGAGAGAGCAAGAGTATGAGAGCTCAAGAACAAGAGAGAGAATGGTCAAGTGAGAATGAGCCTCTCTTTTGTCTTTCACCCTCTCATAATCCAAAGCCATCATCACAAAAATAATAATCAAGTATTGTGTAAAATGGTTCAAGTCAAAATGGCTAAATCATTTCATGCAATCATTTCTCACAAAAGAAACAAGCAAGTAAAAAGTCATTGCCATGAAATGATAGCCACAGGCATCATGATGGTCAACTAGTCAATCCTAGTCAACCGGTCAACAAAGTCAACAAGTCAACAAAAGTCAACAAGTCAACAAAGTCAATTGCTCAACAACCATGTCACCACAATACTTAATTAATATAATTGCTAATCACATATCATATTCTTATTAGGGTTGACCAAAAATTCAATAGTCAACAGTCAACGGTCAACAACCCTAATGAGATTCCTCTGCCTCTGCCTCTCCGTCAACTGTGCATACACACCCGCATCCGCGTTCCGAGGAACACGAATACAAACTGGATAAATCCAATTCCAATACGTACACTACGATCTGGCTTAAACCAAAGCCCGCTAGTGTAAACTGTCCGGACACTGTACATGCACAAGTGCACGGATGTGACCGAACCCTGTCGCAAAACCATGCGACCTGTCGCAAAACCATGCGACCTCTTCTCTTTTGCCTAAAGGCGAAAAGCTTTCTGTGTGGGACTCTAAAGACTCGACACTACGCTGGCAGTGGGTTTAACCACAGACCGCAAGCGGCACTAGCTGTGCGTAACGGTCCCCAGGTAATGCCGACAAGAAGACTGACGAGGCGAAACCCATCTGAACTCCTACTGAGCCTGAATGTGACATTCTCCGTACAGTCCGGTCTGTTCGTCTGATACATCGCATGGCGGGCCTGGGGGGCGGTAAACGTCAGTCCCCCAATAGCGGTACAAGTCGTGTCGGAGCGAAGCCCAAAACACCATGAGATAACACTTGAAGCCTACCAGTATATCTCGTTTGCCCTGGCCAGGGACTACTCGTGTAATGGCTCTCCTAGACACAGCGCGATGTCAACCCCCAATACCGGGAGAGACGAATCCTGTCTAACCGTCACTGCCTCCAAGTGCTTCGGGACTGCACCCAACCACTACCTGTTTGCACGACTCCTTTGAGCCGTGGTAGGGTAGTGATCAAAGTACAGTGGGAACACACTCGAGGCGAAGTGACAGTGTCAAGTCAGCGGACTAAGCTGTACTCATGTCACCTGGGAACTGATAACTGACGATAGGCATAATACCAACTAGTTAGTTCATGACGAGTCCTGTCCAGTGTACTCGTAACCCAACGAGCACTCGCATACTATCTCCAGTACGACGTACTGACGGCTGTGGGACAGACCGTCTCCCACTCTGGGATGAGAAACGCATGCGCTAGTCTACTCCGGAGTATCGATGCCCTGTCTCGATAGTCCTGCGACTAGGGACCTGCATAAGGATGTGCTTATAGATTACCCAGCCCCACTTGTGTGACAGCCATCACAATGCTGGTAATCAAGCAAAGATCCTAAGGGCTCTACTAATGTGCATAAGTGATATACAAAAATAAACACATGTACACATTGAAACAGAAACAAACCAAGTAGCATACTACTATTTTGAGCAAGATTGTATATACAAGGTGAATATCCCAAGCTTCCATTAAGTAATATACAAACCAGTATGATACAGTAATGGCCTCTAGGGAATATACACTAACAATCTCCCACTTGCACCAAGGCCATGTACTGACGTATCGAAGACCTATCATCTCGATCAGCCGCTCGAACTGAGTCTGGGGCAAGGCCTTGGTGAATGGATCTGCAGTGTTGTCTTCTGAAGCGACTCTCCGAACCTCGATCTCCTGGCGATCCACGATCTCCCTGATCAGGTGATACTGCCTTAAGATGTGTCTGGATCTCTGATGGGTCCTGGGTTCCTTCGCTAAAGCTATATCCCCGTTGTTGTCGCAATACAGAGGTATTGGATCAACAATGGACGGAACCACCTGAAGTTCTTTCAAGAACTTCCTCATCCAGACAGCTTCTTTTGCGGCATCAGATGCAGCGATGTATTCCGCTTCCATCGTCGAGTCTGCAACGGTTTCTTCTTTGGAACTCTTCCAACACACCGCCCCTCCATTGAGGGTAAAGACAAAACCCGACATGGACTTGGAATCATCCTTGTCACTCTGGAAGCTGGAGTCAGCGAAGGCCTCGATCTGGAGGTCTTTTCCGCCATACACCAAGAACATCTCCTTAGTCTTTCTCAGGTACTTGAGAATGTTCTTTACCGCTATCCAGTGTTTCTCCCCAGGGTTTGACTGATACCAGCTTACCACACTCAGTGCATAAGCTACATCCGGTCTGGTACACAACATCGCATACATTATAGAGCCTACCGCAGAAGTGTAGGGCATAATAGACATGCGATCCCTCTCCAAATCAGTCTTGGGAGACATCTCTTTAGAGAGGGTGATCCCGTGACAAGCCGGTAGGTTACCGCGCTTGGAATCTTCCATACTGAATCTCTTCAGTATGGTGTCGATATACCTGGACTGTGAAAGTCCTAATATCCTCTTAGATCTGTCACGGTAGATCCGGATACCCAGAATGTATGAGGCATCACCCAGGTCTTTCATGGAGAACCTGTGTGACAAGAACCCCTTGACAGATTGTAGCATAGGAATGTCATTTCCTATTAAGAGAATGTCATCCACGTATAAAACGAGGAATACTACAGTTCTTGCTACAGATCTGCTATAGATGCATGGTTCATCTGGATTTTTGATAAAGCCAAATTCCTTGACCGTCTCATCAAAACAGATGTTCCAACTCCGTGATGCCTGCTTTAGCCCATAAATGGACTTAAGCAACTTGCACACTTTTCCGCTGCTCCCACTCTGAATGAAACCCTCTGGCTGGTCCATATAGACACACTCCTCTAAATTTCCATTTAGAAAAGCGTTCTTTACGTCCATTTGCCAGATCTCATAATCGTGGAAGGCAGCAATGGCAAGTAGGATCCGAATGGATTTCAGCATAGCCACTGGAGAAAAGGTTTCGTCATAGTCCAAGCCAGGTCTTTGACGGAAACCCTTTGCTACAAGTATAGCTTTATAGGTCTCAACCTGTCCATCTACACCAATCTTCCTTTTGAAGATCCACTTGCATCCTACGGGTTTTACCCCGTCTAGAGCAATGTCCAACGTCCATACTTTGTTGGTGTACATGGACTCCATTTCGGTCCGCATTGCATCCAGCCATTTCACTGAGTCAACGCTCTGAACGGCCTGCTGGAAGCTAGTAGGCTCATCATAATCTATGATGCAATCCTCTCTATCCCCGTCTATGAGAAAACCGTAGTATCTCTCGGGCGGATGAGACTGCCTATTACTCCTGCGGAGCGGCATAGGAATGTCCTGTTCTTTTGAACCCTCTGGTTCCACTAAGCTTTCAGTAATAGTCTGTGGTTCTGGAATTTCTTCCAGTTCTATTGCGCTCCCACTTATCTGGGTTTCTAAAAACTCAGTTTCCAAGAAGCGGGCATACTGAGAAACAAAAACCTTTTGTTCCTCAGCGGAATAGAAAAGATACCCCCTGGAGTTCTTTGGGTATCCCATAAACTTACACTGTACTGAACGTGCCTCGAGCTTGTCTGCATGCTGCTTTTTTACAAAAGATGGACATCCCCATACCTTAAGATACTTAAGACAGGGTTTCTTCCCAATCCACATCTGATATGGGGTGGTAGGCACAGTCTTGGTGGGAGCCTTGTTCAAGAGATACGCAGCTGCTTCTAGTGCATATCCCCAGAATGATCGCGGTAACTCAGCGTTACTCATCATGGACCGTACCATATCCAATAGGGTCCGGTTCCGTCTCTCCGATACACCATTATGTTGCGGAGTGTATGGAGGAGTAAGCTGAGAGAGAATCCCATTCTCTTTTAAGTAATTCAGGAATTCGGCACTCCAGTATTCTCCACCTCGATCCGATCTTAGAATCTTGATACTTTTGCCGGTCTGTTTTTCTACTTCATTCTTATATTCCTGGTACTTTCCAAAGGCTTCGGACTTATGTTTCATTAAGAAGACATAACCGTACCTTAAAAAGTCATCCGTAAAAGTGATGAAGTAAGAATAACCGCTTCACGCATGCGTAGACATTGGACCGCACACGTCGCTGTGTACGAGTCCCAAGAGCTCGCTCGCTCTTACTTCGTGTCCAGTGAACGGAGTCTTTGTCATCTTTCCTTTAAGACAGGATTGACAAATGGCATACGATTGATATTCGAACGGATTCAAATATCATTCTGTATGTAACTTCGTCAACCTTCTCTCATTGATGTGACCCAGTCTACAATGCCATAAGAAAGTCTGATTTATTTCCGAAGACTTTCTTTTGTGTGTATTCTGGACGTTGAAAATCTGTGGTTGGTTTAATACGTATATACCATTACTCAATGTACCCGACCCAATCAAAACTTGATTAAGGTGAATGTTTACAACATTACTTACAAACGCAAATTCATAACCTTCTTTAGAAACTAAAGATACAGAAATGATATTACAAGTTACGTTGGGTACAAAAAAGCAATTACGCAAAACCAAAACATGTCCATCTGACATTCCTAGGTGATAGTCCCCCACGGCTTTAGCATCCATGCTAGCTCCGTTCGCAACTCTGAGGGTCATGTCACCTGCCTTCAAAACCCTACGGTTTCTCAACTCCTGCAAAGAATTACAGATATGAGATCCTGATCCGGTATCCAATACCCAGGAATTAGAGTTTATTGAAAGACAGTTTTCAATAACATACACACCTGAAGCTGAAGCTGCAACCTGCTTCAATTCCTGTGTTCTGGCCTTCCAGGCCCTGCAATCATTCTTCCAGTGTCCTTTTTTATGACAATAGAAGCATTCTTCCTTATCCACAAGCTTCCCCGCTTTCTTTGTTGCTTTAGCTTTTCCCTTCGTATTCACTTTACTAACACCGCCCCTTGGTTTGGCGGGGGGTTTCTTCTTCTTTCCCATGGCTTTCGCCTTGGACCTAGAAGAAGATGATCCTCCTACAAACAAAGTGGATGTTTCCCTACTTTTCTGTAGGGTGCCCTCTGCGCTCCTCAGCATGTTGAGGAGCTCTGAAAGTTCAACCTCTTTTTCTTGTAAGTTGAAGTTCAGTATAAACTGGGCGTAAGTGGAAGGAAGGGACTGGAGAACTAAGTCCGTATAGAGCTCACTCTCCAATGTTGTCCCTAGGTCCGCGAGCTCCTCAATGTAGCCGGTCATCTTAAGCACGTGCTCTGCTACTGATGATCCGACGACCATCCTTGCCGAAAATAAATTTTTCGACGCTTCGTATCTTGCGATACGAGATTGCTCTCCATACAGTTCTTTTGTATGGAGAAATATGGATTCAAGGTCCATATTCTCGTGCCTCCTCTGATGTTCGTTGTTCATCGAGGCAAGTACGAGGCACTTGGTCTTCGCGCTATCAATATCCCAAGTCTTACGGATTTCTTTATCCGCGACGCTGGAAGTGGGACCAGGGACAGGGGGAGCTTTGGTGGTAAAAAGATACCCCAGCTTGTCGTAAGTGATTGCCATCTTGACATTCCTGAGCCAATCTTTGTAGTTTGGCCCTGTCAGTATATTTTTATCTAGGAGTAACTTAAGTCCAGTCATGTCGATTGGTCGCTGCAATTAGGAGAGAGAAGAAGAAACACTCAGCATGATGCTCTTGCAAGTTTAGAATGGTTTTTAGTTTGTCTAAACAGGATGGCTCCCACTGTTTCTCGAATCCCTCCTAAAACCATAAAGGAAGAATTAGTCGGGATCAATCCCACCGCACAATACTTGCTTAACCGTTCAGCCAGGCCAGTGTCGGTACTTCGAGGGAGGTTTTCCAACGCTTTCGCGAAGTTCCTTAATTTAAGAACCTCTTTTCCCTGGGGGCATAGCCCCGCTAACACCTTTCTAGGCACCTACTAGGTTTATAGCATTGATCGATTAGTGAGAAATTTCCCGAGGAGTAGCATATACTCACAGTAGGATCGGGATCCAAATATCATCGCGCGACGAAACTGAAGGAATCCTACCAGAATCATCACACTCCAAATGGTATGCAAATCTAGCAAGTTTCAGTACTTATGAAACTCCCGATGTGGATTTTTGCCCCATGCTCTTATGAACTTGACGAAGGTCAACAAATCATAAGTCACATGTCAAGTTCTTCCCGTCATTATCCAGGTTAATTTGAATCCACCCGTATATACCCTTGACGAAGGTCAACAAGGTAATGCGAATGTCCCAAACCAACGCATCTATCTATGCTACATATGAACACCCAACAGCTACCAATCACTATGCCTTGACGAAGGTCAACAAACATAGCTTGAATACTATTGAATATTCATACGAAACGACGGAGGGCTACGAATGGTTTTGGCTAAACCGTGAACGTAGTGAACTTGATATAGTCGATGGAACGAGATAGCTTTTAAAAGGAGTGGCTCAAGCTCCGCATTTAAAAGTTGGTTTTGAAAAGAACCGAGTGGTTTTTCGAAAGTGTTCCAACGACTTTAGCTTGGTTTATTATCTTGCATTAGTTCTTTTAATGCGTGATATTCTTGCATTAGTTCTTTTAATGCGTCCCATCATTTAATCTTACCATTGCAGAAAACAACCAAAATATGACGTACGCTTATGCCATTCGCATTCGCCACTGGGCCCCATCATTACCCGTTAGGTTACTTAACTAACGACAGAGCGGGGGCTGGGCTAGCGCGGCTGTAAAACATAAGCAACGCCTAAATAATATCATATATAGATATACTGCAATGATAAACATTTCAGATCACAGATGAATACATTGGATATACTAGGAATCTGCAATTCGTACGAGCCTGTAACGAAAAGCAGATTACACGGTCGCGGTGAATAGCCAATACCCCACCCAAGACCCCCACGGGTGCGGCAAACTACCCGCCAAGTACCCGAAGCGAAACAACCTCCCTCATCCCTGTGAGTAGGCCACTCGGCACTTCGGCATACCCGGTAGTTTGTGCACCCCCTCTATGGGTCTATCCTAGGAGCAAAAACAGTAAAAAGAAATTATACAATGACGGCTACAACCCCGACCCGGTTGTGCGGTCATACAAATAATATTACATCAATTTACAAATTTACATGAATTGAAAGAAAAGAAAACTCTCGTCTCACAACCCCCGGCTATTCACCCGCGACAATCCAACATATTCATATACACATTCCAGCAACATTACAGATCACAGATTTGTATAACCCCCACTAATCGACATATAGCGATTAGTAGACGTTCAATACAAATATCACATTTCAGAAAAACCCGTCAGCTAAAGTCTTTTAGAAGTTCGATAAAAAATACGGATTTTCAGGACCCTAAAAATACAATTTTCGTTCTGGAAAATCTGGGTTGAAAATACATGTACCAAAATTCCCAAAATGCCCTTACAACCAAACTGCAGCAAAGAAACACCAGAGAGGGGGCAAGGAGGCCGCGAAACCACGGCAATAGCAAGCTATAGCCGCGTTTCCGCGGTCGTTTAGGGGGATCTCTGGGTGATTTTTCTGCAATGGCTTTTAAAAACCCTGAGTCGATTTTTGATGCATAAATTATCACTTTTACAGAACATAAAAAATCGACAGCAACTTTGAAAACGGGGTACATTTCGGGACTTTTTCTTTGATCGATCTTCTAGCTACTTTGCTAACATGTTAGATAGAGTTTAACTAGGCTCTGAAACCACTGTAAGTCCATGCTACCTCTCCCGGTACTTTCGGACATGCGGAATTTGATAAAAAACGATTTTTATAGAGGTGGTAACATGGACTTAAAACCCGGATCTTTGTTAAACATCTAACCAACAACTTAACTAGGAGTCTTTAACTACTCGGTTAATGGGTTTATACCTTGCTTGTCTTGAACTCCTTCGTCTTCAAACTCCGATGGTGGTCGGGATCGGCTTCTTCCCGTCGTCTCCTTACGCCGAAGATAGATCCACCTGAAAGCTTCAACCTTTTGGCTCCTTCTTCGATCTTTGAAGAAACTAGTTCACTCGGTTTGCTAAACCTTGTGAACTAGAGTGAGTAGAGAAGAGTTTGTATGGGATTTTATCTATGGTTCTTGGTTCTCAACTCATGAGACAAGTGAACCATAGAGTCAAGAGAGGGAGCAAGAGGAAGAGGGAGAGAGCAAGAGTATGAGAGCTCAAGAACAAGAGAGAGAATGGTCAAGTGAGAATGAGCCTCTCTTTTGTCTTTCACCCTCTCATAATCCAAAGCCATCGTCACAAAAATAATAATCAAGTATTGTGTAAAATGGTTCAAGTCAAAATGGCTAAATCATTTCATGCACTCATTTCTCACAAAAGAAACAAGCAAGTAAAAATTCTTTGCCACGAAATGATAGCCACAGTCATCATGATGGTCAACTAGTCAATCCTAGTCAACCGGTCAACAAAGTCAACAAGTCAACAAAAGTCAACAAGTCAACAAAGTCAATCCCTCAACAACCATGTCACCACAATACTTAATTAATATAATTGCTAATCACATATCATATTCTCATTAGGGTTGACCAAAAAGTCAATAGTCAACAGTCAACGGTCAACAACCCTAATGAGAATCCTCTGCCTCTGTCTCTCCGTCAACTGTGCATACACACCCACATCCGCGTTCCGAGGAACACGAATACAAACTGGATAAATCCAATCCCAATACGTACACTGCGATCTGGCTTAAACCAAAGCCCGCTAGTGTAAACTGTCCGGACACTGTATGTGCATAAGTGCACGGATGTGACCGAACCCTGTCGCAAAACCATGCGACCTGTCGCAAAACCATGCGACCTCTACTCTTTTTCCTAAAGGCGAAAAGCTTTCTGTGTGGGACTCTAAAGACTCGACACTACGCTGGCAGTGGGTTTAACCACAGACCGCAAGCGGCACTAGCTGTGCGTAACGGTCCCCAGGTAATGCCGACAAGAAGACTGACGAGGCGAAACCCATCTGAACTCCTACTGAGCCTGAATGTGACATTCTCCGTACAGTCCGGTCTGTTCGTCTGATACATCGCATGGCGGGCCTGGGGGCGGTAAACGTCAGTCCCCCAATAGCGGTACAAGTCGTGTCGGAGCGAAGCCCAAAACACCCTGAGATAACACTGGAAGCCTACCAGTATATCTCGTTTGCCCTGGCCAGGTACTACTCGTGTAATGGCTCTCTTAGACACAGCGCGATGTCAACCCCCAATACCGGGAGAGACGAATCCCGTCTAACCGTCACTGCCTCCAAGTGCTTCGGGACTGCACCCAACCACTACCTGTTTGCACGACTCCTTTGAGCCGTGGTAGGGTAGTGATCAAAGTACAGTGGGAACACACTCGAGGCGAAGTGACAGTGTCAAGTCAGTGGACTAAGCTGTACTCATGTCACCTGGGAACTGATAACAGACGATAGGCATAATACCAACTAGTCAGTTCCCGACGAGTCCTGTCCAGTGTACTCGTAACCCAACGAGCACTCGCATACTATCTCCAGTACGACGTACTGACGGCTGTGGGACAGACCGTCTCCCACTCTGGGATGAGAAACGCATGCGCTAGTCTACTCCGGAGTATCGATGCCCTGTCTCGATAGTCCTGCGACTAGGGACCTGCATAAGGATGTGCTTATAGATTACCCAGCCCCACTAGTGTGACAGCCATCACAATGCTGGTAATCAAGCAAAGATCCTAAGGGCTCCACTAATGTGCATAAGTGATATACAAAAATAAACACATGTACACATTGAAGCAGAAACAAACCAAGTAGCATACTACTATTTTGAGCAAGATTGTATATACAAGGTGAATATCCCAAGCTTCCATTAAGTAATATACAAACCAGTATGATACAGTAATGGCCTCTAGGGCATATACACTAACAGGTCGGGTCGTATGTGATATGACCGGATTGTTAAATCAATTGTTGATTTAACATTTTGACTTTTAGTTTTATTTTATTCTTTATTCAAAACCCTTTTTATTAAAGAGGAAGAATTCATGCATGTATGCACATGTCGATGTGCATAGAAAGATACATGCAAAGTATCATGGTTGTTGATACAACTTTGGTGGCAATATAAGACTTACATGGTTATATAATATATGGATATAGATTTGTATTTGTTTTAAAAACAAAAGAAAAGAAAATGATTAATCCATGGTTATCTTCTACACTCTTCTTGGAACCAACTTTAGTTCACCCACTTTTTAACCATGGATTTAGTTTTCTTTTGGCTTTTAACCCATTTACTAAATATCTAGATATTATAGCAACCATGGTTGAGAGAGAGATAGAAAATATATATACTATATTTTCTATTTTCTTTCACAAGCTTATCATTTTTTATCAGAAAGCTTTTTCCTTCATCTTCCTCCTCCTCCTTGCTCTCTAGGTTTTTCCATAGTGAGAGAGAGATAAAATGAAAGGGTTTTGACAAAAGAAAACTCACCACTTCATCATTCTACTCTAATATAACCAATTATTTTAGAGTGTTTAGCTTCATCTTCTTCTTCCATCAAGTGGAGCTACAAGTTTGGAGCTAGTGAACTTCGGGTGGATCATCGTGGACGTATGAGCTTACTAGCAAGCCTTTCCAACCTCTCAACGATCCTAGGAGTCACTACAAAGAGGATTACAAAGGTTGCATTCCTTTTACTTAGTGCAAATATAGTTCTAGTATGTGATACTTGTGATGCTACCCTAGTATTCTAGTTAAAGATCCATGCTTAGTTTGCTTAGCACCTCTAGAAATTTTAATGTGGCATGTGTGATGCTTCCATACTCATAAGTAGGTGCTAGGTAAACCCAATAGTATCGTATCGCATTAAAATCCAATTCAAAGCCGAAACGACGCACGAAACTCACATAGGTCAAAACCTATGGTATGCTCTTGCAAAACAACCCGATATCACTCGATATAGACGTATAAACGTCAAGTGATCGAGATAAAACACAAACACTAAAATCCAGAAATTAAAATACGCAAAACCATATCCCGAATCAAAACAGCAACTTGAGAAAGCGGTCCCAGATTTTGCATAGGGTGGAAACAAGGTGCACAAACAACACTAGGGTGATATATAGGGTATATGTGAGCTATGAAGGCAACCTGGGCACCTACCCTCACCAAGTGGCCGAGCCCTCTCCCTTGAAAACCGATCTCGCCGGCCCTGGGTGCTCCCATGGGGTTCGTCTTGCTACAGGGGGTTCCTTGGGTCAATTCAAGTCTACATGGGTTGTTTGCTCATCTCGTATCTGTCCCAGGTCATCCCAGATTTCCCTGCACACCCTAAAAGTTCACAAACCGACATGAAAAGTTCTGTAATTCCGTATTTTCGATTTCAGTTAGGCTTGGTCAGGGTTTCTATCATTAAAGGGGGGTCTAAGGTCACCAATAAGGCTCAAGTTCACCAACACAACTCAAATATAATCCTAACCCTCTCTAGAATTTTCTAAAGTGCATTAAACTTCGCCAAATCGATTTTAAACTTGAATAGATGCATAAGAAAATGAAATGCTACACTGATTGTGATGGGATTAACTCATTTGACACTCATGAATCCTCTACAGCGCCAAAAATCAAATTTTCTTGGTACAAAGTGTTGCTTGAGGGCTTGTGCACATTTTTTGTGAAGAGGAGATGGGGTTTTAGGTTTGTTTTGGTGAAGAAGTGAGGCTTGAAGATGGGGAGGGAGGAGGTGTTGCCATGGGAGTTGAGAGAGGAGAGAAAGATGAAGAAGATGAATGGTGAATGGAAATGAAATGAGAGTCATGCTTGGTTGACCCCCTCACCCTCTCTCTCTCATGCCCATCCCTCATGCAATCATTGTGTCCCCTTTGACTTTTCTTTTTCCTTTTCTTTTCTTTGTTCTCTTTTCTATTTATAAAGACATGCATGATAACCATAAGAAAAAAAGACATGATAGAAAAATGTAACAAGTGTGAAAAATGTGACATGTGCATGTCAAGTACACAAAACAAGTTTAATGTGCGATTAGCGATATCTAATCGCGATTAGCGTTAAAAGTGCATATAAATAATCATAAAAATTCATAATTTGCATAAATCACATAAAACACCCTATTTTCAGTAATTTCCATAATTTTCTGAATTTTTCCCAGTTTATCGGTATGTAATTATACCGCCTAATTAAAATTTTCAATATTTTATTCTTAAATTATAACAATTCCCAAAATAATATTTTATTTTTCTGAAATGTTACACTATCGTAAGCATGCAAACAATTCGTCACAATCTACAAATACTAATATGATGCGATGTAATAATATGTATGCAACATGAATGAAATAAACAACACGAGATCTGAATATAATTAACATAGAAAATCTATATTCTTATTTAAGTAGAACATCTGTAATTTAGTTTTAGTTCACCAATAAAATCAATATAAATCTGTGTGTCACGCCCCAATTTCCAGAGCACGCTAAGATAGGCACGTGACATAGCCAACCATGCTACCTGTGGATAGGAAATATCCTTCCACAGTCACATTACGGCTGTAGAGATATCAAGAACAGTAATAATAACTATCTAATACATGTCCATAAGCCAGAATAAACGAGTCAAGAATAAAATAATGTGGAAGCAAAAGATCCAATACAGGAAAAAACTGGAATGTACTTCCCATAATGCAGGCTCACATCAGGAATGAAAATACCGAAAGTAAAATAAACTAACTAGTAATAAGTCCTCACTGCTCAGCCTGCTGACTGAAATACTCCTGCTCGGCCTGCAACAAAGGTAAAGAAACTGGGCCATGCAAAACCCTGACGTCAGTGCGTCATAATATCAAGCAATAATATAAACAGTGGTAGGAAGACATGCAGGTATGAGCATGAACGGTAAAACAGGTAAAACAACAATATAAATAAGGACAATGAAGGGTAGTGTGCAGTGAGTAATCTAAGCTGGTCTACTTTGTTAACTACTCTCAAGTCTTTGAAATCAATTTGATGAATCATCGATGTAACTCAATAGTATCCCGTGTGTGCCCGGGACCACGATCAAGATTCTCGGGCTGAATCCGAGACGTGCCGCAAGGCAGTAAAAGGGTAGTATGTAACGATGAGTGATGTCAGCAGCATCACCCCGGGGCTGGCCTAGCCCGTAAGACTGATCAGTAAATGTATCGAACTGTCGAGTTAGAAGTCTGGTTTCATCATTGATTTCCCCATACCCCCAAGTTATGTGTTCAAGTCAGGTATTAATAAAACTGGAGCTAATGCCAAAACAGGACTAAGCAGGTACAGGTTTGTCTGGATAGACAACAGGAAATGTCCGTAGGGACAACATGTCAAGGTTGTGGGCATTAGTAACAAGATCAGGTAACAGGTCAAGCTGTGGTATATCAGGTCAAGTCAGGTAGTGTATATAAATCCAATCATGTCAAGAAGTGCACGGTATCAAGTCGTATCAAGTAGTAGTGTATCAAGTCATGTCAGGGGGTGCACATATGTCATGTGGGTGCTCATAATCAAACTATAATAAGCATGGGTATACAAAACAAGTATGGGGTACTAATGGAACAATAAAATGGAATATTATGATGTGGTATGCAAATAGGTACAGATTAAAACATATGGATGAACAGTTATCGATTTGGGTTAAGGTTATAGTTCCAGCACTAATTAAAATACATTTCATCAAATATGGAATGTTAAAATCACATTATTATGTATTAAATGATCTAGGGATGCAATTGTATATATATTAGGCTAGATGGATGCAAACGGGTGTCCGAAAGATTATAAACTATTAAAAAGGGTACTATGGGCTATACAACTAAGCAATATGTGATATAAATATGGACGTGGGTACAATGTATTGTAATCTAATATGCAACATGATATGTTTTCATGTTCTAGATCTAAAATGATATAAACGGGACATCGAAATGTTAAAATGGAATATGGGGCACTAGATTTAAACAACAGGCTTAATACGTGTTTAAATAAGTATAAAATACCACAGATACAAATACGGTAACTGGAATTGGTATAAATGAACTAGGTTGTTACATTATACCCAACTACAAAAAGAATTTCGTCCTCGAAATTTCAAGAACAAGAAAGGATAAACAATCAACAACTACAGGAATAGATGTGGAAACTTCTGCCGGATTTCATCTTCTCGTTCCCAAGTTGATTCTCCATGCGAGCGATTTCCCCAAGAAACAAGCACAAGAGGGATAACCTTGTTCTTAAGAACCTTTTCCCTTCGAATTATAATCGACATCGGTCGCTCCTCAAAAGTCAAATCTTCACGTACAGTCAGCTCCGAATGATCCATCACGTGTGTTTAATCTCGAACATACTTACGGAGTTAAGATACGTGAAACACGTTATGAACATTCGCCAAAGATTGCGGTAAAGCCAAACGATAAGCTACTTCTCCAACACGCTCCAAAATCTCAAAAGCCCCAACAAATCGAGGACTAAGCTTGCCTCGACTTCCAAAACGAATCACCCCTCTAGTTGGTGATATCTTCAAGAATACCAAATCACCAACAGTGAACTCTAGAGGTCTTCTCGATGTATCTGCCCAACTCTTTTGTCGGTCTTGTGCTGCTTTCATATGATTCCGGATAGTGTTAACTTTCTCAATTGTTTGCACGATTAAATCCGGTCCCAACAATCTTCGTTCTCCGGCATCGTCCCAACAAACAGGTGAACGACACTTGCGACCATATAAAGCTTCGAATGGAGCCATCTGAATAGTCGCCAGGAAACTGTTATTGTAAGAAAACTCCACCAAGTGTAGATGATCCTCCCATGATCCCTTGAAGTCTAACATGCAAGCTCTCAACATGTCTTCAAGAGTTTGGATCGTTCTTTCCGACTGGCCATCTGTCTGAGGATGATAAGCTGTGCTAAACTTCAATCGAGTCCCCAAACTTTTCTGTAAGCTCCTCCAAAAGTGCGATAAGAAACGAGTGTCACGGTCGGACACGATGCTCACCGGTACTCCAGCAATCTTACAATCTCCTGCATGTACCGTTCTGCCAAAGCTTCCGTTGATTGACCAACTCGAAATGGTATGAAATGAGCTGTCTTGGTCAATCGATCAACAATCACCCAAACTGCATTGTTTCCTTTTGGACTCCGCGGTAGAGCAGTCACGAAATCCATGGTTATATGTTCCCACTTACATTGAGGAATCGGAAGTGGTTGCAATAAACCAGCAACCCTTTGATGTTCAGCCTTAACTTGCTGACACACCAAACACTTTGCTAAAAAGCGGGCAATCTCCCGTTTCATGCCTTCCCACTAGAAATGCTGTCGTATATCTCGGTACATCTTCGTGCCTCCTGGACGTATGGAATATGCTGAACTGTGCGCCTCCTTCATAAGTTCTTCACGAATATCTTCTTTTGGTACACACAAACGGCTACCATAACGCAACGAACCATCTTCATGAATCAGCAGGTCCGTTCGAAGTCCAGCTTCTACCTGCTCTTGAAACTTCTGCAATCTTGGGTCCTGCGACTGCGCTGCTTTAATATTCTCGATCAACGACGAATGTACTTGCAGCTACATCAACTGTCCCGAAGAATGCGGTAGCATAATCTCCAAATCAAATCTTCGAAAGTCTTCATTAAGTTTCTTCTGTGCAATCAACATGTGAATTGCTGGAAACCGAATAAGCACATCCGGCACAACATTAACTTTCCCCAGATGGTACTTAAGATCAAGATCGCAGTCAGCCATCAGCTCCAACCATCTACGCTGCCTCATATTAAGCTCCTTCTGCATGAACACATACTTCAAGCTTTTATGATCGGTGAATACTTCGACCCTTTCGCCCAATAAGTTGTGTCTCCAAATCTTCAAAGAGAAAATCACAGCTGTTAGCTCCAAGTCATGAGTTGGGTAATTCTTCTCATGGGTCTTCAACTGTCTTGATGTGTAAGCTATAATCTTCCCATGCTGCATCAAAACACATCCCAATCCTTTCCTAGATGCGTCGCTGTGAATTACCAATCCTCCGGAACTGTCGGGAACGGTTAAAATAGGAGCGGTTATCAATCTCTGCTTCAACGCCTCAAAAGCTGACGCACACTTATCCGTCCACACAAATGGTACTTCTTTGCGCGCAAGCTTGGTCAAAAGCTCAGCCAGACGAGCAAAGTTCTCCACGAACCTTCTGTAATACCCGACAATTCTAAGAAAGCTTCTGATCTCTACGACGTTCTTCGAAATCGGCCAATCTCGAACTTCTGCAATCATTTCGGGATCAGCGGCGATTCCATCTCCAGATACGACATGCCCCAAAAACTTCACTTCTTCAAGCCAAAACTCTCACTTGCTCATCTTTGCATACAATTTTTCTTGCCTCAACGTCTGCAGTGCGATCTTCAAGTGTTCTGCATGCTCTTCAATACTTTTCGAGTAGACCAGAATATCATCAATGAACACCACTATAAACTTGTCCAAGAATAGCGAAAAGATTCGGTTCATCAAGTCCATAAATATCGCCAGTGCATTCGTTACTCCGAAGGGCATCACTAAATACTCGTAATGTCCATACCGAGTTCGGAAGGCCGTCTTGCAAATATCTTCTGATTTAACTCGGACCTGATGATATCCGGATCGCAAATACAGCTTCGAGAATACCCTCGCGCCACTAAGCTGCTCAAATAATTCGCCAATGCGAGGGATCGGGTACTTGTTCTTAATAGTCACCCGGTTTAATTCTCGATAATCGATGCACATCCTCCTTGTGCCATCTTTCTTCTTAACTAGAAGAACTGGAGTTCGCCAAGGTGAGTTACTGCTACGAATCCAACCTTTCTCGAGTAATTAAGTAACCTTCTTCTTGACTTCTTCCAACTCCACTGGTGCCATTGGATAGTACGCTTTAGAGACTGACGCTGCACCAGGAATAAGATCAATCGCGAACTCCACGTCTCGTTTCGGCGGTAAACCTGATATGTCCTCGAACACGTCCATGAAATCTCGAACAACGGCTGGCGCTTCATCTTTATCCACCTCCATAGACGAAAGAACATTAGTTGTCGGCCTAGCCCTAAACTCGACTGGCCCGACAGAACTGCTCCCTCCAGTAAAGATAAACTCTGGATGTCCGGGAATCTGGAAAATTACTTTCTTTGCCCTACAATCAATGTGAGCATGTAAAGTGCCAAGAAAATCCATTCCCAAGACAACTTCATAGCTGCCTGTATCAATCACCAAGAAATCTGCAAACAGCTCCCGTCCGCAAACAACAACTGCACAATCCTTACATTCTCTACTAGATATGATCTTCCCATTCCCAGTGTGTATGTCCCAGCAAATAGACAGGGTCGTGCAAGCAATCGAGTGTGTAGCAAAAAACTTGGACGACATAAAACAATGGGATGCACCAGAATCGAATAACTCTAATGCGGGAAAACCATGAACAAGTAGAATACCTGAAACAACTTCTCCTGAAGCCTTGGCTTCCTCAGCCATCAGGGTAAATGCTCGAGCTTGATTGGGTCCCTGAGTCAGATGCTTCTGTTCCTGAAACGGTTTCTGTGGTGGCTTCTGAACATCATCCTTCGTGCGAAGCTTTGACGGATAAGTGTTGATAGTATGATCCGCCGATCCACAAACCAAACAGAGTCCCCGCATCCTTCGACAATCTCTTTGCACGTGTCCAGGTAAATGGCAGTAGTCACAAATCACGCTCCTTCTCTGATCAATAACAGGCTTCTTCAACGGTGTCACGCCACGACGGTTCACCGGAATACCTCTGCGTCCATGCGCTCGGTTCAGTGCAAATGTCTGCTTCCGTACTGTAACTGCTTGCTGCTGCATACTCCCAGTCTTCATAGATAGGCTCTGCTGCTCTCAAGCCGCTGTAAGTACTTATAAGAAAGTGGTCAAACCCAGGGATACAATTTGCCTCTGGATGGCCACATCCAAACTGCGCATGAACCTCCTTGCCCTATCAGCATCGTTGGCAACCAAAGGTCCAGCGAATCTACTGAGCCGTGTCCACTCAGCTGCATGTACATCCACAGGTGCGCCGTTCTGCTTCAAACTGATGAACTTTTCTTCCATTTCCTCCCATGCCGTCTGCGGGAAGAACTTCTCCAAGAAACTCTTCGAAAAACTTCCCAACTGATCGGCTTAGGCAAGAAGGTCTTTTCTACAAGCCACCATTCACGGGCATAGTCCACCAACTGGATGCGTACCACATCCACTCTCTTATCTTCTGGGATCTATGCCGCAACGAATAAATTCTCCGTATCAACCAGCCACTGCTCCGCTGGGAACGGCTCTTCCAGGCCAGTAAAGACGGACGGACCCAGTCTCCTGAAATCCGCCACGGTACCCACACGATCAACTGGTCTGGCCACAACATTGTTCACGGACTGCTAGACGTTCCGCAAACCTTCCTGAAAAGCTTCAGCTTGCTGCTGGTTCAGCTCGGTCTGTCGCTTTTGGTTCTCCAACATCCCACGGATTACTCCAAGCATAGCAGCTTCGTCAACACGCCTTTGGTACGTTTTCAGATTCTTTCCTGCCATGTTCCTGAAATCAAAACACCAAAAGGATTAGCATGATAACAGATTCAAAATGTAGATCAAGGATATGAATCAAGGCTAGAACTCCAAGTTACTTAAATAGAGTACCGCATTGTAACCATGCCGCGGTATCATAGCTATAATCACATAACTCCACCCAAGTGGCCTAAGTTCTAGAGATAACCAAAAGGAAACCAGGTTTCGAGTCGATATGCAAAAGTGGTTTGCATATCGTCAAAGTAGAATCAGGAGGAAGTTAAGATTCAAAAATGGTAAGACGGTAAGGTGGCAGGACATGTTTCCTAATCAAGAGTATTCTGATTCGTGTATTGGGTCCAATACCCAACTAAAAATGAATCAAACCCGATTAACCTAGATCCTATGGCTCTGATACCAAAAAAACCATGTCACGCTCTGCTTCCCAGAGTACGCTAAGATAGGCATGTGACATAGCCAACCATGCTATATGTGGATAGGAAATAACCTTCCACAGTCACATTACGGCTGTAGAGATATCAAGAACAATAATAATAACTATCTAATACATGTCCATAAGCCAGAATAAACGAGTCAAGAATAAAATAATGCGGAAGCAAAAGATCCAATACAGGAATAAACTGGAATGTACATCCCATAATGCGGGCTCACATCAGGAATGAAAATACCGAAAGTAAAATAAACTAACTAGTAATAAGTCATCGCTGCTCAGCCTGCTGACTGAAATACTCCTTCTCGGCCTGCAGCAAAGGTAAAGAATCTGGGCCATGCAAAACCCTGACGTCAGTGCGTCATAATATCAAGGAATAATATAAACAGGGGTAGGAAGACATGCAGGTATGAGCATGAACGGTAAAACAGGTAAAACGACAATATAAATAAGGACAGTGAAGGGTAGTGTGCAGTGAGTAATCTAAGCTGGTCTACTTTGTTAACTACTCTCAAGTCTTTGAAATCAATTTGATGAATCATCGATGCAACTCAATAGTATCCCGTGCGTGCCTGGGACCACGGTCAAGATTCTCGGGCTGAATCCGAGACGTGTCGCAAGGTAGTAAAAGGGTAGTATGTAATGATGAGTGATGTCAGCAGCATCACCCCGGGGCTGGCCTAGCCCGTAAGACTGATCAGTAAAGGTATCGAACTGTCGAGTTACAAGTCAGGTTTCATCATTGATTTCCCCATACCTCCAAGTTATGTGTTCAATTCAGGTATTAATAAAACTGGAGCTAGCGCCAACACAGGATCAAGGAGGTACAGGTTTGTCTAGATAGACAACAGGAAATGTCCGTAGGGACAACATGTCAAGGTTGTTGGCATTAGTAACAAGATCAGGTAACAGGTCAAGCTGTGGTACATCAGGTCAAGTCAGGTAGTGTATATAAATCCAATCATGTCAAGAAGTGCACGGTATCAAGTCGTATCAAGTAGTAGTGTATCAAGTCATGTCAGGGGGTGCACATATGTCATGTGGGTGCTCATAATCAAACTATAATAAGCATGGGTATACAAAACAAGTATGGGGTACTAATGGAACAATAAAATGGAATATTGTGATGTGGTATGCAAATAGGTACAGATTAAAACATATGGATGCACAGTTATCGATTTGGGTTAAGGTTATAGTTCCAACACTAATTAAAATACATTTCATCAAGTATGGAATGTTAAAATCATATTATTATGTATTAAATGATCTAGGGATGCAATTGTATATATATTAGGCTAGATGGATGCAAACGGGTGTCCGAAATGTTATAAATTATTAAAAAGGGTACTATGGGCTATACAACTAAGCAATATGTGATATAAATATGGACGTGGGTACAATGTATTGTAATCTAATATGCAACATGATATGTTTTCATGTTCTAGATCTAAAATGATATAAACGGGACATCGAAATGTTAAAATGGAATATGGGGCACTAGATTTAAACAACAGACATAATACGTGTTTAAATAAGTATAAAATAATTTAAATAGCATGTAGCAAGTTTTACTTGCCTAGACGGATCAAGAAACGGGTGTACGGAACGTCTCACGTCGGCGGAAAATGTCGCGATGCGCGCACGTTACACGGAACGGATCCGAACAACGCACAAGGTGATCACACGAGTCAGGTACGCTCGCTGGGTTGTCGGGATCGTCGACGGCACGTCCGGTTTCCGACGAACCAAAAGGCAGAGAACTTGTTAAAGAAAGAAAAGCATAGAAAGGAAGAAGAACAGAAGAATGGAAGGAGGAAGAAGAAGAATGAGAAGAGGAAGCTCACTGTAGTCTGCGGAGAGGGTCGCGAGGGTGTCGACGACGTCGACGGAGCTCCAGGGAGGTAACCTGCAAGGGATAGAGGCCATTTAAAGAAAGCAGAAGAAGGTAAGAATGGAAGAAGAAAGAAGGAGAGGAGAGGGGGTGCTAGGCTCACTGGGTTGCACCGGATCTGGGACGAGGGGCGACGACGAGATCACTCCGGCGATCGTCGCTCGCGGTGAAAAGGTGTGCAGGGGCTTGGGTTTGTTCTCGGGTGCGGGTGCGCGCCTTGGGTGATGAGAAGAGTGGTGAAGGCGATTGAGTGTGAGGAGGCGGTGAGATTGGGAAGGCGTCGTCGGGGCTTTGGGCGACGCCGAGGTGGAGGCAGGCGGCTAGTGTTTCGCGGTCGTGGGTTTTTAAAAGGAGAAGGAAGAAGAAATAATTTATAGAGAGGGAGAGAGAAAGAAATATATGCGAGAGGAGAGAGAGAGAGAGGAGAGAGAGAGTGTGTGTGTGTGTACAGTAAGGAGAGATAAAATTGTTTTTATTCAGGGGAGAGAGAAAGGAAGAGGGGAGGAGAGAGAGAGGCAAGGAAAAGAGAGAGAAGGAAAAAGAAAGGTAGAGAGAGAAGGTGTGGGGCCGGGCCAGCGAGATGAGGCTAGGAATTGGTTAAGGAAAGGATTTAAAAAAATTTAAAAAGAATTTATATTTAAAATTTAAATTGATTCGTTTGTTAAAAGTTAACGAGAAGGAAAATTAAAATAAAATCAAATAAATTTGAATTTAGGTGGGATACAAAAATATTTCAAAACGCACCCGGGTCGGGTCCAAAATTTCAGATTTTAAATACGAAAAATAAATGCGACTTCCAAATTTTAAAATGAACGCTTAAGTAACGAAATTGCATACCCCTAAGAACGGACGCACGTACGTGCGCGTAGCTATCCAAACACGTCCGTTTCACTGAACGGGAAGAGAAAAAGATGCGCGGACGCTACTACGGGGTTAAGGGTATCATGCAGGCTATGAAATGCAATTTTAATTTATTTTACGTGATCTAAAATGTTATATGATAAAAGGTGCGATGTCAGATGAAATGTCAATATGCAGTAATCATGAGATGCACGTGTCTATGTAACAAGTCAAGATAATCTATAAATATGAATCAAACAAGTTGAAGCAAACGGGTCGGGTCGAATGCGATGTAGAATGTAAAATACCATTCGCACCCAAACAAGATTAAATCAATCAAATACCACAGATATAAATACGTAAACTGGAATTGGTATAAATGAACTAGGTTGTTACACTGTGTCAAGCATCGACACTAAATATAAATATCTCATTTATTCCAGGCTCCGGCAATCCGGACTGGCCCATAAATCTGATCTCGGTGCTCCGGCAATCCGGACTGGCCCAAATCATCATAACTCAAGACTAGTCGGTATCCTCCGGATATCCGCTGCGTCACAAATAACCGGTCGGTAGTGCTCCCCTGCCGGGCTCAACGCCATCATCTGCGACCATCTTGCCCCGGGGTACCGCACCGGGTCCACCATGCACCCACAAAAGGTTCCTCCTCCTCTTCGAATCGGGTGTATGATACCGCTCAAGCACCGAGAAATCTCATGGTGGACGATATATATACATCATATCATAAGAAAATCGCAACTTACATTTTTAAAATGGTAAAACGTTCTTAAATTCATGAGGTTTCTCCAAATCCATAAATCTCATAAATATAGAAATCCTCGAGAAGAATCATAATACATGACCATGTAGGAATTTATGAATGTCTATAATATCAACAATATGCAATGCGATGCGGAACTATAAAACTATACATGAACAATGATGCTATAAGATATATGCTTATGAATAGTAATCTTATGTATCTATCCTGATGAATTAGACATATTAAATGCAGGTTTATAAATCATAATAGGCACAGTTGATAAGATTCGGATTTAAACAAGTTATAAGGTGTTCATGACATAGCAATTACCAAGGCGTGTGTGTCCCCATGAATAGACTCGTGCAGCATAAACCAATGGTAATAGTGCGAGTGTCCTATGAGGTACTATCACAGCATATATATATGATAAATGATGCAATGCAACAGGATGATTAGCTAGGAACTACGCATAAATGTAAGTACTAAACGAAATTCTAACTATTGGGCGTCTTGCGCCATCCAAACGATTTCCCCCGTAGATGTGTGCATCTACACACCGGAACGCCTTGTCACGCCACGCTTCCTAGTATACGGGCAGAGGACACGACGATGCCACTACGTATTTACTCTGAAGTAAATACGCTAAGAGTATCTAAGCAATATAAAAGAAAATGCACAAGACACAATAGATATAATTGAACAGCAAATTTATTTATTCATATTCTTTTTACAATACATGGAAAAGTAAATACATGGGATAAAGCGATGCCTAAACAGTGGCATAACAGAAATGTAAAGTACTGAAATGAAATGTGTACAAGTCAAACTACAACTCAGGATCTTCAATAAACTGGTCCAAGTCTTCAGTGCTAGGCTCAATCTCTGGAAGGTCCAAATCACCTAACGACATTCAAAGAAGAAAGAAAGAGAATGTCGTCAGCGAACAAATCGTTCGGTAAGTCCCAAAGATAAGGGAGAAGTAAAATAGATAGAGAGTAAGAGAGAGAGAGTGTAGCTTTTAAAGTTGTATTAAATGGTTAACGCTGTTATTTGTAGCTTGGTACAGAAGGATGCCCGTGTATACGAGAGGAGTCTCTATATGCCAGAAGAGGCAATGGAAGTACAAGGCTCCGTTAGAAAGCCCAGAAAAACGGTGTGGTATTCAGATTAGGTGTCTTAAATCTTGCAGTCTCGTGCCACTTCTAACACCTTCCGTACCAATCTACCCCTTAAACCCTGCGATGTCTTGTTTGTATTGTATTGCAACTTGTATTGTCTTGTAATATAGAGTGTATAATTGGATGACTTGCCGAAACCATGATATCAGTAAATGGATGTAACTGGAGAATCATGGATGTAACTTGAGAATCATGTAAATGGATGTAACTGGAGAATCATGTAAATGGAAGTATATCCATAGTTCGGTTAAGTCAAATTGTATAGATTGATTGATTGAATATATGGATTCATGGATTCTTGTTGAATTGTAGTATTGTAGATTGTACTTGAATCATATTCAAGTCAGATTATTTATAATGAGACTCAGTCTGAGTCAGAACAACTAGAAAGAGAAATTGAAGTCCTGAATTAGATTTTGATTTTAACAGTAACCGCTGCACATGGGCGCCAGGATTTGTGTCTTTTTCAAAAACGATTACCGTATTGATAACACCGTTTGTTAAGTTGTCTACCTCAAATAGGCAAGCACCCACTTCTCCGGCTCCCTGAGGCTCAAGAGATTGGTCCCACTAAAACCTATATTTACTAGGGTCTTTATTGTAATTTATAAAACTTGAGGGGGTTATATGTAAAAATACTTTTGTGTAATTTTCAAAATACACCTCAAGTATTTAATTTCGTCTTTAGAGTTATCATAGATATAGATTTTATATTTGTGACGTTTCTAGTAATTAAACCTATTTTTCCTAATACATGGTATTTAATTGTAATATTGAACTTGTATGGAATTTAGTGGTATTTTCATGTAAAATGATTCTTTTGATTTAGAATGGTTGGCATATTTATATCATATCAAAAATAGGTATTTTGATAATACATATATATATATATATATATATAATAATTTTAATTTATTATTTTCTAGAAATCTCATTTTCTTAAGATGTTCGTATTTTAAATCTCTCGAGACCGAATACTCCTTGCGGAGATCTGCATCTCGCACTACTAAGTCCATGGATGTGCGATAATCCGCACCATCCCAGTCTGGTTCCCCAAAATGGGTTGTAGCGGTGCTTTGCAAAGATTTATAAAAATACGTATCTTGTAGAAAACGATTTTAATATTAAATGGTATTTATATGTATTGTTTCATTTTTCCGTATTCTATGTTCCCGAAGGGTATTGTGCTATGTTGCATATGAGTGTTGTGAGGAGATAGGTCATTACCTCGTGATCTAATTAAAGGTATAACAAGATTTATGATATTTTAAAGGTAGAAAGTAAACTCCATGGTATTTTACTGAAAAAGAGTAGTAAAAGTTACACAATAAAATATATTGACATGAAACTTGTTCAACATATTTGTCAATGATTAATAGTCAACATGTAAGGGTTTGGTATGTTTGTATTTAAGAAAAGGTTGAATTTTTAGGAAGAACCGAATTGGAAATCGGATTAACTCTGATTCTGTCGGGTTTTAGAAATACGTTTTTTTAGAAAAGAATAGAGAAGAGGGAGGTGGGACTTACGGGTTTAGAATCAAGAGAAGAGGGAAAGGAGGAAGTAGGATTTGTCGGTGCGTCGTTTCGTCGCCGGAAGCTCCTAGGGTCGTCGTCTGAAGATCGCCAGAGATTCGCCCTTCGCTAACTTCACTTGTACACAAAAGTTCTATGGATTTTCTTAAGAGTTTTGGACAGAAATTTAGAATGAGGAGGGTGTGTTTTGGAGTGATATTTATAGGGTAATGCTAGGGTTAGGGTAGGTGAAAGGTTGAATTGAAAATGTATTAAAAATATGGTTTAATGGGGTTTTAATTGAATTTAAAAGGCTCTGTTAAATTGAAGGAAATTTAAAGTATACATGGGTAATGGGAAAGCAGAGGGACACACTTTCACTGTTGACAAATCGGAGATCCGGCTCAACTCGGCCGGCGGCGGCGGGCCGGGTCGACTGAGGCGGCCGAGTCGGGCCGGGGCTCGCTGCTACATGTCCTATGTCGTATGGTGTAGCCCTGGGTCAGTTTGTTTTACATGTGTAGTGGGATTTTTATCAGTTATGCATGTGTAGACCCTTGGCATTCTAAAAATTCAAAACAAAACAATATTAAAAATAATATGGAGGATGGGATTTGAACTATGGTGCTTTAGTTCAGCAGTGCAAGGTCTTACCAATGAGCTACAAGCTCCTTCTTGCTATTAAAAAGCAAAACAAACTTATATCTTGTGATCAAGCAAAAATATCCCTTTCTGTATTTTTGAAAAAAATTGTACAGAAAGTCGTACAGAAATTTTAGGGTTGTTACATTCTACCCTCCTTATAAAAATTTTATCATCGAAATTTGTAGAAGGAAAGTATAACAGATTCAAGGAAAGTTTGGTGACTGAAGTACTGATAGTGTATGAAAAAAATAACAAGGTGATACAAGGGTTTTAAAAATGTGAAAGAGACTTATTAGTGTTACCTTGACCTAATGCCTCGGCTTCTACGGCTGGTAATATGAATGTCTGTCGCCGTGGTACATTCATCCTGGCTGGAGGCACATTCTGTCCTTGGGGCGTGTTTCTCTGCCCTCGAGGCATGTCTCCCATTGCTTGTTGGTAGTGGCGAGCAGGCTGTGCTGGTGGTGGAGCTGTGAGTGCAAGACGTGGTGCAGGAGCCTGGATAGCTGGCCACTGCGGGTAGTTGATAGGTGTGTGAGCTGGGTTGCGTCTATAAGGACAGTTTCCAATTTCATGATTGGACGCGCCACAAACTATACATAGGACTTTGGCGCGCCTACAGTCCTTCCATAAGTGTCCCTTTCTCCTGCAGTAGTAGCAGAAGTCTGGACTCATCTGGTTATTGATTTCTTCAGTTCTCCTATGCTTGAATGATGGCCTGGAAGAGGCTCCTCCGGCCATTTGAGTGGCAGGGCGTTTCAAACCGGTAGATTGAGGTCCACCCTTCCTCTTTACTACTGCCTCATATCTTCGGGCAGCCTTCAGAGCCGATTCATGAGTCGGAAAATCTCCTGTGGCCAGTGCAGCCTGGATCTCCGAATCCAAACCTTGTTGAAATCGACGGTCTCTGATCTCATCCGTCGGTATCAGGTGTGCTGCAAATTGACTGAGCATGGTGAACTCAGCGTCATATTCATCTACTGACTTGGTCCATATTTAACCTTGTTGCAGATGGATGAACTGCTGTTCCATGTCGAATCTGGAAATCTCAGGGAAGTACTTTGCGTCGAACACGTCTCAGAAAGTCTTCCATTCGATGGGTTGTTAAAGACGACTTTCTTCCGCCTTCCACCAATTCCGTGCATTGTCCGTGAGCTATAATTTTGCAACACAAACCCAAGCTATATCTGGCACTTGTGCCGCTGCCAGATCATCTTCGATACTCTGAGCCTATTCCTCAGCTTCCAGTGGGCTCGCTTTTCTTGAAAAGTTCTTAGGGTGCAGTGCCCGGAATTGCTTCACTCCGGGTGCTTCTGCTTCTGGACGGTTCATGAGAATAGCAGTCTGCTGCTGCTGTCCTTCCAGGAGGCTGCGGATCGCCTCAAGCAGAACTTTCTGCTCGTTGATCGGAGCAGGGACGACAGGTGTAATTGATAATGGAGGTGGAGTGTTGTTGAAGTTGGTGCTGGTGTTGTTTGGGGAATCCATAACCTTTGAAAGAAAGATTTAGGTTAGGACAGATTCAAAATATATGAAATGATGAGATTCAAGAAGTATGAATTGTAAAGAATGTTTTAGTTGCTGGTTCTTTTGTTATATTGCTTAGATTGTTCACGCAGAACAGAACTGCAAGGTAGTGTTCCATACAACTCTGACCTGCATGGGCCACCAACAAAACCTGTCACGCCCCGCTTCCCAGTATACGGGCAGAGGATGCGACGAGGCCACTATGTATTTACTCTGAAGAAAATACGCTAAGTGTATCTAAGCAATATAAAATAAAATGCATAAGAGACAATAGATATAATTGAACGACAACTTTATTTATTCACATTCTTTTTACAATACATGGAAATGTAAATACATGGGATAAAACGATGCCTAAACAGTGGCATAACAGAAATGTAAAGTATTGAAATGAAATGTGTACAAGTGAAACTACAGCTCGGGATCTTCAATAAACTGGTCCAATTCTTCAGTGCTAGGCTCGATCTCTGGAAGGTCCAAATCACCTGACGACATTCAAAGAAGAAAGAAAGAGAATGTCGTCAGCGAACACTCGGTAAGTCCCAAAGTTAAAGGAGAAGCAGAATAGACAGAGAGTAAGAGAGAGAGAGAGTGTGTGTAGCTCTTAAAGTTATATTAAATGGTTAACGCTGTTGTTTATAGCTTGGTACAGAAGGATGCCAGTGTATACGAGAGGAGTCTCTATATGCCAGTGACTAGAGGCAATGGAAGTACAAGGCTCCGTTAGAAAGACCGGAACAATGGCGTGGTATTCTGGTTAGGTGTCTTAAATCTTGCAGGCTCGTGCCACTTCTAACACCTTCCGTACCAATCTACCCCCTTAAACCCCGCGATGTCTTGTTTGTATTGTATTGCAATTTGTATTGTCTTGTAATATAGATTGTATAATTGGATGACTTGCCGAATCCATGATATCAGTATATGGATGTAACTGGAGAATCATGGATGTAACTGGAGAATCATGTAAATGGATGTAACTGGAGAATCATGTAAATGGAAGTATATCCATGGTTTGGTTAAGTCAAATTGTATAGATTGATTGATTGAATATATGGATTCATGGATTCATGTTGAATTGTAGTATTGTAGATTGTATTTGAATCATATTCAAGTCAGATTATTTATAATGAGACTCAGCCTGATTCAGAACAATTAGAAAGAGAAATTGAAGTCCTGAATTAGGTTTTGATGTTATCGGTAACCGCTGCACATTGGCGCCAGGATTTGTGTCTTTTTCAAAGACGATTACCGTATTGATAACACCATTTGTTAAGTTGTCTACCTTAAATTGGCAAGCACCCACTTCTCCGGCTGCCCGAGGCTCAAGAGATTGGTCCCGCTTAAACCTATATTTACTAGGGTCCTTATTATAATTTATAAAACTTGAGGGGGTTATATGTAAAAATACTTTTGTATAATTTTCAAAATACACCCCCAGTTTGTAATTTCGTCTTTAGAGTTGTTATAGATGTAGATTTTATATTTGTGACATTTCGAGTAATTAAACCTATTTTTCATAATACATGGTATTTAATTGTAATATTGAACTTGTATGGAATTTCCGGGTATTTTCATGTAAAATAATTCTTTTGATTTAGAAAGGTTGGAATATTTATATCATATCAAAAATAGGTATTTTGATAATACATATATATATATATAAAATAATTTTAATTTATTATTTTCTAGAAATCTCATTTTCTTAAGATATTCGTATTTTAAATCTCTCGAGACCGAATACTCCTTGTGGAGGTCTGCATCTCGCACTACTAAGCCTAGGGATGTGCGATAATCCGCACCATCCCAGTCGGGTTCCCCAAAATGGATTGTAGCGGCGCTTTGCAAAGATTTATAAAAATACGTATCTTGTAGAAAACGGTTTTAATATTAAATAGTATTTATATGTAAAGTTTCGTTTTCCCGTATTCTATGTTCCTGAAGGGTATTTTGCTATATTTCATATGAGTGTTGTGAGGAGGTAGGTGGTATTTTACCTCGTGATCTAATTAAAGATATAACAAGATTTACGATGTTTTAAAGGTAGAAAGTAAACTAGATGGTATTTTACTAAAAAATAATAGTAAAAGTTACACAATGAAATATATTGCCATGAAACTTTTTCAACATGTTTGTTAATGATTAATAGTCAACATGTATGGGTTTGGTATGTTTGTATTTAAGAAAGAGGTTGAATTTTTAGGAAGAACCGAATCAGAAATATGATTAACTCCGATTCCATCGGGTTTTAGAAATACATGTTTTTAGAAAAGAATAGAGAAGAGCGAGGAAGGACTTACGGGTTTAGAAACAAGAGAAGAGGGAGAGGAGGAAGTAGGATTTGCCGGTGCGTTGTTTCGTCGTCGGAAGCTCGTAGGGTCGTTGTCGGAAGATCGCCGGAGCTTCGCCTTTTGCTAACTCCACTTGTACACAAAAGTTATAAGGAATTTCTTGAGAGTTTTGGACAGAAATTTGGAGTGAGGATGGTGTGTTTTGGAGTGATATTTATAGGATAATGCTAGGGTTAAGGTAGGTGAATAGTTGAATTGAAAATGTATTTAAAAATATGGTTTAATAGGGTTTTAATTGAATTTAAAAGTCTCTGTTAAACTGAAGGAAATTTAAAGTATACGGGGGTAATGGGAAGGCAGAAAGACACCCTTGCACTGTTGATAACTCGGCGATCCGGCTCAACTCGGCCGGCGGCAGTCGACCGAGTTGCCGGCCCGGTCGGCCGATTCGGGTTGGGGCTCGCAGCCACGTGTCATATGTCGTATGGTGTAGCCCCTGGGTCAGTTTGTTTTACATGTGCAGTGGGATTTTTATGAGTTATGCACGTGTAGACCCTTGGACTTCTAAAAATTCAAAACAAAACAATATTAAAAATAATGTGGGGGATGAGATTTGAACTCTGGTGTTTTAGTTCAGCAGTGGAAGGTCTTACCAATGAGCTACAAGATCCTTCTTGCTATTAAAAAGAAAAACAAACTTATATCTTGTACTCAGGCAAAAATATCCCTTTCTGTATTTTTGAAAAAAATTGTACAGAAAGTCATACAGAAAGTTTAGGGTTGTTACACGCCTCAGCTAGCCTGGTCCAATCACCGCCTTTCCTTTCCGCGCCGTGTCCGATGTCTCCGCGACCGATCCTAGAATTAACACAAGGCAACATACATAAGGATAAAATCCTGCAAAACGCGATATCAAGACCATACGAGAAAACTAGCGTCGCAAGCTAACGCATGTGCACTCGAAACACCAAAACGTGTGTGTTAACGTCTAAAACCACTTTGACACGTTGTGATACAAAGAAAACACCAAACCCAAACTCAGAACGTACGTGTCGCGCAAGTCTAAAAGTGCTAAAGATAATGTAAATGGTTCCGGATTTTGATACGAATGGAAATAGGAAAAGTTGCATGTACCAAAGACCTACAATATATAGCAGACACCCACAGAAGAACCCCCGACACCTAGCTCCACCCTCTGGCCGCAATTTGCGGCCAGAGCCATTAAATTTGTGGCCATGGTGGTGAATTGGCGTCTCGTGTTTCGTGTGTGTGGTTCTAGCCTAGTAACTAAGCTCCAGTAATTGCAACTTTTGCCTGAAGCATCTAGTTTGAAAGCAGATCACAAAACTTGCACAATTCTTAACTAAAATACTAATTAACACTAATTTAATACAATATGGTGTTTTAGTTCAACCAGGTGAAAAGACTTGGATTAAACGACACTAATAACACTTAGTTAAGCTAATCAAGCCATAAAAAACCCTAACTTGACCTAATCTCCACTTAAACCACATAATTAGCACAAAAACCCACTTAAACACTACTTTAAGCTAAATAAACTACAAGTTTAGAAAAAAGGTAATTATGGTAAGTTTTATAACTCAAGTTGGTTTAGTGATGGCTCACACTTGTTGACCTTGCCTCCAAGAGCTAAGACTAGCCTCAAGAACCAACAAGGAGATGTTTTGAAGTGTTAAACATGAGATTTTGTGATGAAATGAGTGATTTTTAATGGAGATGAAGGCTTGGAAATGAAGAGAAGAAGAAGAAATGAGGGGGAGGGGCTGCTGGAGCTACTACTGCTGCTTGAGGGGGGAGAGAGAGTGTCAAAAGTCAAGCCCCCATGCTCATTTAATGCCCCATGCCTCTCATTTTATTTTCTTTTTCTTATTTTCCTTATTTGTTTTGGTTTGATTAAAAAGGGAAGGGTTTTAGATCCATGAGGAAAAATTAGAAGAGAAAGACATGCTACAATATTAACCTAGGGTGATTATAGGATTGTGCATGCTAAACTAAAAATTTTGCTTAGAAAATAATAATTAAGAAAATTATATAATTATGTGAACAATAAATTAAATGTTAATTAATAGAACACAATTATATATATAATTACATATTTTCACAATAAAAAAAAGATTTATTTCAGTCTAAGTGGAAAATAATTGTTAACGAGGTTTTATGGAAAACACGTATTATCGCTAATTAACACGAAATTAACCTAAACGAATTTTCAAGGCGTTACAATCGTCCCCCCTTAAAGAAATTCGGTCCCCGAATTTGCAAAATCTAGCTATACGTACCTTCGAAGAGATAAGGATACTTCTTCCTCATCTCGTCCTCGGTCTCCCAGGTGACCTCTTCGCTTCCCGGGCCATGCCAAAGGACCTTTACGGACGGTATAACCTTTGATCTCAATTTCTTCACCTGCCGATCCAGAATGACCACTGGCTTCTCTTTAAAGGAAAGGTCACACTCCAGCTGGATCGTCGGGTTCCGAATCGCATGAGAAGGGTCATGAAGGTACATGCGGAGCATTGATACGTGGAATACTTGGTGAACATCAGGAAAACAGGGCGGAAGAGCCAAACGATAGGCAACGGTACCGACTCGCTCAAGGATCTCAAAAGTACCTACAATACTGGGACTAAGTTTCCCTTCTTCCCAACACTCATTACGCCCTTCATCGGAGAAGTCCGTAGGAATACTTGATCCCCTACTGCGAACTCAAACCTGCGACGACGACGGTTGGCATAAGACTTCTGTCTGCAGTGGGCTGCTCTCATCCTGTCCTGAATCAACTAGATCTTCTCCGTAGTCTCTTGAAGTAGCTGGGGTCCTAAAAATCTTGCTCTCGCTGAGTTCGGTCTAACAGACTGGTGTTTGACACCATCTACCGTACAGAGCCTAAAAAGGTGTCATCTGAATCGTCTCCTGATAACTGTTATTGTAGGAGAACTTCTATCAATGGCAAGTGACGATCCCAACTGCCAACAAAATTTAGTACGCACGCACGAAGCATATCCTCTAGAGTCTGTATAGTCCGATCTGACTGACCATTGGTCCATGGATGGAAAGCGGTGCTAAAGCTCAAACAGGTACCCAAGGATTCCTGAAGCTTCTGCCAAAGACGACTGGTGAACTGGGTGCCTCTATTGGATACAATGCATGAAGGAACTCCGTGCAAACGCACAAACTCAACTGTACAACTGAGCATACTGAGCAAAACCGAAAGTGGTCTCCACTGGAAGGAAGTGAGCCGCTTTCGTTACCCGGACAACATTCACCCAAATGGAGTCATACCCTTGGCTAGACCTCGGTAGACCCACAACGAAATCCATGGAGATTTGCTTCCATTCCCACTCCGGAATGGTCAAAAGTTGCCACTCACCTGCCGGTCTGAAATGCTCATCCTTAGCTCGCTGACAAGTCAGGCACCTCTAAACGGAATCTGAAACATCACTCTTCATCCCAGCCCACCCGTAACTATCTCTTAAGTCATGTTACCACTTGGTGGAATTTGGGTGAACACTAAAAGCCGACTGATGTGCCAGCTCTAGAATCTCGCGTCTATACCCATCGGTATCAGGTACAAACAAACGAGTTCATAAACGTAGCACACCCTGGTCATCAATCATAACTCCGAATCTTTGCCTTGCCGAACATGCTCAAGAATCTCAGACAAGGAATCTTAGACAAACGGGCATCGGCGGGCTGTGCCTCACGAAAACGATTAAGTAGAAGTGGACGGGCGCGGACATGAGCAAGCTGTCCCTCAGTGGAAGTGAACTTAAGCTGTACTCAGCTGTCGCACAAGAACTGCAAATCTGCAGAAGACTGTCTCTGAACTGCGCTCAACTGGAATAACTTACTCCCGGGCCTACGACTCAAAGCATAAGCTACCACATTAGCCTTGCCCGGGTGATAAAGGATCTCACAATCGTAATCCTTCACAAGCTCTATCCAACGGCGCCGTTTCAAAATCAGATCTCGCTGCAGGAAGATGTACATTACGCTCTGGTGGTCTGTGAAAATCTGACACGACTCTCCGTACAAGTAGTGTCTCCAAATCCTCAGCGCAAGACCACCGTGGCTATCTCAAGATCATGAGTGGGATAATCCTGCTCGTGCTTCTTCAACTGTCAGAAAGCATAAGCGATAACTCTATCATGCCGCATCAAAACACAATCGAGCCCCACTCGCGAAACATCACAGCAAACGACAAAGCCGCCCGATCCAGAAGGCAAAGATAAAACTGGTGCAGTCGTCAACCGAATCTTCAACTGCTGAAAACTCAGCTCGCGTGCCTCGGTCTAAAGAAAAGTAACCCCCTTCCTAGTCAGTACGGTCTGCGGTGCAGCAATACTCGAGAAGTCCTGCATGAAACGGCGGTAAAAACCGGCTAAGTCCAAAAAGCTGCGGACCTCTATCACCGATACAGGTCTGGGCCAAAGCTGTACGGCCTTGATCTTCCTCGGGTCTATACGAATACCGTCTCCCGTAACCACATGACCTAGGAATTCTACACTATCAAGCCAGAAGGAACACTTCAAGAATTTAGCAAACAGCCGGTGCTCTCTCAATGTCTGCAAAGAAATCCTCAAGTGTTGTTCATGTTCCTCTTGACTCTTGGAAATAAACTAGTATATCATCAATGACACAACAATAAACTGGTCGAGGAATGGCCTGAAAGATCTGGTTCATCACATCCATGAATGCTGCTGGAGCATTGGTGAGTCCAAACGACACCACCAGAAATTCAAAATGCCCGCAGCGCGTACTAAATGCTGTCTTCGGAATGTCATCATTCCGAATCCGCAACTGATGATGACCTGATCACAAATCAAGCTTAGAAAAATGTCCCGCACCCTGGAGCAGATCAAACAAATCGTCAATGCGAGGTAAATGATGCCTATTCTGCATGTAACTCGTTTCAATTGACGAAAATCAATGCACAACCTCAACTGTCGTCCTTCTGCTTGACGAACAGAAGAGGAGCTCCCCAAGGCGAAACACTTGGACGTACAAGTCCCCTAACAAGCAACTCTTATAGCCGATCCTTAAGCTCCCTAAGCTCTGCCGGCTTATCGGGAACAACGTCGGGAAACTCTCGCACGACAGGAACCCAGCCCAACGAATCTACTGTGGCTCCGGTATCACGAATGGAAGCTAAGAATCCATGACATCCTCTCCTCGAATGCCGACTAGCGTAAAAGGCTGAAATCAAACTGTGAGGGGCGGCACCACGGTCCCCGTACACAATAAGAACCAGCTTGCCGGGAAAACTAAACCTGACAGTCTCCTCGCGGTAGTCCACAGACGCATAGCAAGTAGCTAACCAGTCCGTGCCAAGGAGAACGTTAAGGTCCAACATATCTAGAAGGATCAAATCGACGAGCGAATCTCTATCTCCTATCCGATTGGCACATGATCGAAACACGTGTCGCGCAACAAGTGACTCGCCAACAGGAGTAGTCACGACAAGCGGCTGATCTAGCAAACACGACTCTCGGCCCAGCTTCGGCACGAAGTGTGTATAAACATACGAGTGCATAGATCCCGGATTAAACAAAGCATGTGCATCAAAAGAACATACAGAAAAAGTACCTAAGAACTCTGCAATGGACGTCTGCGCATCCTGATGAGTCGAAGCAAATGCTCCTGCCTGCCCCTACCTGCAACTGGCTGTCCTCCTCCTTTTCCATTCTGTCCTCTCTGAACAAACCTTCCACGACCACGACCTCTATGAACATAAGTCTGACGCAGATCAACAATAGGCGCAAAAGGCGACTCTCCCTGAGGTGAAGGTGGTAAGGTAACATATGGTACGACTGCCCTTCTCTGGCGTACCACGGTGTAAGGTTCTTAGGCACTAGGACAAGGTTCTACAAGGCATCAAACATGCCGTATTTAAAAATTTACATGTGCCAAACAACCTAAGCAAGGATCTTAACTAGAGAATTAGGGTTAGAAACAACAAGTAAACAATTTTACTTCTAATAGTTAGGGATTACAACCTTTATAGTCAGTTCCTTCGCTTCATAAGCTCCGAGTTGAGGTTCCTTCGCTGTGATCAACATTCTCCCGAAATCTTGAGAGGCTCCATGAAGTGAATGATGCATCCTTACTAGTAATCTTCACAATGCAAGATGATCTATCTTGAGGAACCACAAACCCAAGCTCTCTTTTCACTAATTAGGTATTAGTGAAGTGAACACCCTAATCTAAGTGGCTAGAATAGATGAGGATGATGAAGTAGGATTTTTGCTCTCTTTTATTTTCTAATTCTCATTTTAATTCATCACAAATGAGAAAGCTAGTGAGCTTTTGTGAGAGGAAGAAGAAGATGAATTGTGATGAATGAATTATTGTTGAGGTTAGAAATGCAACCAAGGATAAGCATGGCATGCTTAACCCTTGTAGAGAATAAACCATAGGCTAGGGTTAAGAGGTAGAGTTAACAAATATCTAGATATTATCTAAAGGGTGGACTTTAGTCAACACAAAGAAATATCTTAACTTTGATCCACAATTTAGAAATAACTAAAAAGAAAATGTTAACCCTTATTTAAACCCTAGCATGGTTTAATCTCATAACCCTATTTGCATGTGTAACTGTAACGTTTTAGAAATCGTTATGCGAATTTTCCCGTTTTAGGGTAAAATTGTCAGTTTTTCCTATTTTAACCCGATTTCGATCAAACGACCGTATAAGCTTGCCGAAACCTATTTTAGCTAAAATAAAGCTTGTGCGCAAACTTTGGGAGTATTTGGGAGGTTTTGGTTCAGATAGAATTTTTCCCAAATAAAATATTATTTTAAGCGGTATTTTGTGCACGTAAATCGGGAAATTTTTTCTCTTGTGAATAAATTAATTTTGTCACTAGAAAATTTTTGGAAACTTCTTTTTTAAATATCTAGATATTTTTGGAGTGCAAAAGAATTATTTTAAAAAGAAAAGAAAAGGTGTTAAGGTGACAAAGTGCATTTATTAGCTTTTATTACTCATTTTCCTAGCAATTTCTTCACCCAAAATTCACAAAAATACCCCCAACCTCCCCATGGCCGAGCCTTATCTCAAATTTCTGTCCAAAATATTTTCCAAGCTCATTTCTTCATTATTTATTCAAAATTCTTCAAAAGAATTCCAAAAATAAATCCAAAAATAACTATATAAAAATTAAACCATCATTCTCTTCACTAAGCTTGTTTGGATCTTCAACAAAACATGGGTTTTGGTGGCTAGGGTTGATGAAGCATGCTGGTTTTGTGAGTTCTTGAAGTGGTATAAATTCTATCCTTAATCCTTAATTCATTGCTTTAATCTTAATCTAGCTATTTTAGTTAGCTAATTATGTATTTTGTATAGCTTTTAAATCATGATTAATTCATTTATTTTTGTTTTAAGAAATTCATGTTAGGGTTAAAGTTTGTTTAAGTGATTAGTGTTCATTTAAAGCGTTAATTTATGCTTTGGAAAAGAATAACCTAGTAGAAAATGTTAATTTTTGCTAATGAACACTTTGGTTTAATTATGCAAATTGCTTACTAGGTTTTTGCTAAAACATAATTAGCGAGTGTTAAAAATATAGGAATGGTTTAGATAGCTTAGTTAAGCTATTTTAAGGTGTTTGTAATTGCTAGATATGCGTTAGCTTGAAACTAGTGTGAAATATTGCGATAGGTCGCTTACTAGGTTTCGGCGTTTTTCCGACGTAGGGTTCGTTTGGTCGTTGCGAGGTTATATCTAGTGTATTCCTTGTAATTTTTGTGTTGTGTTGCGCGATCGGGACGATCGGTGTCCAGACTTGGTGTTTTGTAGTTTAGCGACCCCAATTAGGGTTTTGGCCGGTATCGTGCGCGATAGATGCGCTAAGCGCGCAATGAATTTTTCCGGGCGTTTTCATCGCGTTTCGTTGTCTTTTCATCATTATAGGATATTTAGCTTATGTGTTGTATTTATGAAATTTTAGGTTCGCAAGCAGGGATTTCAGGTGCTTCGGACAAGGGGAAGCAGGTGGTCGGATTTTCATAGCTCGAGACCATCGGTGATTAGATTTAACATCTACGGGGAAATCGCCCGTATGGCGTTATGCGTCGGGGCGAATTTGATATGTTAGCTGCATAGTATTTGCATATTCTTTACTTTCATATGAATGTCATTGCATAGCATTATCTGTTGTAATTGACTCGTACCTTTAGATATAACACATTACTGACGGTTCATGTTGCACGAGCACTAAATATTATGCTACACCCACATCGTCAGTAATTGCCATGGCACGCACAAGCCGATATATTGTTGACACCTACATACGTGATACGGTAGTGGATAGGGATAGTTGTGGTAGTATCCCTTATCCCATTGTGCATATGCGATATTGTTGATACTTACATACGTGACATTGCTTTGGGCAGGAATAGTTGAGGTAGTAACACTTATTCCATTTCATGTATACCTTACTATAGCTATATTATATATCATGCACTCATATTGACATGTACACCCACATTGTCTATTATAGTTACATGTATATCATGCACTCATATTGACATGTACACCGCATATTTTCTCTATAGTTGTATGTACCCCAAGTGGTATTGTTTGATATATGATATTGAGTTGTTGATCCTTGCACTTATGACTTGCATCATACCTACTAGCTTACATGTAGATACTTAAACCTTGCTACAATTACATGTACACCTTATATGATGTTGCATTGTTTTTCGGAGGTTTTGGGAACCGCAAGATATATTCTAAAAAGCTGGATTCATTTAAATAGCGGTTTTCCCTTTATATGCTCATATTGATGTTTTATGTTGCATATATCAGTTTTACGTGAATTTTACGCATTGAGATATGGATTTCATGTGATTATGGATTTGAGGACCGTGGGGGATATTTTCAAGAAAACTATGTATTGTTTGAAAACCCGGTTTCTCTTGATATGATATTTCAGTGCGTCCACCATGTGATTTCTCGATTCTGAGATTTAGCTTTGATACCCGATTCGAGGAGCGGGAGGCACCGTCTGCGGGTACATGGTGGACCCGGTATGGTATCCCGGGACGAGTGGTGATTTCGTGGTGTAGACGATAAGCCTGGCGGTGGGACCACTACCTGCCGGTGATTGTATTTGGACTCGGCAGTTATCATGGGGATACCGACCGGAGTGAGGTATGACTTATCGTCAGGGCCAGTCATGGTGACAGCGCCTGAGTTATGAGGAATTACGTGTCGATACTAGACACGGGTTTCATGATGTTTCGAGTGTCGGTGTTTGACACTCAGGTTTTCATGAGACTTACAGGATGTGATGGCCGATCTGAGGATGCGGTGCCTGAGGATTTGGGATTTGATGTGTCAGTGAGGGACACTGGTGTTTTTCCATGCTGATGATTTTTGCATGAGATTTTATATTATATCATCCCACACTCAGGATTATGTTGATATGCATTTTTTCGTTTAGTTGTAGTACCCTGATGATGCACCTTTACATGATTGTTGCATATTCACTTATCATACTTATGCTATCGGATTACATGTGATAGATAGATCGCTGTTCGTGTATACTTGCGATTACTGTATGATGTTATTTACTATTCACGAGTTGGCAACTCACCCCCGTTGTTCCACAGTGTTTTCCAGGACTTACCCTCTGAGTAGTCGCGGCAGGGCGTCTTATCATCTCTACTTTTGCGGATACCGCTACGGTTGGCTGTGAGGCCTTGCTTTTAGGTGGGTTGCGGTTATCTGTTTGTACATTGTATATTTTTTTTTGTTGGATCTAGTATTCTCCATCTACCACTGTTGTATATGACTTAGAGACGACTTGTGAGGATTCAATGTTATATTTTGTGGTGACTTTGGGTGCCATGCTCGTGGGAGCCGGTTTTGTTGAAAAGTTTTACTTCTTTATGCAGTTTTCTTTTATATTTCTTCGCTTCGGCGTCGTATATATGTTGTGGTGGTTGTCTCCGCCATTGGGCATGATTTGCTCCCGTTTGGGATGCTTTTATTATTATCTATGTTATACCCGTTTTCGGGGTTAATTTTTACAAAGGAGGTGCTGCCGAAATTTTTAAGAACGAAAACTAAACTTAAAGATTTTTACTTGAAAATTTTCGAATGTTTAAAACTATGTTTTTTTTTCTGTTGATCCAGTTTTGGGTGGTTTATATTTCTGGGTTTCGGCTTACTTGAGTTGCGTACGCCTGTAGACGTTACGTAGTTTAAGTGCCGGTTATGGGCCAAATTTTGGACCGTGACAAAGTTGGTATCAGAGCGCTAGGTTTTTACCTTTCGGAGTGTAGGACGACCTTGGTATGGTGGAGTAGGTAGCTTAAGCAGAGTGACATAGCGTGTGTATGTTCCGCGGCATACTTACGACACGGTACTCCGCCTAAGTGACCTTAGGACTTATTGATTGAATTCCTTCCGTGATTGATATACACATCTTTGTGATTCGATTTCCGTTTCCTTATGGAATCTTGTTTCAATTTCCAACCTATATGCCGCCGAAGACTACGAGGGCACAGAGAGCGGCCGTGAGGGCCGAGGACAGAGTCGACTCGTCTGAGGCGAGGGTTGACCAGGGCGATAGGCCTGAGGTACCGGAGCACATGGCTATGATTGGAGCTGGTATGCAGGATCTGCGCCAGATAGTGGGTACTTTGGTAGAGGCCATCCGAGCGCAGGGGCAGGCAGTTGCTCCACCCGTTGCAGGGACCACGATGGTACCTACAGTTTCCGGCTGGAGGGTATGGCCCAGAAGTGGTGTGAGTCGTTGGAGAGGGGCAGAGCCGCTGGTCTTGCTCCTATGACCTGGGCTGAGTTTGTGACGTCGTTTCTTGCCCGTTTTCTTCCACCGAGCATCAGGGATGCGCGAGCGCATTGATTTGGGCCGTTACGTTAGACGCCGGGGATGACGGTGTTGGAGTATGATGTATTGTTTACTGAGCTGTCGGTGTATGCTCCGTACCTGGTGGCGACTGAGGAGATGAGGGTGAAGAGGTTTGTTCGAGGCCTGCTTACCCAGTTGTTCCTAGCCATCAGCATTCAGCATTGCGACACGTATGCGGCAGCTTTCGATGCCGCCCTTTTGGTGGAGGAGCATCTAGCTGAGTCATCGGTTGTTCCAGAAACAGAGACGACTCGTACGGATGTACCAGCACGGAGACCGAGGTTTGTCCGCAGAGGCAGAGTTCCTTCAGACTCGGGGAGTAGCAGAGACATAGGACGTGGCCAGTTATTCAGTTCTTATTCCCAGGAGGGACAACGACCGTCTTATGGATGCTTCAGTTGTGGCAGTTTACATCATCTTGTTCGGGATTGTACGGTGGTGCGTCAGAGAGGGCCAACAGTACCGCAGGTTACCTTACCACCTTCTCCGCCTCAGAGAGCGTTGCCTTTTATTCCTGTTGTTGCGCCGCGTCAGACTCCTGCTCAGAGAGGTCATGGTCATGGTGGTTTTGTGCCGAGAGGACGAGGTGGCAGAGGCAGAGGGCAGCCAGTAGCCGGTAGAGGGCAGGCACGGGTTTTTGCCTTGACTCACCGGGACGCTCAGGCATCCAATGTTGTGGTTTCAGGTACCCTTTCTTTATGTTCTTTTGATGCACATGTTCTTTTCGATCCGGGATCTACGTATTCGTATGTTTCTACGCACTTCGCGCCGAGGTTAGGCCGAGAGTCGTGTTTGCTGGATCAGCCGCTGGTCGTGACTACTCCTGTGGGAGAGTCGTTTGTTGCGCGTCATGTGTTCCGACCTTATGTTGTCCATGTTGGTGACAGAGATCAGTCCGTCAACTTGATCCTTCTTGAGATGTTGGACTTCGACGTTCTGCTGGGCATGGATTGGCAAGCTACTTGCTATGCGTCCGTGGACTGCCGCGAGAAGACAGTTAGATTTTGTTTTCCCGGCGAGTCAGTGTTTGTTGTGCAGGGGGATCGTGGTGCCGCCCCTCACAGTTTCATTTTTGTTATGTGCGCTAGTTGGCTTTTGAGGAGGGGATCTCGGGGATTCTTGGCTTCCATTCATGATACTGGAGCCACAGTGGAGTCGGTGGACCAGGTTTCTACCGTGCGAGAGTTTCCCGATGTCTTTCCCGATGAGCTACCTGGGTTGCCGCCAGAGCGCGATATTGAGTTTTGCATTGATCTGATTCCTGGCACGGAGCCTATTTCTATACCGCCTTATCGGATGGCTCCGGCAGAGCTTAGAGAGCTTAAAGATCAATTGCAAGAGTTGCTTGATTTGGGACTTGTGAGTCCGAGTGTTTCGCCGTGGGGAGCTCCTGTTCTATTCGTCAAGAAGAAGGACGGCAGTTTGAGGCTATGTGTGGATTATCGTCAGTTGAACCGAGTTACGGTGCGGAACAGGTATCCTTTACCCCGCATTGACGATTTATTTGACCAGCTCCAGGGTGCGAAACATTTTTCGAAGATTGATTTGCGTTCGGGTTATCATCAGTTGCGGGTTTGGAATGATGACATTCCGAAGACTGCTTTTCGTACGCGCTATGGGCATTATGAGTTTTTGGCGATGTCGTTCGGACTAACCAATGCGCCAGCAGCGTTCATGGATCTGATGAACCGGATTTTTAGGCCGTTCCTCAACCAGTTCATTATAGTGTTTATTGATGATATACTGGTCTACTCTAGGAGGCATGAGGAGCATGAGCAGCACTTGAGGATTACTTTGCAGATATTGAGAGAGCACCAGCTGTATGCTAAATTCTCAAAGTGCGTATTTTGGCTTGATAGAGTTGACTTCCTGGGTCATGTGGTGACTGGTGATGGTATTCTTGTGGACCCGAGGAAGATCGAGGCTGTACAGCTTTGGCCCAGACCTGTATCGGTGACGGAGGTCCGCAGCTTTTTGGGCTTAGATGGTTATTTTCGCCGTTTTGTGCAGGATTTCTCGAGTATCGCTGCACCGCTGACTGGACTGACCCGGAAGGGAATTCCTTTTCTCTGGACTGATGCGTGCGAGCAGAGTTTTCAGCAATTGAAGACTCGGTTGACGAAAGCAACAGTTCTTTCTTTACCTTCTGGATCGGGCGGCTATGTTGTTTATTGTGATGCTTCTCGATGTAAGTCCACGTTGCTCACCCCGGTTCTTATGGGGAGGCGAAAACGGCGAAAAACAATAATTTTGGCCCAAGGCAACATAGACTATAAACCGGATCTTTGCTAAACTAGAAACTAACAAACTACTAGAGGCTTTAACTACTATGCCGTAGAAATTATACCTCACGAAACCGGTCCTTCGGATCTTCATCCCGCTGTCCCGCTCGTCCGTCCAAGCTCCAAGGTATGATCCGGATCTTGGTCACCTCCGCGGCCTTCTTGAGTCGAAGACGATCCACCCGAGAGTTGTACACCGAGCTCCACCTCAAGCCGAGGCAACTAGGGCAACGAGATCGCTAATCTAGATGCCCTAGGTTGTGTAGAAGAGAAAGATGGAAGTGTTTGTCAATGAGGATTCTTTTTCTCTCAACACATGAGATCAAAAGAATTTATCAAGAGGAGGAAGATGGAGGAGATCAAGCAACCATGGAGCTTTTCTTTTCTTCTCACTTTCAAAAGAGAGAATGAGAGAAGAGAATAATGAAAAAGGATTAACTAAAGAAAATGAACCATGGTTGCAATAATACACAAAAACCATCATTACTAATCCTATCATGATAAAGTTGATGGCACTAATGACTTGACCATTTTCATAACTCAAGAAATAAAAAGAAAATCAAAGAAGAGTGTAGACCTCTCTTGAAGGTCAATGGTCAACTCCGGTCAACGGGTCAACAAAGTCAAGAGAGGTCATGGTGGTCAAATGGTCAATGCAATTAGCCATCACTAAACTATCAGTAAAAGGATTAGTAAACAATATTTCCGGCTCATAATGGTTTTGACCAAACGAATTGCTAAAACCCTAATGAGCCTGCCACATAATGGTTTTGGCCGAACCAACTGCCAAAACCCTAATCAGGCACCTCCTCCTTCATCGCTCCTCGAAACTGTGCATACACACCTGCATCCGCATTCCGTAGAATGCGAATGCAAAGTAGACAAATCAAATCCATCCGTGCAATACTAGGATCTGACTTAAACCAAATCCCACTAGTATTGCCTGCCCGAACAGCATACGCACACAAGTGCACGTAAGTGATCGCAGCCCTGCCGTAAAACCATACGGCCTCTACACGTTTCGCTCAGTGCAGGGAAACTCTCTGTGTGGGACTCTAAAGACTCGACACTACGCTGGCAGTGGGTTTAACCACAGACCGTAAGCGGCACTAGCTGTACGTAACGGTCCCCAGGTAGATGTCGATAAGAAAGCCTATGTGGGAAACCCATCCGAACTCCTACTGAGCCTATATGTGACAATCTCCGTACAGTCCGGTCTGTTCTTCTGATACATCGTATGGCGGGCCTAGGGGGTGGTGAACGTCAGTCCTATAATAGCGGTACAAGTCGTGTCGGAGTGTAGCCCAGAATACCCTGAGATAACACTGGAAACCTACCAGTATATCTCGCTTGCCCTGGCCAGGGACTACTTGTGTAATGGCTCTCCTAGACACAGCACGATGTCAACCCCCAATACCGGGAGAGACGAATCCTGTCTAACCGTCACTGCCTCCAAGTGCTTCGGGACTGCACCCAACTACTACCTGTTTGCACGACTCCTTTAAGCCGTGGTATGGTAGTAATCTAAGTACAGTGGGAACACACTCGAGGCGAAGTTGCAGTGTCAAGTCGGCGGACTAAGCTGTACTCATGTCTCCTGGGAACTGATAACTGACGATAGGTATAATACCAACCAACAGTTCCTGACGAGTCCTGTCCAGTGTACTCGTAACCTAATGAGCACCCGCATACTATCTCAAGTATGACGTACTGACGGCTGTGAGACAGACCGTCTCCCCCGCTGTGATGAGAAGCGCATACGCTAGTCTACTCCGGAGTATCGATGCCCTGTCTCGATAGTCCTACGACTGGGGACCTGTATAAGGATGTGCTTATGGATTACCCAGCCCCCACGAGTATGACTGCCATCATAACGCTGGTAATCAAGCAAAGATCCTAAGGGCTCTACTAATATGTATAAGCGATATGCTAAAAGAAACACATGCACATATTGAAGTAGAAACAAACCAAGTAGCATACTACCATTTTGAGCAAGATTGTCTATACAACTGTGAATATCCCAAGCTTCCATTAAGTAATATACAAGCCAGTATGATACAGTAATTTCCTCTAGGGAATATACACTAACAATCTCCCACTTGCACTAAGGCCATGTACTGGCAAATCGAAGACCTATCATCTCGATCAGCCGCTCGAACTGAGTCTGGGGTAGGGCCTTCATGAGTGGATCTGCAGTGTTGTTCTCCGTATTTACTCTCTTCACCTCGATCTCCCGGCGATCTACGATCTCCTTGATCAGGTGGTACCGCCTCAAAATGTGCCTGGACTTCTGATGTGACCCGGGTTCCTTCGCTAAAGCTATAGCGCCGTTGTTGTCGCAATACAGCGGTATTGGATCAACAATGGTAGGAACCACCTGAAGCTCCGTGAGGAACTTCTTCATCCAGACAGCTTCCTTTGCGGCATCGCAAGCAGCTATGTACTCCGCTTCCATTGTTGAGCCAGCAACGGTCTCCTGCTTGGAACTCTTCCAGCAAACCGCCCCTCCATTGAGGGTAAAGACATAACCCGTCATGGACTTGGAGTCATCCTTGTCACTATGGAAGCTGGAGTCAGCAAAGGCCTCGAGCTGGAGGTCTTTCCGCCATACACCAAGAACATCTCCTTAGTCCTTCTCAGGTACTTGAGAATGTTCTTTACCGCTATCCAGTGTTTCTCCCCTGGGTTCAACTGATACCGGCTTACAACGCTCAATGCGTATGCTACATCTGGTCTGGTACATAACATCGCATACATTATAGAGCATACCGCAGAAGCGTAGGGTATAATAGACATGCGATCCCTTTCCAAATCAGTCTTGGGAGACATCTCTTTGGAGAGGGTGATCCCGTGACAAGCCGGTAAATTACTGCGCTTGGAATCTTCCATACTGAATCTTTTCAGTATGGTGTCATTGTACCTTGACCGTGAAAGTCCCAACATCCTCTTAGATCTATCACGATAGATCTGGATCCCCAGAATGTAGTTGGCATCGCCAAGGTCCTTCATGGAGAACCTCTGCGACAAGAATCCTTCGACTAACTGTAGCATAGGAATATCATTTCCTATTAGGAGAATGTCATCCACGTACAAGACGAGGAATACCACAGTTCTCCGTACAATCTTACTGTAAATGCATGGTTCATCTGGGTTTTTGATAAAGTCGAATTCTTTGACAGTGTCATCAAAGCAGATGTTCCAACTCCGCGATGCCTGCTTAAGTCCATAGATGGACTTTAGCAACTTGCACACTTTATCGCTGCTCCCGCTCTGAATGAATCCTTCTGGCTGATCCATATAGACGCACTCTTCCAAATTTCCATTTAGGAAAGCCGTCTTTACGTCCATCTGCCAGATTTCATAATCGTGGAAGGAAGCAATGGCAAGAAGGATCCGAATGGATTTCAGCATAGCCACTGGAGAAAAGGTCTCGTCATAGTCCAAACCAGGTCTTTAACGAAAACCCTTTGCAACAAGTCTAGCTTTATAGGTCTCAATCTGCCCATCTACACCAATCTTCTTTCTGAAGATCCATTTGCAGCCTACGGGTTTTACCCCTTCTGGAGCAAAGTCCAAAGTCCAAACTTCGTTGGTGTACATGGACTCCATCTCGGTCCGCATTGCATCCAGCCATTTTACCGAGTCACCGCTCTGAATGGCTTGCAGGAAGATAGTAGGCTCACCATAATCCATGGTGCAATCCTCTCTATCCCTGTCTATGAGAAAACCGTAGTATCTCTCGGGCGGATGAGACTGCCTACTACTCCTGTGGAGTGGCGCTTGGATGTCCGGTTCTTTCGAACCCTCTGGTTCTACTAAGCTTTCAGTAATAGCTTGTGGCTCTGGAATTTCTTCCAGTTCTATTGATCTCCCACTTATCTGGTTTTCCAAAAACTCAGTTTCCAAGAAGCGGGCATGACGAGAAACAAAAACCTTTTGTTCCTCTGCATAATAGAAAAGATACCCCTTTGGAGTTCTTTGGGTATCCCACAAACTCACACTGTACTGAGCGTGCCTCGAGCTTGTCCGCATGCTGCTTTTTGACAAAAGATGGACATCCCCATATCTTAATGTGATTAAGATAGGGTTTCTTCCCACACCACATCTGATATGGTGTAGAAGGCACAATCTTAGTTGGAACTCGGTTCAAAATATATGCAGCTGTTTCTAGTGCATAACCCCAGAAAGATCGCGGTAACTCAGCCTTACTCATCATGGAACGAACCATATCCAATAGGGTTCGATTCCGCCTTTCCGATACACCGTTGTGTTGTGGTGTGTATGGAGGAGTAAGCTGAGTGAGAATTCCATTCTCTTTTAAGTAGCCCAGAAACTCGGCACTCAAGTATTCACCACCTCGATCAGATCTCAGTGTCTTGATACTTTTGCCTGTTTGTTTTTCAACTTCATTCTTGTATTCCTGAAATTTCTCAAAGGCCTCGGATTTGTGCTTCATAAAGAAGACATGCCCATACCCAGAGAAATCATCTGTGAAAGTAATGAAGTATGAATAACCACTTCACGCATGTGTAGACATTGGACCACACACGTCACTGTGTATGAGTCCCAAGAGCTCGCTCGCTCTTTCTCTGTGTCCAGTGAACGGAGTCTTTGTCATCTTTCCCATGAGACAAGATTCACAAGTGGCATAAGACTGATACTCGAACGGATCCAAGTATCCTTCTTTATGTAACTTTGTTAACCGTGTCTCATTAATGTGACCCAGTCTACAATGCCATAAGAAAGCCTGATTTAAATCCGAAGACTTTCTTGTAAGTGTGTTCTGGACACTGAAGACCTGAGCTTGATTCAAAACGTATATACCGTTTTTCAATGTACCTTACCTAATCAGAACTTGATTTAGGTGGATGTTAACTGCATCGCTTACAAAAGTAAAATCATATCCTTCCTTAGAAAGTAAGGATACAGATATGATATTACAAGTCACACCTGGTACATAAAAACAGTCACGCCGAATCAATATCTGCCCAGTTGTTAGTCCTAGATGATATTCCCCTACGGATTCAGCATACATGCTCATTCCGTTAGCAACCCTGAGAGTCATATCACCTTTCTTGATAACCCTACGGTTTCTCAGAGCCTGTAACGAATTACAGATATGAGATCCTGATCCGGTATCTAATACCCAGGAAGTAGGGTTAACTGACATACAGTTCTCTATTACAAACACACCCGAAGCCGAAGCCACAACATGCTTTGAATTCTGGCTACTGGCTTTGCAAGCCCTGTAATCCTTCTGCCCATGTTCATTCCCGTAATAATAGGAACATCCCACTTTTACTACATCCATTCCCGAAACTTCTGCCCTTCCCTTTCTTTCTACTTCCCTGGTTTCCTTCAGGGTAGTAGGTAGAGACTGTTGAACTAAGTCAGCATCTGACCCGTCCTTCAACGTGGTCTTCAGGTCCGTGAGCTCAAAAGAGCTGGTCTCCGTAAGGACGTTGCCCCTACAGATGACCCGATATTCAACCTCGCTGGAAGCAATTCGTTCGAGGTCTCATATCTTACGATACGAGATTGCTCTCCATATAAATCTTTATTATGGAGGAAGATAGAAACTAAGTCCATCTTCTCGTGCTGCCTCTGGTATGTACCATCAACTGAGGCTAACACGAGGCACTTGGCTTTCGTACAGTCTTCTTCCGATGTCCTACGGATATCAATATCCGTGACAGGGGAAACTGGACCTGAGACGGCAGGGGTTGGATCAGTCAAGAGGTGTCCCAGCTTGTCATGGGTAATGGACATCTGGACAGACCTTTGCCAGTCATAACAGTCAGATTCAGTCATTTTATTATCTAGATGTAACCTAGATGCGGTCACTGGGTCGCTGCAATTAAGAGAGAGAGAAGAAAACACTTAGCATGATGCTCTTGCAAGTTTAGATTGGTTTTTAATTTATCTAAACAGGATGGCTCCTACTGTCTCTCGAATCCCTCCTCAAACCATAAAGGAAGAATTAGTCGGGATCATTCTCACCGTACAATACTTGCTTAACCGTTCAGCCGGGCCAGTGTCGGTACTTTGAGGGAGGTTTTCCAACGCTTTCGCGAAGTTCCTTAATTAAGTAACCTCTTTTCCTTGTGGGCGTAGCCCCGCTAACACCTTTCTAGACACCTACTAGGTTTATAGCATTGATCGTTAAGTGAGAAAGTTCCCGAGGAGTAGCATATACTCACAGTAGGATCGGGATCCAAATATCATCGCGTGACAAAACTGAAGGAATCCTACCAGAATCATCACACTCCAAATGGTATGCAGCGCTGGCAAGTTTCAGTTCTTTTGAAACTCCCGATGTGGATTTTTACCCCATGCTCTTATGACCTTGACTTTGGCCAACAAATCATAAGTAGCATGTCAAGTTCTACCCGTCATTATCCAGGTTAATTTGAACCCACCCGCACATACCCTTGACTTTGGCCAACAAGGCAGTACGACTGTCCCAAACCAACGCATCTATCTATGCTACATATGAATACCCAATAGCTACCAAACACTGTGCCTTGACTTTGGCCAACAAACACAGCTTGAATACTATTGACCATCCATACGAAACGACGGAGGGCTACGAATGGTTTTGGCGAAACCGTGAACGTAGTGAACTTGAAATAATCGATGGAATGAGATAGCTTTTAAAAGGAGTGGTTCAAGCTCCGCGTTTCAAATGCTGGTTTTTGAAAAGAACCGAGTGGTTTTGAAAGTGTTCCAACGACTTTTACTTGGTTTATTTTCTTGCATTAATTCCAATGTGTCCCATCATTTAATCCTACCATTGCAGAAAACAACCAAAATATGGCATACACTTATGCCATCCGCATTCCCCAGGGGGCCCCGTCATCACCCGTTAGGTTACTTAACTAACGACAGAGCGGGGGCTGGACTAGCGCGGATGCAAAACATAAGCAACACCTAAATAGATATATTTATAGGTATATAGCAATGATAGCCAATACAGATCACAGATGAACACTTTGGATATAATAGGAACCCGCGATTCGTTCGAGCCTACAACGAAAAGCGGATTACACGGTCGCGATGAATAGCCAAACCCCACCCTAGACCCCTACGGGTGCGGCAAACTACCCGCCAAGTACCCGAAGCGAAGCAACCTCCCTCAACTCGTGAGTAGGCCACTCGGCACTTCGAGATACCTGGTAGTTTGTGCACCCCACCTTGGGTCTATCCTAGGAGCAAAAACAGCAAAAAGAAATTATATAATGACGGCTACAACCCCGACCCGGTTGTGCGGCCATACAAATAATATTACATCAATTTAAAATTTTTTACAATGAATGAAAGAAAATGAAACTCTCATCTCACATACATTTCCGGCTATTCATCCGCGACAATCCAACGAGTTCATATACACAAACCATCAACATTACAGATCACAGATATGTATAACCCCCACTAATCGACGCATAGCGATTAGTGGACGTTCAATACATATATCACATCACAGATAATATTCATTAGCCAAAGTGTACGGAATATCGATCAAAATACGGATTTGTAACCACCCTAAAAGTCAATTTGCTCTCTGGAAAATCTGGGTAGAAACAACATGCATTAAAAATCCCAAAACAGCCAAACTAAAACACTGCACAAAATCCGGTCCACGGCCGAGTCAACTCGGCCGCGGATCCGCGGCAAGAAGCATGTTCTTGCCGCGGAACCGCGGTGCTTTGACCGACACAGTGGACCGTTTTTGGGCTGTGTTTTTACAAAACCCTGAGACAAATTTTCATGTATGTTAAATCATTTTTAGAGCAGTATAAAAATTCGACAGAAACATAGTTTTTTTCCGGACTTGTTTTGTGATTTTTTCCGATCGATATTCTTAACACTTTGCTAACTTGCTAGTTTATGTTTAGCTAGGCTCTGATACCACTGTAAGTCCACGTTGCTCACCCCGGTTCTTACGGGGAGGCGGAAACGGCGAAAAACAATAATTTTGGCCCAAGGCAACAAGGACTATAAGCCAGATCTTTGCTAAACTAGAAACTAACAAACTACTAGAGGCTTTAACTACTATGCCGTAGAAATTATACCTCACGAAACCGGTCCTTCGGGTCTTCATCCCGCTGTCCCGCTCGTCCGTCCAAGCTCCAAGGTATGATCCGGATCTTGGTCACCTCCGCGGCCTTCTTGAGTCGAAGACGATCCACCCGAGAGTTGTACACCGAGCTCCACCTCAAGCCAAGGCAACCGGGGCAACGAGATCGCTAATCTAGATGCCCTAGGTTGTGTAGAAGAGAAAGATGGAAGTGTTTGTCTATGAGGATTCTTTTTCTCTCAACACATGAGATCAAAAGAATTTATCAAGAGGAGGAAGAAGAAGGAGATCAAGCAACCATGGAGCTTTTCTTTTCTTCTCACTTTCGAGAGAGAGAATGAGAGAAGAGAATAATGAAAAAGGATTAACTAAAGAAAATGAACCATGGTTGCAATAATACACAAAAACCATCATTACTAATCCTATCATGATAAAGTTGATGGCATTAATGACTTGACCATTTTCATAACTCAAGAAATAAAAAGAAAATCAAAGAAGAGTGTAGACCTCTCTTGAAGGTCAATGGTCAACTCCGGTCAACGGGTCAACAAAGTCAAGAGAGGTCATGGTGGTCAAATGGTCAATGCAATTAGCCATCACTAAACTATCACTAAAAGGATTAGTAAACAATGTTTCCGGCTCATAATGGTTTTGACCAAATGAATTGCCAAAACCCTAATGAGCCTGCCACATAACGGTTTTGGCCGAACCAACTGCCAAAACCCTAATGAGGCACCTCCTCCTTCATCACTCCTCGAAACTGTGCATCCACCTGCATCCTCATTCCGTAGAATGCGAATGCACAATAGACAAATTAAATCAATCCGTGCAATACTAGGATCTGGCTTAAACCAAAGCCCACTAGTATTGCCTGCCCGAACAGCATACGCACACAAGTGCACGTAAGTGATCGCAGCCCTGCCGTAAAACCATACGGCCTCTACACGTTTCGCTCAGTGCAGGGAAACTCTCTGTGTGGGACTCTAAAGACTCGACACTACGCTGGCAGTGGGTTAACCACAGATGCAAGCGGCACTAGCTGTACATAACGGTTCCCAGGTAGATGTCGATAAGAAGGCCGATGAGGTAAACCCATCCGAACTCCTACTGAGCCTGTATGTGACAATCTCCGTACAGTCCGATCTGTTCGTCCGATACATCGCATGGCGGGCCTAGGGGGTGGTGAACGTCCGTCCCCTAATAGCGGTACAAGTCGTGTCGGAGTGTAGCCCAGAACACCCTGAGATAAAACTGGGAACCTACCAGTATATCTCGCTTGCCCTGGCCAGGGACTGCTTGTGTAATGGCTCTCCTAGACACAGCGTGATGTCAACCCCCAATACCGGGAGAGACGAATCCTATCTAACCGTCACTGCCTGCAAGTGCTTCGGGACTGCACCCAACTACTACCTGTTTGAATGACTCCTTTGAGCCGTGGTAGGGTAGTAATCTAAGTACAGTGGGAACACACTCGAGGCGAAGTGACAGTGTCAAGTCGGCGGACTAAGCTGTACTCATGTCACCTGGGAACTGATAACTGACGATAGGTATAATACCAACCAACAGTTCTCGACGAGTCCTGTCCAGTGTACTCGTAACCTAACGAGCACCCACATACTATCTCAAGTACGACGTACTGACGGCTGTGGGACAGACCGTCTCCCCCGCTGGGATGAGAAGCGCATACGCTAGTCTACTCCGGAGTATCGATGCCCTGTCTTGATAGTCCTACAACTAGGGACCTGTATAAGGATATGCTTATGGATTACCCAGCCCCCACGAGTATGACTGCCATCACAACGCTGGTAATCAACCAAAGATCATAAAGGCTCTACTAATATGTATAAGCGATATGCTAAAAGAAACACATGCACATATTGAAGTAAAAACAAACCAAGTAGCATACTACCATTTTGAACAAGATTGTCTATACAACTGTGAATATCCCAAGCTTCCATTAAGTAATATACAAGCTAGTATGATACAGTAATGGCCTCTAGGGCATATACACTAACACTCGAGAGGGGCTCGGCTGTGTTTTGATTCAGCATGATAGGGTGATTGCATATGCTTCTAGGAAGCTAAAGAAGCACGAGCAGAATTACCCCACTCACGATCTTGAGATGGAAGCGGTAGTCTTTGCATTGAAGATTTAGAGACACTACTTGTACGGAGAGTCGTGTCAGATCTTCACGGATCACAAGAGTTTGAAGTATATCCTCCAGCAGCGAGATCTGAACCTGATACAACACCGATGGATGGAGCTAGTGAAGGATTATGATTGTGAGATCCTTTATCACCCGGGCAAGGCGAATGTGGTAGCTGATGCTTTGAGTCGTAGGCCCGTGGGTAGCTTGTCCCAGTTGAGCGCAGTTCAGTTTCAGTCTTTTACAGATTGGCAGCTCTTGTGTGATAGTAGAGTGCAGTTCGAGTTCACTTCCGCTGGGGAACAGTTTGCTCATGTCCGCGCCCGTCCACTACTATTTGATCGTATCCGTGAGGCGCAACCCAGTGATGCCCGTTTGTCTGAGATTCTTGAGCTTGCTCGGCAGGAAAGAGTTTCGGAGTTCATGGTTGATGACCAGGGTGTGGTACGATGCGGGACTCGCTTGTGTGTACCAGATGTTGATGGGTTGAGACGCGAGATCCTAGAGCAGGCACATCAGTTGGCCTTTAGCGTTCATCCAGGTTCCACCAAGATGTACCGTGACTTGAGAGACTTCTACTGGTGGGAAAGGATGAAGCGTGATATTTCGGACTTCGTTTCGAGGTGCCTGATTTGTCAGCAAGTCAAGGCTGAGCATCAGAGACCGGCTGGAGAGTTGCAGCCCTTACCCGTTCCGGAGTGGAAATGGGAGCAGATTTCCATGGACTTCATTGTGGGTCTACCCAGGACCAGTCGAGGGTATGACTCCATTTGGGTTATTGTAGACCGGTTGACGAAAGCGGCTCACTTTCTTCCAGTGAAGACCACTTTAGGTTATGCTCAGTATGCTCAGTTGTACATAGATGAGATTATGCGTTTGCACGGTGTTCCCAAATGCATAGTATCAGACAGAGGCACCCAGTTTACTAGCCGTCTTTGGCAGAAGCTTCAGGAAGCTTTGGGTACCCAGCTGAGTTTTAGTACCGCTTTTCATCTACAGACCGATGGCCAGTCGGAGCGGACTATTCAGACCCTGGAGGATATGCTCCGTGCATGTAAGCTTGATTTTGGTGGCAGTTGGGATCGTCACTTGCCGTTGATTGAGTTCTCCTACAACAACAACTTTCAGGAGACTATTCAGATGGCACCTTTTGAGGCTTTATATGGTAGGAAGTGTCGATCGCCAGTCTGTTGGACCGAGCTTAGTGAGAGTCTGGTTTTGGGACCCCAGCTAGTTCTGGAGACCACGGAGAAGATCCAGCTGATTCAGGATAGGATGAGAGCAGCCCAGTGCAGGCAGAAGTCTTATGCCGACCGTCGTCGTCGCAGACTTGAGTTCGCAGTGGGGGATCATGTATTCCTGAGGATTTCTCGAATGAAGGGTGTTATGCGATTTGGGAAGAGAGGGAAGCTCAGTCCCAGATTTGTAGGTCCTTTCGAGATCCTTGAGCGAGTGGGTTCTGTTGCTTATCGTTTGGCGCTCCCGCCCAGTTTTCCGGATGTTCACCCTGTTTTGCATGTGTCGATGCTTCGTAGATACCTTCATGATCCTTCTCACACGATTCAGCACGAGACCGTTCAGCTTGAGCGCGATCTTTCGTTCAACGAGCAGCCGGTAGTTATTTTGGATCGGCAGGTGAAGAAACGTCGTTCAAAGGTCTTTCCATCTGTGAAGGTTCTTTGGCGTAGCCCGACTAGTGAGGAGATCACTTGGGAGGCCGAGAGCGAGATACGGAAGAAATTCCCTCATCTTTTTGAAGGTACGCTTAGTATGAAATTTTAATTCGGGGACCGAATTTCTATAAGGAGGGGAGATTGTAACGTTTTAGAAATCGTTTTGCGAATTTTCCCGTTTTAGGGCAAAATTGTCGGTTTTTCCTGTTTTAGCCCGATTTCGATCAAACGTCCGTATAAGCTTGCCAGCGCCTAGTTTAGCTAAAATAAAGCTTTTGCACGATCTTTGGGAGTATTTGGGAGGTTTTGGTTCAGATAAAATATTTCCCAAATAAAATATTATTTTAAGCGGTATTTTGTGTACGTCAATCGGGAAATTTTTTCTCTTGTGAATAAATTAATTTTGTCACTAGAAAATTTTTGGAAACTTCTTTTTTAAAAATCTAGATATTTTTGGAGTGCAAAAGAAATTATTTTAAAAAGAAAAGAAAAGGTGTAAAGGTGGCAAAGTGCATTTATTAGCTTTTATTACTCATTTTCCTAGCAATTTCTGCACCCAAAATTCACAAAAATACCCCCAACCTCCCCATGGCCGAGCCTTATCTCAAATTTCTGTCCAAAATATTTCCCAAGCTCATTTCTTCATTATTTCTTCAAAATTCTTCAAAATTAAATCCAAAAATAACAATATAAAAATTAAACCATCATTCTCTTCACTAAGCTTGTTTGGATCTTCAACAAAACATGGGTTTTGGTGGCTAGGGTTGATGAAGCATGTTGGTTTTGTGAGTTCTTGAAGTGGTATAAATTCTATCCTTAATCCTTAATTCATTGCTTTAATCTTAATCAAGCTATTTTAGCTAGCTAATTATGTATTTTGTATAGCTTTTAAATCATGATTAATTCATTTATTTTTGTTTTAAGAAATTCATGTTAGGGTTAAAGTTTGTTTAAGTGATTAGTGTTCATTTAAAGTGTTAATTTGTGCTTTGGAAAAGAATAACCTAGTAAAAAATTTTAATTTTTGCTAATGAACACTTTGGTTTAATTATGCAAATTGCTTACTAGGTTTTTGCTAAAACATAATTAGCGAGTGTTAAAAATATACGAATGATTTAGATAGCTTAATTAAGCTATTTTAAGGTGTTTGTAATCGCTAGATATGCGTTAGCTTGAAACTAGTGCGAAATATTGCGATAGGTCGCTTACTAGGTTTCAGGGTTTTTCCGACGTAGGGTTGATTTGGTCGTTACGAGGTTATATCTAGTGTATTCCTCGTAATTTTTGTGTTGTGTTGCGCGATCGGGGCGATCGGGGTCCAGACTTGGTGTTTTGTAGTTTAGCGACCCCAATTAGAGTTTTGGCCGGTATCGTGCGCGATAGATGCGCTAAGCGCGCAGTGAATTTTTCCGGGCGTTTTCATCGCGTTTCGTTGTCTTTTCGTCATTATAGGATATTTAGTTTATGTGTTGTATTTATGAAATTTTAGGTTCGCAAGCAGAGATTTCAGGTGCTGCGGACAAGGGGAAGCAGGTGGTCGGATTTTCATAGCTCGAGACCATCGGTGAGTAGATTTAACATCTACGGGGAAATCGCCCGTATGGTGTTATGCGTCGGGGCGAATTTGATATGTTAGCTGCATAGTATTTGCATATTCTTTACTTTCATATGAATGTCATTGCATAGCATTATCTGTTGTACTTGACTCGTACCTTTAGATATAACACATTACTGACGGTTCATGTTGCACGAGCACTAAATATTATGCTACACCCACATCGTCAGTAATTGCCATGACACGCACAAGCCGATATATATTGTTGACACCAACATACGTGATACGGTAGTGGATAGGGATAGTTGTGGTAGTAGCCCTTATCCCATTGTGCATATGAGATATTGTTGATACTTACATACGTGACATTGCTTTGGGCAGGAACAGTTGAGGTAGTAACACTTATTCCATTTCATGTATACCTTATTATAGTTATATTATATATCATGCACTCATATTGACATGTACACCCACATAGTCTATTATAGTTACATGTATATCATGCACTCATATTAACATGTACACCGCATATTTTCGCTATAGTTGTATATACCCCAGGTGGTATTGTTTGATATATGATATTGAGTTGTTGATCCTTGCACTTATGACTTGCATCATACATACTAGCTTACATGTAGATACTTAAACCTTGCTACAATTACATGTACACCTTATATGATGCTGCATTGTTTTTCAGAGGTTTTGGGAACTGTAAGATATATTCTAAAAAGCAGGATTCATTTAAAGAGCGGTTTTCCCTTTATATGCTCATATTGATGTTTTATGTTGCATATATCAGTTTTACGTGAATTTTACGCATTGAGATATGGATTTCATATGATTATGGATTTGAGGACCGTGGGGGATATTTTCAAGAAAACTATGTATTGTTTGAAAACCCGGTTTCTCTTGATATGATATTTCAGTGCGTCCACCATGTGATTTCTCGGTTCTAAGATTTGGCTTGTGATACCCGATTCGAGGAGCGGGAGGTGCCGTCTGCGGGTACATGGTGGACCCGGTATGGTACCCCGGGGCGAGTGGTGATTTCGTGGTATAGACGATAAGCCTGGCGGTGGGACCACTACCTACCGGTGATTGTATTTGGGCTCGGCGGTTATCATGGGGATACCGACCGGAATGAGGTATGACATATCGTCAGGGCCAGTCATGGTGACAGCGCCTGAGTTAAGAGGATTTACATGTCGATGCTAGACACGGGTTTCATGATGTTTCGAGTGTCAGTGTTTGGCACTCAGGTTTTCGTGGGACTTACAGGATGTGAGGGCCGATCTGAGGATGCGGTGCCTGAGGATTTGGGATTTGATGTGTCAGTGAGGGACACTGGTGTTTTTCCATGCTGATGATTTTTGCATGAGATTTTATATTATATCATCCCACACTCAGGATTATGTTGACATGCATTGTTTCATGTAGTTGTAGTACCCTGATGATGTACCTTTACATTATTGTTGCATATTCACTTATCATACTTATGCTATCGGATTACATGTGATAGATAGATCGTTGTTCGTGCATACTTGCGATTACTGTATGATGTTATTTACTATTCACGAGTTGGCAACTCACCCCCGTTATGCCACAGTGCTTTGCAGGACTTACCCTCTGCGTAGTCGCGGCAGGGCGTCTTATCATCTCTACTTTTGCGGATACCGATACGGTTGGCTGTGAGGCCTTTCTTTTAGGTGGGTTGCGGTTATCTGTTTGTACATTGTATATTTTTTTGTTCGATCTAGTATTCTCCATCTACCACTGTTGTATATTACTTAAAGACGACTTGTGAGGATTCAATGTTATATTTTGTGGTGACTTTGGGAGCCGGTTTTGTTGAATAGTTTTACTTCTTTATGCAGTTTTCTTTTATATTTCTTCTCTTCGGCGTCGTATATATGTTGTGGTGGTTGTCTCCGCCGTTGGGCGTGATTTTCTCCTGTTTGGGATGCTTTTATTATTATCTATGTTTTACCCGTTTTCGGGGTTAGTTTTTACAAAGGAGGTGCTGCCGAAATTTTTAAGAACGAAAACTAAACTTAAAGATTTTTACATGAAAATTTCCGAATGTTTAAAACTATTTTTTTTTCCGTTGATCCAGTTTTGGGTGGTTTAGATTTCTGGGTTTCGGCTTACTTGAGTTGCGTACGCCTGTAGACGTTACGTAGTTTAAGTGCCGGTTACAGGCCAAATTTTGGGTCATGACAGTAACCCTAACATGTTACAATATTATATATCACATATATATTATATAATGTAACAAAAGAAAATAATACAATTAACATATATCACATATATATCAATGTATCATCAAGTGAGAAAAAGAATCATTTAAGTGAGCTTATATTAGTTAATGTAATGTAATATATCAAATACATATTTATACATTAAATTATCGAATCAACACTTGATCCGATAATTCGGCTATTTTGCAAATAACCGACTAATATAACATGTATCAGTTCATCGAATCAACACTTGATCCAATGACCCGGCTATATCACATATACCCGGCCGATATCTCATATCGCGAGAATCGAATATAGTATCACATACACGTATTATTCTCGGTCCCTCACATATCACATATGTGCTCCTACTCCATTTTGCCTGAGCCAGAAAACCTCTGTGTAGGACTCTAAAGAATTGTCAATACGCCGGTAGTAGGTGATGATCATATCAAACACTCATAAGATGCAAGCGGTCTTCTAAACGTAATTGCCACCCGGGTATTGAGCATCAGAAGATCAACAAGCAAGCCTGCACACACTCCTGTGAATCCAATTAGTAACACTAACGTACAGTCCGGTCTCTTCGTCTGATATGTCGCATATCCAGTCTTGGGGTGGTAAACGTCAGACCCCAATAACCAATAAGTCGTGTCGATGTGAGGCTCATAACGGGTCGAGAAACTACTGATAACACTTACCATTAAATCTCCATATCAGCCCTGGCCAGGGACTTCCAGTTATAGCCAATCGAACACAGCGCAACATCAACCCCCAATACCTGGAGAGATAAAAGCCCTCCTATCGCTCATTGCCTCCATATGATTCTGGACTGTACCCAAAAGCCACCGTTTTGCATGTTCTCATGAATGTGGTAAGGTGGAAATCAAAGCACTGTGGGAGTCACACAAGACTCTATGACGATCTCGGGTCTACAGACTAACCTGTACCTGTGTCATCAGAGAACTGCTATCTGACGATAGGTATAATACCATCTAGGAGTTCTCGGCGAGTCCGTTCAGTGTACCCAGACTCCACTGAGCACCCGTACACCATCTTTGATGTCAAACACCAATGGATATGGGATCATCCATCGCCCATCATATGGGTCAAGATGCTTATACGCTAGTCTACACTGGAGTATCAATGCCCTGTCTCGATACACCCTCGACTAGGAACAGTTATAGGATGTACTCTTGGACTACCCTGGCCCCACTAGTATGATCTGCATCATAGTCCTAGAGTGGAGTACATATCCTAAGGGCTTTATCAACATGTGAGAGCAAGATAGTAAACCAATACAAGTCAACATGTTAAGACAAAGTGAAACCAGATAGCATACTATCATGTTGACAAGAAAGTCCTCTCTATATATATCCAAGTATCCACTATAATATACATCATATGTACAACAATGGCCTCTAGGGCATATACATAACTAACAATCTCCCACTTGCACTAAGGCCAGCTGTTGTAGTATCTCATACCCAACATCTCGAAGAGTCTCTCAAAATGTATCTGGGGCATGGCCTTCGTGAGTGGATCCGCAGTGTTGTCCTTTGTGTCAACTCTCCTAACCTCGATCTCTCGGCGATCAACTATCTCCCAGATCAGGTGATACCGCCTCAGAATATGCTTGGATCTCTGATGGGACCTGGGTTCCTTAGCCAAAGCCACAACTCCATTGTTATCATAATACAAAGGTATTGGATACACAATGGACGGAACCACACCAAGTTCAGTGATGAACTTCTTCATCCAGACAGCCTCTTTGGTAACATCGTTGGCAGCGATGTATTCAGCCTCCATCGTCGAGTCTGCCACGGTTTCTTACTTGGAACTCTTCCAACAAACCTCCCCTCCATTTAGGGTAAAGACAAATCCGAGTGCGACTTAGAGTCTTCCTTATCACTTTGGAAGCTCGAATCGGTAAAGGACTCCACCTGGAGTTCTCCGTTACCATACACCAAGAACATATCCTTAGTCCTTCTCAAGTACTTGAGAATGTTCTTCACAGCTGTCCAATGACTCTGTCCTGGATCTGCTTGATACCTACTCACTACACTTAGTGAGTATGCTACATCAGTTCTGGTACATAGCATCGCGTACATGATAGAGCCTACTGCCGAAGCATAGGGTATCCCTTGCATGCAAGCTCTTTCCAAATCAGTCTTAGGAGACATCTCTTTGGAGAGAGCGAGTCCAGAGATCGTGGGTAAATTCCCACGCTTGGATTCTTCCATACTAAACCTCTTTAGTAGGGTGTCAATGTACCAGGATTGGGACAATCCCAATATCCTCTTAGATCAATCTCTACAGATCTTAATCCCCAAAATGTATCAGGCATCACTAAGATCTTTCATTGAGAATCTATGTGATAAGAAGAGCTTAACCAAGTGCAGCATAGGAACATCATTTCCTATCAAGAGTATGCCATCCACGTACAATACGAGGAAGACAACCTTACTCTCTGCAACCTTCTTGTATATACAAGGATCATCTACGTTTTGGATGAAGTCAAACTCTTTGACTACCACATCAAAACAGATGTTCTAACTCCGCACTGCCTGCTTCAACCCATAGATGGATTTAAGCAGCTTGCACACCTTTTCGCTGCTCCCACTGTCTACGAAGCCCTCTGGCTGAGTCATGTACACGCACTCCTCTAAATCACCATTTAGAAAGGCGGTCTTAACATCCATCTGCCAGATTTCTGTCACGGCCCGAAAGGTACGGAACGTGACTGGCACTTAAATTACGAAACGTCTCAAGGCGTCCGTAAAATAAGTAAGCCAAAGCCCAAAAATCAAAACCAAATAAGCAGAAGAGTGAAGGAAAAACCAATCAATTGAAAGCGAGTTTATCAAATAAGTCATATAAAACCTTTTTTAAAAACAATATCAATTTTTCCGAAAATTTCGGCAGAGTCTCCTTTGTAAATACTGGCCCCCAAAATGGGTACAACAAGAATAAATATGAATACAACAAATAAGGCATCCCCAAGCGGGAGCTAGCTCTTCGCCACAGGGCGGTCACAAATCCCACGCAATATAAAACAACAACATGCGAAATAATCATAAGGAAGCAAGAGAAAAACAGCATGTCGACTCAAGTGAGCTCGACCCCAAAATACAACATAAAAGTCCACAAATCTCGCATTCTCATCCCTAGGTCAATATACAACAATACTGGTAGATACAGTAGATGGAGTACTCTAGATACAAAGAATATACAAGGTGGTGCAAAAATAATAATATAACCCACCTAAGAGCAAAACCTCGAGTCCAGGAAAAAGAAGCAAGTGCGCCCGCCGCTACTGTACTGACGAAGCGGACCAGAAAAAGGCTGTGGCACAACGGGGGTGAGTTGCCAACTCGTGAGTAATAAATAACATCTACACAGGCTATCGTATGCACGCACACAAGCATCCTAGCATCTAAATACAGGTAAGGCAGGACATAATGGCAAGTATGTACGCAATATGAATATACTAGCAGGTATGAATGCAATGCGAATCAACTCGTGATCTGAATGTGTAAGTATAAGAAATCATGTTTTTTCCCTTTAAGAATCTCTTTTGAAATACCAGCACAATACCAATAGAATCAACAAGAACCTATGTCCAGCAACGACACCTCAAAACTATCACAAATCTCATATATCCATGTCATAGTATCTCTGGCCTAAGCCATCCGGCTGACCCAGCTCAATATCAAAATCTCATCATCTCGCGGCCACGGTCGGTATCCTCTGGATATCCGCCGTGCCAAACAGTCACCGGTAGGTAATCCGTCCCCTGCCAGGCTCAACGTCAACACCACATTCATCTTGCCCCGGGGTACCATACCGGGTCCACCATGTACCCGAGACGGTTCATCCAACTCCTCGAAACGGGTCTCGAAAACCACAGCAAACTCATGGTGGACGACACTTACATCACTAGAAAACCGCAATTTACATATTTTAAAAATATCATAAGTTTAGAAATTTTGCGGCTTTCCCACGAAATCCAGAAATATCATAGAATCTCAAGAAATCCTCATAAGTGCATATGTCAATGTAATGAATGCGTATGGTATCAATAATCAAGTTGCGATGCGTGATTAATAGATTAGGCATGAACAAATAATATGATGAAGTACATGCACATGAATATCAATCCTACGATTTCATTTTAAGGAATTAGAGGCCACAACACAAGTTTAAGTGTCAATTAGTAAAAGGTTTCAATTTAAAGGTTATCTAGTGTGGTGGCATGGCAATTACCAGGGTGTGTGTGTAAACATGAATAGTGCTCGTGCTGCATATAAAAACCTTGGCAATGGTGCAGGTGTCCTATAGAATGGGTTCGTATATGTATGCCAATATAAGGCATGAATGTAGCAAATAATCATACAAGTATTACACCCCTAATTACTAACATTACTAAGAATCTTATTAAGCTACTAAAACTATCGGGCGACTTGCGCCATCCAACGATAGTCCCCCGTAGATGTTACATCTACTCACCGGAATCCCTAGCTAGTCACGTCCAATCACCGCTTTCCCCTTTCGAGCCGCGTCTGACGTCTCCACGACCGAACCTGGAATTTACATCAATACCAAACATAAGGTTACATATCAAGAACGACGCAAAACCCAAACGAAGATACTAGCGTTCACAAGCTAGGTACAGCGTGCACAGGTGCGCGGAAAGAACGCGAAAATCGCAAAACTAACTAGAATCGTCGATTAGGTCGCCCGGAAAAACTGAAACCCGAACACTCAAAATCCGCACTCACACATCCTAAAAGTCATAGGATACGCTAAAAATGTCATCAAGACATCGGAATTAATTCATCACAATATTTTAATAAAAACTAATAAGCTAGAATTTGCAATTCGGTGCAAACATCGACAATTAGCAACAAAGTTAACACCATCTAACACAACAATCCAAACTAACCCACTAGATAGCCACTACACTAATTTTAAACCATTAACTATGCTTCAAAACATATATTCCACAACCAACCCTTCTCTTGATTTTGGTAATTAGCAATCACAATCAAAATTTCACACTAAATTAACTTAGATTAGCAAAATTTGAAGCCACTTAAGCAAAGTAACCTCAAGGATTGGTTTAGTAAACAACTAGATAGCTAATTAGCTTTAATTAACTAAATAATGGTTTCTAAAACCCTAATTAAAATTCAAGCCATGAACTAAAAAAACTAGGTTAGAAATTAGCACTAAAAATTAACACATTCAAGTTCTAATTAACACACTTTAAACTACAAATTAGCCATGGATTGAAATTATACCTCAACTAGAGATCTAGCAAGAACAATATGCCTCCAAAGATGCCATCTTTCTCCAAGATTTGAACCAATTAGGTTAGAGAAGAGAGGGAATAAGGTTTTGCTTTGAAATTGTGAAGGAAATTGTGGATTTTGATGGATTTTTGTGATAAAAATGAAGCAAAAAGGGAATGAGAATTGGGGAATTTTCTTGGGCTGTTGCTGTAGGATTTCTGAGCTGAGGAGGGAGTGGGGAGAGGTGTAGGGAAGTTGGGGAAAAGTGTAGAGAAGTTTCAAAGTCAAAAGACCAAGTCAAACAACAAAACCCATACCCAATTTAATATATTAAAGCCCTTATCATATCATTTTGTTCAAATGAGATGGGGAAAAATTTTGTGGGCTTGCTACTGAGGTAAGGCCGGCCTAGGGGTGAGGGGAGGGTGAATGGGGTTTTACAAAAGATTTTTTATGCAAAAAGACCCCCTACAAGTCCAAAATTGCAAGTTTTAGCTTAAATTCAATAAATTTCGTTTTCCATAATAAAATTAGTTAAAACTTAAAATAAAATACTAAAAATTTATGTTACAACTAGATTTTAATTAACATGATTTTAAAGCTTAAATTTAGCCCATTTAAATTTGTATTTATCGCTAATTTAATGTATTTTCTTACCGGCTTAAAATAATATTAAAAATTGAAAAATTAGGGAAAAATTTTAAACGACCAGAATTTCATAATTAACTCATTTGCTACTAAAAACTAGCAATTACCTATCCAAATTAGGTATAATTAGTCCTAAACTGCAAAATAACAAAAAGGACGGTTTTCGGAAAAATACCGAATTTTCACCGATTTTCAGGAAAACACCAAAACGACTTTTCAAGGCGTTACAATCTTCCCCCCTTGAAGAAATTCGGTCCCCGAATTTTAAAAAAATAACTACGCGTACCTTCAAAGAGATGGGGATATTTCTTTCTCATCTCGCCCTCGGTCTCCCAGGTAACCTCCTCGCTGCTCGGGCTACGCCAAAGGACCTTGACGGTCGGTATAACTTTCGATCTCAACTTCTTCACTTGCCGATCCAGGATGGCCACCGGCTGCTCTGCAAACGAAAGTCGCGCTCTAGCTGGACTGTCGGGTGCTGAATCGCATGCGAAGGGTCGTGAAGGTACTTGCGGAGTATCGAAACATGGAAGACGGGGTGAACATCGGGAAAGCTGGGTGGAAGGGCCAAATGATATGCAACTGCGCCGACACGCTCGAGAATCTCGAAGGGACCCACAAATCTGGGACTAAGCTTCCCCTTTCGCCCAAAACGCATCACGCCCTTCATCGGAGAGACTCTCAGAAAAACATGGTCGCCAACTGCGAACTCTAATCTGCGACGGCGCCTGTCCGCATATGATTTCTGCCTGCTCTGAGCCGCTCTCATCCGGTCTCGGATCAACTGTATCTTCACTGTCGTCTCCTCAACAAGCTGCGGTCCCAAAAAGCTGCTCTCGCTGAGCTCTGTCCAACAGACGGGCGATCTGCATCTCCTCCCATACAATGCCTCGAAAGGTGCCATCTGAATAGTATCCTGGAAGCTGTTGTCGTAGGAGAACTCAACTAGAGGTAAATGACGATCCCAGCTACCGCCGAAGTCTAAAACGCACGTTCTGAGCATGTCCTCGAAAGTCTGAATGGTCCGCTCTGACTGTCAGTCGGTCTGAGAATGAAACGCTGTGCTGAAGCTCAAACGAGTGCCCAAAGCCTCCTGAAGTCTCTGCCAAAGTCGGCTGGTGAACCGGGTGCCTCGATCTGACACGATACAAGTCGGTACTCCATGCAACCGCACGATCTTGTCGATGTAAAGCTGGGCATACTGAGCGAAGCTGAAAGTCGTCTTCACTGGCAAGAAGTGAGCCGCTTTCGTCAATCGATCTACGATCACCCAGATGGAGTCGTACCCTCGACTGGTCCTGGGTAGACACACAACGAAGTCCATCGAAATCTGCTCCCATTTCTACTCTGGAATGGGTAACGGCTGTAGCTCTCCTGCGGGCCTCTGGTGCTCGGCCTTGACTTGCTGACAAGTCAGGCATCTCGATACAAACTCCGCAATGTCCCTCTTCATCCCGTCCCACCAGTAGGTCTCTCTCATATCATGGTATATCTTGGTGGAACCGGGGTGGACACTATACACTGATCGGTGTGCCTCCTCAAGAATGTCGCGCCGCAATCCATCAGCATCTGGTACGCACAGTCTAGATCCATAGTGTAAAATCCCCTGATCGTCAATCACGAACTCGGAAAATCTGCCCTGTCCCATCTGTGCCATGATCTTTGAGCAACGGTCGTCACTACGCTGTGCCTCATATATACGGTCAAGCAACTATGGGCGTGCACGAACATGCGCGAGCTGTCCCCCTGTCTGAGTGAACTCGAACTCAACTCGGCTGTCGCATAACATCTGCCAATCTGCTGACGACTGCCTCTGCACTGCGCGCAAAAAGGATAGACTACCCCCGGGCCTCCTGCTCAAAGCATCTGCCACAACACTCGCCTTGCCTGGGTGATATAGGATCTCACAGTCGTAGTCTTTCACCAACTCCATCCAACGACGCTGTCTGAGGTTCAGGTCTCGCTGCTGAAATATGTATTTTAAGCTCTTGTGGTCTGTGAATATTTGGCACGACTCGCCATATAGGTAATGTCGCCAAATCTTCAATGCAAAGACCACTGCAGCCATCTCCAAATCATGAGTGGGGTAGTTCTGTTCATGCTTCTTCAACTGCCGAGAAGCATAAGCGATCACCCGGCCATGCTGCATCAATACGCATCCTAATCCCACTCACGAAGCATCATAGTAGACCACAAATCCGCCTGATCCCGAAGGCAAAGATAATACCGGCGCCGTAGTCAAACAAGTCCGTAGCTGCTGAAAACTGCGCTCGCACCCCTCTGTCCAAACGAAAGGAACTCCCTTCCGGGTCAAACCGGTCAAAGGTGCAGCTATACGGGAGAAGTCCTGAACAAAACGCCTGTAGTAGCCCGCCAGGCCTAGAAAACTACGGATCTCAGTAACCGATGTAGGTCGGGGCCACTGCTGAACAGCCTCAATCTTCTTCGGGTCCACACATATGCCGTCTCTCATAACCACGTGACCCAAGAATCCGACGCTGTCCAGCCAGAATGTACACATGGAGAACTTTGCGAACAGCTGGTGCTCCCTCAGAGTCTGTAACGTAATCCGCAAGTGCTGCTCGTGCTCCTCTCTGCTCCGGGAGTACACTAAGATATGGTCGATAAACACGATGATGAACAAGTCATGATACGGCCTGAATGTACAGTTCATCAAATCCATGAATGCTGCTGGGGCGTTGGTGAGTCCGAACGACATCACCAAAAACTCGTAGTGGCCGTAGCGCGTGCGGAAAGCTGTCCTCGGTATATCCTCCTGTCGAACTCGCAGCTGATGGTATCCTGATCGCAAGTCGATCCTCGAAAAATACCCCACACCCAGAAGCTGGTCGAACAAATCATCAATGCGTGGCAACAGATATCTGTTCCGAATGGTAACTTTGTTCAGCTGGCGGTAGTCGATACATAAGCGTAAACTTCCATCCTTCTTCTTGACAAACAGGACCGGAGCACCCCACGGAGAAACACTAGGTCGAATAAGCCTCTTATCTAACAATTCCTGCAACTGATCCTTCAGCTCTCGAAGCTCTGCCGGGGCCATCCGATAAGGAGGTATAAAAATAGGCCCCGAGCCGGGAATCAAATCGATGCAGAACTCAACGTCGCGCTCAGGCGGTAGCCCAGGTAGCTCATCAGGGAAAACATCAGGGAACTCACAAACAACCGGGACCCGGTCCAACGGAACCTCTGCAGCTCGAGTATCACAAATATACGCTAAAAATCCCTGACATCCCTTCCGCAAGTGCTGACTAGCGCGAAGAGACGAAATCAAGCTGGGAAGGGTGACGCTGCGGTCTCCCTGAATAATAAGGACTGGCTCTCCCGGAAAGCTAAATCTGACTGCCTTCTCACGGCAGTCCACTGAAGCATAACAAGTGGCTAGCCAATCCATGCCCAGAAGCACATCAAAGTCCAACATATCGAGGAGAATCAAATCAACCGATGAATCCCTCTCCCCGATACGAACGGAACACAAACGAAATACAAAACGAGCGACAAACGACTCGCCTACCGGAGTAACAACAACAAGCGGGTGATCTAACGACGACAACTCACAGCCCAACATCGGTGCAAAGTGTGTAGAGACGTACGAATGTGTGGAACCTGGGTAAAATAACACCCGTGCGTCAAAAGAACAAACTGGCAAGGTACCTGTCACAACGGCATTGGATGCCTGCCCATCCTGCGGTGTCAAAGCAAAAACTCGGGCATGTCCTCCACCGATAGCGGGCTGACCTCGACTTCGGCCTCTGCCTCCTCATCCTCTCTGAACAGGACCGCCGCGTCCACGGCCTCTGGGTGCACCTATCTGACGTGGAGCATCTCCAGTGGTAGGAAGTAGAGCTCTCTGAGGAGGGGGTGGTGATTGTGGTAGGGTCATATGCGGAACTGTCGCTGCTCCCTGTCGTCTCGCCGGACAGTCTCTGACAAGATGATGCGGACTCCCGCACCCAAAACACCCTGGCGACGGCTGCTGTCCTGGGGATAAGAACCATATAACTGTCCCCGACCAAATCCTCTGCCAGGCCTATCTCTCGGAAAAAATCTGGCGCGCTGCCTCTGAGACGGTACATCGGTGCGAATCCTCTTCGGCCCAGAAACGGCCAAAGTCTGTGATATGCATGCCTCCATCCGTAATGCCGTATCCATAGCAGCTGAATAAGTGTCGTAGTGCTGGGCGCCAATGGCAAGATATAGCTGGGCATCAAGTCCCTGTACGAACCGCTTCACCATCTTCTCTTCGGTATCCACCAAATACGGAGCATATCGGGATAACTGTGTAAACTGGATGTCATACTCAGACACCGTCATCCCAGGTGTCTTGACTAAGGCCTCGAAGCTACGAGCTCTGGCGTCACGAACGATCTCATGGAGGAAATGAGCTAGAAAGACCGCTGTGAACTCGGCCCACGTCATTGGCGGTAGACCTGCAGCTCGACCTCTCAAGACTGACTCCCACCATGTCTGCGCGAGACCCTCTAGTCGGAAACTCGCAAGCTCTACCCATCGATCATCCGAACATCTCAGCGAACGATAGATCCTGGCTAAACTGTCAAGGAACGTCTGTGGGTCCTCCGCTGCCTCGATGCCGGTGAATACTGGAGGTCTCAGCCTCATGAAATCCTGTAGCGAAACCGGGATGGTCACGGCGGTAGTAGTAGGAGCAGGTATCATAGCAGTCTGGGATGTAGTAGGTGCGTCATCCGGCCTCGGTGTACGACTGGCTGCAACTAGGGATCCTACCATCTGACGTAGCTCCTGCATACCCCCCATCATCTGTCGCAACTCCTGCATACCAGTCTCAAGCCTATCCATACGGCCTGGGGAAGGTGGATCGGTCTGTCCCTGCGGCGTATGTATACCCCCCTGCTCAGTCCTCGTCTCGGACGAGCCTGCTCGGATCTCATCACGGGTGGCAGTCCTCTGTGCCCTCGTAGCCTTCGGCGGCATGGTGGCTGTTACAAGAACAGGACGATAAGAACAGTGCAATAGAATCATTGGATACCCGGAATTGAAGAAGGAATTTCAAGCTAGTATATCCTAAAGTCACATATGCGGAGTACCGTATCGCAAGTATGCCGCGTACATACACACGCTACGTTACCCTGCTTAAGTCACTTACTCCATCTAATAAGGTCATCCTACACTCAGTAAGGTAAAACCTATCGCTCTGATACCAACTTTGTCACGACCCGAAAGGTACGGAACGTGACTGGCACTTAAATTACGAAACGTCTCAAGGCGTCCGTAAAATAAGTAAGCCAAAGCCCAGAAATCAAAACCAAATAAGCAGAAGAGTGAAGGAAAACCAATCAATTGAAAGCGAGTTTATCAAATAAGTCATATAAAACCTTTTTTAAAAACAATATCAATTTTTCCGAAAATTTCGGCAGAGTCTCCTTTGTAAATACTGGCCCCCAAAATGGGTATAACAAGAATAAATATGAATACAACAAATAAGGCATCCCCAAGCGGGAGCTAGCTCTTCTCCACAAGGCGGTCACAAATCCCACGCAATATAAAACAACAACATGCGAAATAATCATAAGGAAGCAAGAGAAAAACAGCATGTCGACTCAAGTGAGCTCGACCCCAAAATACAGCATAAAAGTCCACAAATCTCACATTCTCATCTCTAGGTCAATATACAACAATACTGGTAGATACAGTAGATGGAGTACTCTAGATACAAAGAATATACAAGGTGGTGCAAAAATAATAATATAACCCACCTAAGAGCAAAACCTCGAGTCCAGGAAAAAGAAGCAAGTGCGCCCGCCGCTACTGTACTGACGGAGCGGACCAGAAAAAGGCTGTGGCACAACGGGGGTGAGTTGCCAACTCGTGAGTAATAAATAACATCTACACAGGCTATCGTATGCACGCACACAAGCATCCTAGCATCTAAATACAGGTAAGGCGGGACATAATGGCAAGTATGTACGCAATATGAATATACTAGCAGGTATGAATGCAATGCGAATCAACTCGTGATCTGAATGTGTAAGTATAAGAAATCATGTTTTTTCCCTTTAAGAATCTCTTTTGAATTACCAGCACAATACCAATAGAATCAACAAGAACCTGTGTCCAGCAACGACACCTCAAAATTATCACAAATCTCATATATCCATGTCATAGTATCTCTGGCCTCAGCCATCCGGCAGACCCAGCTCAATATCAAAATCTCATCATCTCGCGGCCACGGCCAGTATCCTCTGGATATCCGCCGTGCCAAACAGTCACTGGTAGGTAATCCGTCCCCTGCCAGGCTCAACGTCAACACCACATTCATCTTGCCCCGGGGTACCATACCGGGTCCACGATGTACCCGAGACGGTTCATCCAACTCCTCGAAACGGGTCTCGAAAACCACAGCAAACTCATGGTGGACGACACTTACATCACTAGAAAACCGCAATTTACATATTTTAAAAATATCATAAGTTTAGAAATTTTGCGGCTTTCCCCCGAAATCCAGAAAAATCATAGAATCTCAAGAAATCCTCATAAGTGCATATGTCAATGATAATGAATGCGTATGGTATCAATAATCAAGTTGCGATGCGTGATTAATAGATTAGGCATGAACAAATAATATGATGAAGTACATGCACATGAATAGCAATCCTACGATTTCATTTTAAGGAATTAGAGGCAACAGCACAAGTTTAAGTGTCAATTAGTAAAAGGTTTCAATTTAAAAGTTATCTAGTGTGGTGGCATGGCAATTACCAGGGTGTGTGTGTAAGCATGAATAGTGCTCGTGCTGCATATAAAAACCTTGGCAATGGTGCAGGTGTCCTATAGAATGGGTTCGTATATGTATGTCAATATAAAGCATGAATGTAGCAAATAATCATACAAGTATTACACCCCTAATTACTAACATTACTAAGAATCTTATTAAGCTACTAAAACTATCGGGCGACTTGCGCCATCCAACGATAGTCCCCCGTAGATGTTACATCTACTCACCGGAATCCCTAGCTAGTCACGTCCAATAACCGCTTTCCCCTTTCGAGCCGTGTCTGACGTCTCCACGACCGAACCTGGAATTTACATCAATACCAAACATAAGGTTACATATCAATAACGACGCAAAACCCAAACGAAGATACTAGCGTTCACAAGCTAGGTACAACGTGCACAGGTGCGCGGAACGCACGCGAAAATCGCAAAACTAACAAGAATCGTCGATTAGGTCGCCCGGAAAAACTGAAACCCGAACACTCAAAATCCGCACTCACACATCCTAAAAGTCATAGGATACTCTAAAAATGTCATCAAGACATCGCAATTAATTCATCACAAAATTTTAATAAAAACTAATAAGCTAGAATTTGCAATTCGGTGCAAACATCGACAATTAGCGACAAAGTTAACACAATCCAACACAACAATCCAAACTAACCCACTAGATAGCCACTACACTAATTTTAAACCATTAGCTATGCTTCAAAACATATATTCCACAACCAACCCTTCTCTTGATTTTGGTAATTAGCAATCACAATCAAAATTTCACACTAAATTAACTTAGATTAGCAAAATTTGAAGCCACTTAAGCAAAATAACCTCAAGGATTGGTTTAGTAAACAACTAGATAGCTAATTAGCTTTAATTAACTAAATAATGGTTTCTAAAACCCTAATTAAAATTCAAGCCATGAACTAAAAAAACTAGGCTAGAAATTAGCACTAAAAATTAACACATTCAAGTTCTAATTAACACACTTTAAACTACAAATTAGCCATGGATTGAAATTATACCTCAACTAGAGATCTAGCAAGAACAATATGCCTCCAAAGATGCCATCTTTCTCCAAGATTTGAACGAATTAGGTTAGATAAGAGATGGAATAAGGTTTTGCTTTGAAATTGTGAAGGAAATTGTGGATTTTGATGGATTTTTGTGATAAAAATGAAGCAAAAAGGGAATGAGAATTGGGGAATTTTCTTGGGCTGTTGCTGCAGGATTTCTGAGATAAGGAGGGAGTGGGGAGAGGTGTGGGGAAGTTGGGGAAAAGTGTAGAGAAGTTTCAAAGTCAAAAGACCAAGTCAAACAACAAAACCCATACCCAATTTAATATATTAAAGCCCTTACCATATCATTTTGTTCAAATGAGATGGGGAAAAATTTTGTGGGCTTGCTACTGAGGTAGGGCCGGCCTATGGGTGAGGGGAGGGTGAATGGGGTTTTACAAAAGAATTTTTATGCAAAAAGACCCCCTACAAGTCCAAAATTGCAAGTTTTAGCTTAAATTCAATAAATTTCGTTTTCCATAATAAAAATTAGTTAAAACTTAAAATAAAATACTAAAAATTTATGTTACAACTAGATTTTAATTAACATGATTTTAAAGCTTAAATTTAGCCCATTTAAATTTGTATTTATCGCTAATTTAATGTATTTTCTTACCGGCTTAAAATAATATTAAAAATTGAAAAATTAGGGAAAAATTTTAAACGACCAGAATTTCATAATTAACTCATTTGCTACTAAAAACTAGCAATTACCTATCCAAATTAGGTATAATTAGTCCTAAACTGCAAAATAACAAAAAGGACGATTTTCGGAAAAATACCGAATTTTCACTGATTTTCAGGAAAACACCAAAACGACTTTTCAAGGCGTTACAATTTCGCAGTCATGGTATGCGGCAATGGCAAGTAGGATCCGGATTGACTTAAGCATAGCCACTGAAGAAAAGGTTTCGTCATAATCCACACCTGGTCGTTGACGAAAACCCTTTGCAACAAATCTAGCATTGAAAGTCTCAACTTTTCCATCTACACCAAGTTTCTTCTTAAAGATCCATTTGCTCCCAATGGGTTTTACTCCTTCAGGGGCAACTTCCAAATTCCATACTTTGTTGGTGTACATGGATTCCATCTCAGATCGCATTGCGTCCAGCCATTTCACAGAGTCACCACTCGTGATGGCCTGCTCGAAGCTAGTCGGGTCATTATCTTCCATGATGCAATTCTCGCTACCACCATCGATGAGAAAACCGTAGTATCTTTCAGGTAGATGAGGAACCCTACTAGATCGTTGGAGAGGATGGGGTTCGTCAGGAACTACTGAATCCTCTGGTTCCACCAAATCTTCTGTTGCGGTTTGTGTACCTGGAACTTCTTCCAGTTCTACCTCCTCGCCACTAATTTCCTTTGCAAGAAATTCCTTTTTTAAAAAGGTAGCATGTCGAGAAATAAACACCTTTTGTTCTTCAGTGTGGTAGAAGATATACCCTTGTGAGTTTTTGGGATATCCTACAAACTTGCACAGGACAGACCTTGCCTCGAGTTTGTCCGGATTGTGCCTTTTGAAATAGGTTGGACAACCCCACATCTTAACATAATTAAGAGATGGTCTCTTCTCCTTTCTTATCTCATACGGAGTGGTAGGCACTGATTTGGTAGTAACCATATTCAATAGGTGTATGGCTGTCTCAAGCGCATACCCCCAAAAGGAAATAGGCAACTCAACAGTGCTCATCATAGAGCGCACCATATCTAATAGAGTGCGATTCCTCCGTTCCGATACACCGTTGTGCTGTGGTGTATAAGGAGGAGTAAGCTGAGAGAGAATCCCATTCTCTTTTAGATAATCCAGGAACTCATTGCTCAAGTATTCTCCTTCTCGATCAGATCGAAGGATCTTAATACTTTTACCCGTTTGGTTCTCGACTTCGTGCTTATATTCTTTGAATTTCTTAAAAGCATCAGACTTGTGTTTTATCAGGAACATATGTCCGTATCTTGAGAGATTGTCAGTGAATGTAATGAAGTACGAGGAACCATTTCTGGCATCTGTAGACATAGGACCGCATACATCACTATGTATCAGTCCTAAGAGTTCTGTAAGTCTTTCTCCGTGTCCAATAAACGGAGTTTTGGTCATTTTTAGACTTTAAGACATGAATGGCAAGTTTCATAAGATGATAATTCGAACGGATTCAAATATCCATCCTTATGCAACTTAGCTAGTCGTGTCGCATTGATATGACCTAGTCTACAATGACACAAGAAGGATTCGTTCATTTCTGAACTCTTCCTCTTGTGTGTGTTTTGTACATTAAGAACCGTTGTTTGGTATAGAATGTATATGCCATTATTTAGCGAGCCTGATCCAATCAACTTTTGATTCAGGAAGATGTTCATAACATTATTCTGTACTACAAAATTATAACTCAATAAAGAAACTGATATAAGATTGCATATCAGGGTTGGAATGTAATAGCATTCGTTCAGAATCAATGTATTACCATTTGGCAACACAATATTCGCCAACTGCTTTGGCTGCAACATTTGCACCATTCCCTACTCTTATGGAATGATCACCTTCTCCCAGTTCTCTACCTTTCTATAGCCCATGTAACATATTACATATGTGGGATCCCGATCCGGTATCTAATATCCAGGACGTAGAGTGAACTGAGAAACAGTTCTAGATAACTAACACACCTGAAGAAGATGCATCATCATGCTTGTTCTTCGTTTAGGCGGCTTGGGAATCCGGATATTCCCTTGTTTCCTGTTCAGTCTTATAACATTTATATGAAAGAATGGAACCAACGTTCTCCTGCTCAGTATAATAAGCGGGTTCAGTCAATACATCCATATTATTATCTTGATTAAGGCCGGACATGGTCGCTACCTAGAGAGAGAGAGAGAAGAAAACACTTTTGCATATGCTCTTGCAAGATTAGATTGGTTATTATCTTATCTAATCAGGATGGCTCCCGCTATTTTCATCAAATCTTCCTTAAAACCCTAAAAGGTAAGACTAGCCGAGATTAATTACACCTTACAAGTTCGCCAATCTTTCAGCCAGGCCAGAGTTGGTACTTTGAGGGAGGCTCCCCGTGCTCTAGCACAGACCTAATTAAAATAAACCTCATTTTCCTAGAGGCATAACCCCGTTAACACCTTTCTAGACACCTACTTGATCGGCTAATTGTTTTGTGTAAAACTCTCCCTGGAGTAACTTTTACTCGCAGTGGGTATCGGGATCCAACTATCTCATAGAAGGTATGCAATCTCATTGCAAATTTCAACACTTGAAATTCTCGATAATGATTTTTCCCCTAACCCCCTATGACCTTGACAAAGACCAACAAACCATAAGACGCTAGACAAGTTCAACCCATCATTTCCCGATTGAATTAAACCCACCCGTACAACCATTGACAAAGGCCAACAAGGTCTATGACTACCCTAATCCAATCGCATCTCATGCTTAAATAGATAAGTACTAGTCAGCTACCGCACACTACGTCTTGACAAAGGCCAACAAACGCAGCACGAATACTAAATAGTCTTTATCTGAAATGACGTAGAGCTACGCAGGTTTTTATGAAAACCATGAGCGTAATAAACTTAATATCGTTGTAGAAACAAGTGTTTTTTAGGCTTTTTCTAATTTTGCTAAAGAGGTCACTCCCGGTGAAGGGATCTCGGCTCTTTCCTAATCGAATAAGGTGCTGGATATTTCACAAATACCACTATGCAAAGCAAGAACTATAGAAGCAATCAAAAAACAAAACCGAGTGAGTTGTAGCATCTGCTATTTTCGCTAAAGAGGTCACTCCCGGTGAAGGGATCTCGGCCCTTTCCTTATCGAATAAGGTGCTGGATATTCTACAAGGAATACCGCTATGCAAAGCAAAAACTAGAGCTACCCTTTTGTTATAAATTTGATATACAACATCTTATAGGTTTCTTTTTCTTTCATTAATCTCATTAATGAATCCCATCATTTAAGTTTCCTATGCATCATAGAAGAAACGAAAATACAACGTATGCTTATGCCATCCGCATTCGCCACAGTGTCGCGTTATGCACCGTTAAGTTACTTAACTAACGGCATACCGGGACGGGACTAGCGCGGGTGTAAAACATAAGCAACGTTTATTATATATCATATATATACAATAATAAAGCATTCGTCTCAGGCATATAATATGATCACATCACATAATATCAGCAGCAGAAGATAACATAAGAAATATTGGATCTACTAGGAGGCCCGTATTTTCTTTTGATCCTGTATAAAACACGGATTCCACGGTCGCGATGAATAGCCAAGCCCACATCCCTAGACCCCTACGAGAGCGGCAAGCAACCCAACCAATTCTAGGGTTAGGAGACCTGGTCTCGACTCCTCGAGATGGCCTCCCACTGGACCTTAGAACCCGATTAGTTGTGCTATCCTCCTTGGGTCTATCCTAATGCGGAAAAGTAAATAATATACAATGGTGACATCATCCTCAACCCGGAACTGCCCCAATAAAAGAATATTACAGAATGAAAATAAAAACCCTCATCTCACATAAAACCCCGGCTATTCAAATCACAATGATCCAAAATAACATATCACATCAACCAGATAACATCACATGTCATCAACGTAAGTAAATATGCATATCCCAATTGTCATTGATCTATAGCAAACGAAACCGGCGATACACCACATATTACACTTACGGTCGCAGAAAAGAAAAATGAAAAACTACAACAATTGGAATCATGACTGCCCTTAGAAAACACAAACCCAGGATATCACATATCCAAGATTTCATGCCTAACAATGTAAAGCTCGCATTTAGGTCTCACCCATGAAAACACGTTTTCAAAATAAGTCGGATAATTCAACAAGATTTCCGATTACACCCGAGATCGAAATGTTAGATTTACACGCAACAAACAAATTTGTAGATTCCAATTATTGTATCACATTACAGAAAGCTAGACGACGTTAAACAATTCAATCGAAACAACGAATTCCAAAAATTCCCAGAAAGCTCAACACTTGAGCACTGTTAAAATTAACCAGAGACATAGCATAGCACCTACGGACCTACAGCTCGGGCACTTAAATTACGAAACGTCTCGAGGCGTACGTAATCTAAGTAAGCCAAAGCCCAGACATCAAAACAAAATAGAGTAGTAGAGTGAAGGAAAACCAAGATTTTTGAAAGCGATTTAAAACAAATACATCACATCAAGCTTTTTTTAAAAGCAACATCATTTTCCGAAAATTTCGGCAGAGTCTCCTTTGTAAATACTCGCCCCAAACGGGTAAAAAATAGGAATATATGTAAAACTTGAAATAAGGCATCCCCAAGCGGGAGGTAGCTCTTCGCCCAAGGCGGACTCAAAATCACACGCAATATAAATATCATCACTGTGCAAAATAAGCATATAAGGCATAAAGCAATAAAATATCATATCGGCTCAAGTGAGCTCGACCCAGAGATACAAAATATCAATACACAAATCTCACTGTCTCGCCTCTAAGTCGCTAATACAATAATACATGTGATAGATACGGTAGATGGAGTACACTAGATACAATACTGATACAAGGTGGCAACAAAATAACCCCGCAACCCACCTACGAACAATGCTGCGAGTCAAAGCAAAAGGAGCAAAGAGGAGGTGCGCCCGCCACTACTGTGCTAACGGGTCGGACCTGCAAAACACTGTGGCACGACGGGGGTGAATGACCAACTCGTGAGTAATAAGTAACATCTAATAAGGCTATCGTAAGCATGCACACAATTCATCACAGTCTACAAAATACTAATATGATGCGATGTAATAATATGTATGCAACATGAATGCAATAAACAACACGAGATCTGAATATAATTAACATGGTAAATCTGTATTCTTATCTGAGTAGAACATCTGTAATTTAGTTTTAGTACATCAATGAAATCAATATAAATCTGTGTCAAGCATCGACACTAAATATAAATATCTCATTTATTCTGGGCTCTGGCAATCCGGACTGGCCCGTAAATCTGATCTTGGGGCTCCGGCAATCCGGACTGGCCCAAATCATCATAACTCAAGACTGCGTCGGTATCCTCCGGATATCCGCCGCGTCATAAATAACCGGTCGGTAGTGCTCCCCTGCCGGGCTCAACGCCATCATCTACGACCATCTTGCCCCGGGGTACCGCACCAGGTCCACCATGCACCCACAGACGGTTCCTCCTCCTCCTCGAATCGGGTGTATGATACCACTCAAGCACCGAGAAATCTCATGGTGGACGATATATATACATCATATCATGAGAAAACAGCAACTTACATTTTTAAAATGGTAAAACGTTCTTAAATTCTTACGGTTTCTCCAAATCCATAAATCTCATGAATACATAAATCCTCGAGAAGAATCTTAATACATGAACATGTAGGAATTTATGAATGTCTATAATATCAACAATATGCAATGCGACGCGGAACTATAAAACTATGCATGAACAATGATGCGATAAGATATATGCTTATGACTAGCATTCCTACGTATCTATCCTGATGAATTAGACATATTAAATGCAGGTTTATAAATCATAATAGGCACAGTTGATAAGATTCGGATTTAAACAAGTTATAAGGTGTTCATGACATAGCAATTACCAAGAAGTGTGTGTCCCCATGAATAGTGCTCGTGCAGCATAAACCAATGGTAATAGTGCGAGTGTCCTATGAGGTATATATATATATATATATATATATATATATATATGATAAATGATGCAATGCAAAAGGATGATTAGCTAAGAACTGCGCATAAGTGTAAGTACTAAATGAAATTCTAACTATTGGGCGTCTTGCGCCATTTAAATGATTTCCTCCGTAGATGTGTACATCTACTCACCGGAATGCCTCAGCTAGCCTGGTCCAATCACCTCCGTTCCTTTCCGCTCCGTGTCCGATGTCTCCGCAACCGAACCTAGAATTAACACTAGGCAACATACATAAGGCTAAAATCCTGCAAAATGCGATATCAGGACCATACGAGAAACTAGCGTTGCAAGTTAACGCGTGTGCCTCGAAACACCAAAACATGTGTGTTAACGTCTGAAACCACCCTGACACGCTGTGATACACAGTAAACACCAAACCCAAACACAGAACATACGTGTCGCGGAAGTCAAAAAGTGCTAAAAACAAGGTAAATGGTGCCAGATTTTGATACGAGTGGAAATAGGAAAAGTTGCATGTACCAAAAACCTACAATATATAGCAGACACCTACAGAAGAACCCCAGACACCCATCTTCACCCTTAGGCCGCAATTTACTTCCATAACCAATAAATTTGCAGCCATGGAGGTGAATTGGGGTCTCGTGCTTCGTGTGTGTGGTTCTAGCCCTGTAGCTCAGCTCCAGTAATTGCAACTTTTGACTGAAGCATCCGGTTTGAAAGAAGATCACAAAACTTGCACAATTCCTAACTAAAACACTAATTAACACTAATTTAATACAATATAGTGTTTTAGTGTAACGAGGTGAAAAGACTTGAATTAAGCGACACTAACAACACTTAGTTAAGCTAATCAAGCCATTAAAACCCTAACTTGACCTAATCTCCACTTAAACTACATAATTCGCCCAAAAACCCACTTAAACACTACTTTAAGCTAAATAAACTACAAGTTTAGCAAAAAGGTAATTAGGGTAAGCTTTATATCTCAAGTTGCTCTAGTGATAGCTCAAACTTGCTGACCTTGCCTTCTAGAGCTAAGACTAGCCTCAAGAACCAATAAGGAGATGTTTTGAAGTGTTAAACATGAGATTTTGTGATGAAATGAGTTATTTTTAATGGTGATAAAGTCTTGGAAATGTAGAGAAGAAGAAGAAATGAGGGGGAGGGGCTGCTGGAGCTGCTGCTGCCGCTTGAGGAGGGGGAGAGAGAGTGAGAGAGAGAAAGAGTGTAAGTCTACGCTAGCGCCCCGGCAGTCTACAGACGCCAAATGCGGAACAAAAACTTTTTAACTGGCGCTATCGTATACTTTAACCCAGATCTGCCATTATTGCTAAACTAACAAACTGTAAAGAGTGTAGAAAGGTTATACCGAACGATCCGAGTCCTTAGTTCTTCAACCATCATCCCACACTCCGTTGCGGCTGCTCCGATCTCGTCGATCTCCGATTCCTTCGTCGAGGTGGCACCACATGATCGATTCTTTAAACGGGCTCCCGCCTCTGACTTGAGGCAACTCGATCGTCAAGTTTGCTAAAAGAGACGACCAAGAATGATGTAGAGAATGAGTAGATGACTTTGTCTCACTTCGTCCAAATCCGTGGACGATCGGTTAATGAAGTTGCCGTGGAAATCGGGTGATGGAATGAAATGAACTGTAAAATTCCATACTCCCCGAATACTATCATAATCTTTTCTCTCTAAAATGAAATCAACAAGTGAAGTGAGGAGGAGAGAGAGGGCCGGCCACATTATATGATGGAGGGAGGTGACCGTAGGAGCAAGTGGTGACCTTAAGCAAAAAGCTTCTCACTCAAAATATCTTTAAGAAAACAAGAAGCTTTAAAGCAAAAGCATGAATCACTAATACACCTCATCAAGTCATTAATGCAACCATTAATGTCAAGATGAGTCATTAGCCACTTCATCACTTCTAGAACCTTCTAGAATGATGACTCACTCTTATCTGAAGAAAAGATAAATCCGTCTTTAACCGAATGTTAAAAGACGGCTGATAGAAAACTGGAAACTGGCAACTTCCAAAAGTGATCCTGAAACGAATTTCAGGACAACCCCGAAACTGTATAAATATACCCGCATTTGTATTACGACCGAATACAAATGCAACTGAGACAAAGATATTATACCTACTCAATACAATACTCGGATCCGGCTTAAACCAAAGCCGACCAGTATCATCTGTCCGAAAATCGACACGTGCGTAAACGCACGTGCATTTTCCGAACCCTGCCATAAAACCATACGGCCTCTACAACGTTTCGCCCGAACTTGGGAAACTGTCTGTGGGGGACTCTAATGACTCGTCAGTACCCTGGCAGTGGGTTTAACCACAAACCGTCAGCGGCACTAGCTATGCGTAACGGCTGCCCACGGACTGACCTCAAGGGAGACCGATGAGCGCACTCAAGGGAGGCCGATGAGCGAATTCATCCAGAAATCATACTGAGCCTAACAGTGACAATGTATATACAGTACGGTCCGTTCGTCAATGAGTATCGCATATCCGCCTAGGGGGCTAGTAACGTCAGACCCCCATTAGCAGTATAAGTCGTGTCGGAGTGAAGCCCAATAACACCCTGAGATACTACTGGAGTACCTACCAGTAAATCTCCTGCCACGGCCGTGGGCTTTTTGTAATGGCTCTCCTAGACACTGCACGATCTCGCCCCCAATACCGGGAGAGACGAATCCCCTGCCGATCCGCTCACATGCCTCCATATGGCTCGGGACTGTACCCAAAAACTACCTGTTTGCACGACTCCTTTGAGCCGTGGTAGGGTAGAAATCAAAGCACAGTGGGAACTCACACGAGACAAATGACGACCTCAGGTCGATGAACTAACCTGTACACATGTCACCAGGGAACTGCTATCTGACGGTAGATATAATACTAACTAGCAGATTCCCGGCGAGTCCTGTCCGGTGTACTCATAACCCAATGAGCACCTGTATACATCTTAGGTGATCCAACTGACACCAGTGGCTTGTGAGACCGGCCACCGCCCCTCGTCGGGGTCTCGACTGTACACACTAGTCTACTCCGGAGTATCGATGCCCTGTTTCGAAACTCCCACGACTAAGGACCACAATTAAGGATATGCATATAAACTACCCAACTCTCACGTATATGATCGCCATCATACTGTTGGTAGTAAAGTAAGATCCTAAGGGCTCTATCAAAGTGTAACATGCAATCAGTCACCTGAACATGTACACGACTGATAAATGCAAACCAGATAGCATACTATCATCTCGAGTAAGACTGTTCTACCGGTATAGGTCCTCCGCAATCATTGCAATCACGTACCTGCGATCCAATAATTGACTATGAGGGCACTATCTCCAACAATCTCCCACTTGCACTCAAGGCTAATATTGCGATGTCGACTACTCACAGCCCGTGTGAAACCGAACATCCAACTCCTCTACTAATCAGTTCACAAAGCCCGTTTGTAAAACTATTGTGTTCGAGAAATAGCCTCGGTGAGTGGATCCGCCTAGAAGTTTCTTTCTGAATCTCTCTTAATCTCATGTTCGCGGAGAAAGCCATCTCCCGAATTGAGTAATACCTGTCTTAGAATATGTCTGGATATCTGATGGGACCTTAGTTCATAAATGAACTCCATATCCAAACTTCTTAGACTGTATGGATCACTGAACCTAATCAGTATCCGGCACCATGCCACCCACAGTATCCTCTTGAACCACCTGTCCATAATACTGTCCCTCTTCGTCAGAGGGAAAAACTATAACTCTGACAATCACTCTGTCTACCATGTCACCTTTGAAGCCTGGAATGATAACCGTCTCCCGAAGGAGGCTGCCGTCATCAAATCCGTAGAACATGTACTTATGTTCTAAAACCGCTTCCTTATGTTTCTCCAGGATTGGATTAATACAAACTTATTGCATCTAGTGCAAAACCAACATTTGGTGTGGTACTTGACATCTCATGATTGACTCAATTGCCTAAATAAGTGATCTGCCAATCATGCACATCCCTCTCCCCTTTAGTCTATACGACACCTTTAGAGAGGGTGACTCCATCACCTGCAGGTACACCACCATGCTAGGAGTCAACTATTCCAAAACCATTAGAATATCTGTCAAAGTACCCACATTGGGAAACTACCCAAATCCAGATCTAAAACCATAGATCCAGAAACCAGAATGTCAAATATTATATCCATATCCTGTCTGGAGAAACAACTGTGTGACGACCACAGTACAACCGATCGTAGTATAGGAATTTTACTTCCTACTCTGTGTATGTCATCCAGATACCATGACATCACACCCTACTACCTTCTTAACTGATCCATTCCCTATTCTGATTGAAGTCAAACCCATGACTGTCATATCAAAATTAGATGATCTATCTCCGCTATAACTGCTCTAGTCTATAAATAGACATAAGCATCTTGCCCACTATGCTTCCGTTGCTCCCACTGACTACGACAACCCTCCTACCGGGTCTCATATCCTGGAACAACAGTAATGTCAAGTCTGGGTAGATAATAACCTCCCTGTCACCGTCCTTGAGGCTACCGGAGTACCTCTCGGGTGTCTGAGGTTACCCACCAAATCTGCGGAGTGGCTATTGGAATGTCAAACCTGATTGAATATATAGGTCCTATTAAATTTTCCGTAATCGTTCGCGGTTCTGGAATCACTTCCAGTTCTACCATACTCCCACTACTGTTTTTTGAAAAAAGATCCATTTTACTAAAACTGTGGCGAGTCAAGAACAATATCACTATTGATCTTCCAAATGGTAGAATATCAACCCTCGTCATAGCCAGGGTCAACCCACAAACAGCCATTACAGAAACGTGCCCTGAGTTATCCAGAGTCTGGTTTTAAGCATAAGCTGGACAACTCCCCATACCTTAATTTCTTTTAAGGTACGAACTATTCTATATCCAATATAGAAACTTTGGCACTTATTTAATTGGAACCATATTCAATCCATGCAGCTGTCTCCAGTGCATATCAACTTAATGGAAGGAGGCTAATCAGCATTACTCAACTTAGGAATCCATCCAATTATGAGTAATCTGAAAGAGAAACACGTTTCTCAAAACCATCACTATCATCTGAATACCAATCACAAGAATCTACATCTTCGATCTCTTTGAAGAATCCCGATACTTGTGATACCTGGTTCTCTACTTTATTCTTATACCCACAACTTCTCAAAACTTAGACCTTGTATTTCTACGAAACACTCGTCTAAATACTAGAGAAGTTATAAGTAAACAGAACATAGTACGAGGACCTACCCCTTTGTCCTGATGGACATTTGGACAATATACAATACTCTGTATAAGCCCGCTGAGTTAAACAACTCAAAACCTGTGCGTTGTAGGTGGAAAACTGTACCCTGGCGATTTCCTCAAATATCACCAATTACAACGAATTCCGATATAATGAGAATGATCACCTAATTCCCAATATCTTACTCCCACTCATCATCTGTAAAACCATACAGATATGAGAATGAAACCTGGTAAATACATACCCTTGGAGTAAGTGTCTAATCGGGAAAACAGTTTTTCCTTTAACAATGCACTGAAACATGAAAATGTTTCGTAGGGGTATCCTGGTATTCATAGCAATGCCTCTTCCATAATCCAATTCATGACTTCAACCGTATATTTTATTGCCATCTCTCCAAATCCCTTTATTTGTCTTTAGTCGTTACCTTCTGTACACCATCGTTAGGCTAAATGGTTTTCTTCCTTCCCTACCGTTCGGCACCAGCCTATGGTTTGGAAGAAGACTATCCAGTAAGCATAATAGGTGTACCCTCCTAAACCAAGGAGTACTCGCAACTGAGAGAAGGTGATGATAAAAGACAACTGAATAATACCTTATTCTTTTAAAGGTGAAATAGGAGCGGCGATGAAGTACGCGGTTTTGGTCGTGAATGATATCAGTCGCAATTTACTTTGCCCTCTTTCTAATCCCTTTATTTTGTCTTTACATATTACCTTCTGCACACCCTACTTAGGCTAATTGGTTTTCTTCATTCCCCACCTTTCGGCACCAGCCTATGGTTTGGAATAAGACTATCCAATAAGCGTAATAGGTGTACTCTCCTAAACCAAGGAGCCCTCGCAACCTGAGAGAAGGTGATAATAAAAGACAACTGAATAAACCAATTCTATTTCTCCTGAACCTGGATCCATCCTCGAAGAAGTCCCTTCGAGTTCGTATATAACCATACGATGGATCTATCCAATGGAAGTGGATATCCGTAATAATACGGGTGTTCTGAGAAATTCAAAGGGTAAAAGAAGGAGTGGCAATGACTTATGCAACATAGACAATCCAAAAGCCAGTATTTTAAGAAGGTTCGGTCAACCTGGTCACTAAGTCATAGTCTAGGGTCGGTCAAAGGTCGCTGCCAAAGAGAGAGAGAGAAAAGAAACACTCTGCGTGCACTCTAACCTAGATCAGAATGGTCATCACTTTATCTAATCCGGAAACCTCCCACTGTCCTGTCAAATTCTCCTCCAAACCTAAAGAAGAATCAATCGGAATCACCCGAAGAGTAAACCAACTCATCAGTGGGAATCAGGATCCAACTCTCATCGTATGATAACGTGACGGAATCCACTCGCGTTATCACACTCCAGAAGGTATGCGCATGCCTGGCAAGTTTCAGTTTCTTTAGAAACTCCCGATATGATTTTTGCCCCATGTTCTTATGACCTTGGCGAAAGTCAACAAATCATAAGTCACATGTCAAGTTCTGCCCGTCATTATCTTGTTACTTTGAATCCACCCGTACATACCCTTAACGAAAGCCAACAAGGTAATACGACTGTCCCAAACCAACACATCTATCTTGGCAACAAATGAATACCCCAGCAACAACCAAACACTATGCCTTGACGAAAGCCAACAAACATAGCTTGAATATTACTGACCATCCATAAGAAATGACGGAGGGTTACGGCTGGTTTTTGGCGAAAAACCTTTAACGTAATGAACTTGATCTCGTTGAAGGAACCTGATAGCTTTTTAAAATATAGTGGCGAAAACCTTTTGCTAAAGAGGTCATTCCCGGTAAAGGGATCTCGGCTCTTTCCTCGTGGAATGAGGTGCAGGATATTCCACTGAATACCGCTATGCAAAGCAACTTGTAATCGACTATAGTGAAGTTATTACGCTGACGCAAACTTCTGCCCAAGGGGTCAGTCCCGGTGAAGGGATATCAGCCCTTGCCCCGTCGAATGAGGTGCAGGATATTCCACTGAATACCGCTATGCATAACAAAAGAAAACGTCTTTGCAATAACACTTTTTAAATTTGTTCCAACAACATCCAAACAGGTTTGTTTTACTTTGCGTTGATCAGAATCAACACAGTCCCATCAATCGATCACACCAGAAAAGAACGAAAATAAAATGTACGTATATGCCATCCGCATTTGTCACTGGGTCCCGTCATCACCCGTTAGGTTACTTAACTAACGACAGAGCGGGGACTGGACTAGCGCGGGTGTAAAACATATACAACATCTAATAGTATATAAACCAATATACAATAATCGCTCCAGGCGTGATAGTATGCAACATTACAGAAAAGTAATAAGCATCAGAGAACAATTGTCACGACCCGAAAGAGCACGTGACTGGCCCTTGAACCATATGAAGTCTATAGGACTCCATCTGATCCAAGTAAGCCAAAAGCCCAGAAATCTAAAACCATTTTTAAGAATAAGTAAAGAAACTGGTTTAAAGAAGTGAAGAAAAACATGTTTGAAATCAAGGTTTTTAAATAACTAAGCCGAATATGCATTTTTAAAAACAGTACAGTCTTTTCTAAAAATTTCGGCAGAGTTTCTTTTGTAAAACTGGCCCCGAATGGGGTATAACAAGGATAACAATATATGCAATGATAAAGGCATCCCCAAGCGGGAGCTAGCTCTTCGTCAATCGACGGTCACCACCACACATGCAACAATAATATACAACGCCAAGTGGCGAGGATCAAATCCAAAAGAAAGCTCAAAAGCAACAAGAAAACCGCAACACTACTAAGCGCGACTCTATGGTCGAATAATACATCACTAGTCTAGGTCTGAAACAATATACGAGTTTTGGTTGATGGATATTCTAGATACAATGAATAATACCAATACAATAGCGGTTCTGATACAAAAGAACCCATCTAACCAAGCAAGTCACCCGATGGAAGCAGTGTGCCCGAAATGTCGCTAAGGAATCTGTACGGCAAAAACCTGCAAGAACTGGGGCACAACGGGGGTGAGTTGCCAACTCGTGAATAGAGATATATCTACAAGCAGAGATCGAATGCATGACCCAACCTAGGTCAATACGATCAGATATAAAGAAACCTCAATATGAATAAAGCTGAAGCATGCTAAACTGGCAATGTAATCTCTATACGTGAATGTAGTGCCAAGTGCTCGTGCTAGTGCCTCAGGTAATAGTATGTCATGAATATGAGGTATGAATGCATGAAAGCAGAATACATGTAAATGAAGAAACTGTTTTCATAATTTAGTGAGATTTCCCTTGTATTTTTAGTTGAGGTATCATAATGAAATCAGCATAAAACAGTGCCTAGCATCGGCACAAAACGTAATCCCAATATCTCGATATCTCTGTATCACAGTCTCTGTACCTCGAAATCTCGAAATCCCAATGTCTCAATCATAATATCTATGGCGCCGTCAGTCCAGACCGGCCCCTACCATCCATCTCAAGACCACGACGGTATCCTCCGGATATCCGACGCGTCGGGTAAAATCACCGGTAGGTAGTGCTCCCCTGCCAGGCTCACATCGTCATCACCACGCGCTTCTTGCCCCGGGGCACCTTACCGGGTCCACCATGTACCCGAAACGGTTCATCCGTCTTCTCGAATCGGGTTTCCAAATCCATCAGCAAACTCATGGTGGACGACTCATACATCATGGGAAAACCGCACTTTTTATTTTAAAGAGAGAAAAGAAGTTTATATAAGTTTTGCGGTTTTCCCCCAAATCCAGAAAATCTCATGGAAATCCGAATCCAATCCTCAATAGCATGTAAACAGTGCATACAGGCATAAAAATCCATGAATAATAACATGCATGATGTAACAACTAATAATTACAATGTCTAATCTAGCATATACGGCAAGTACACTAATATCATGTCTAAATTATTAGCTAACAACCTATGTCGATGCAATAATATTTTCTAAGGTGTACGTGACATGGCAATTACCGATGAAGATGTGTGTGAGCCGGCAAGTAAGTGTACGTGGTACATACGCATCATCGGTAATGGTGCTGGTGTCCTAACAGCATAACATCAATAAAGGAGTATGAAACATAATATAAGCATGCGATGCGATGCGAACCACAATAATGAGCGGAAGCTGAATACTAGACGCAACTATAACTAATCTGCATTAATCTAAAATAACCTCTACAATTGGTGCCTTTTGAAATAACACGAATCATGGGGTTTTGAAAATAGGGGCTACGGTGTTTTTATGAAAAGATACGTCTTTTGAAATATCCGTAGGATCCCTTGGGCTGTCTTTTAAAATACCCACGATTCGTTAGTTTTTGAAATAGGTAGGAGTCTAATCTAATCTAACAACCATCTTAAACTATACGGCTGAACTAACAAGTAGAGCTACGGGTGAGGAAACCGCCTAACATCTGAGTCGATACATATACATACATGTATATATATTAGTCGGTGATCCCGCCTCAATAATATCATATCCGATACCCTATCTATAATCAGACATCCCAAGTCAAGAGTGCGGATCAATCATCAAAATATAGCTTGTACGTAAATCCGTCGTACGGCATCCCAAATCTGGGTACGGGTCAATATCACATTCATCATACTATTTATCTGGTATCCTCTTTATCAAATGTCATGATCGGGGTACTGATCTACGTCTAGTACAATATTGATACCCTCTATGTATGCATGCAGGTGTAAGAATCACTACGTCAAAAGACCCGCTAAAACATCGTGTCGTATCTCAATACGAACCAAATCACATCACCGATCTCCTGGCCTCAAGCCCAATCTCATCGACTCATCTCAAACCCAAATACTATCCTCAAATCCAGTATATAAACACATAGTCCCATACCCATGTGTAGATATACGCACCATCATATGCACTCTAATAAATGAAAGAATGAATGCAAGTATGTGTGTAAATGTATGTGTGAGTGCAACCACTACTCTAGGGTTCGCACTAAACTAAACCAATATATTCTTATCATCAAAATATCATTATTACCATCAATAACCCTAAACAACACATAATAAATATTCGTGTGTATACGTATTCGTATACATCACCACGGACTGCGGGGGTGCTATACGCCATCCACCCGACTTCTCCCCACAGATATAAATCTACTCACCTTACTTCTCATGTATCGGTGCCGATGTCGCCATCTTCATCTTCTTTGCCTCAACATCTCGTAGGGTACCTACAAGTATATCACAACGCTAAAGCACATGAAAATCACATCGGAAACCAAAATAGCACACGCTACCCGCATAGGTAAAAACCTATCGACTCGCATGTAAACACAATCAATATCCACTTGTCGTTGACGTCCAAACACCATCCGACAGGAATGAATCACCAAATACCAAAATCCATGCTAAATCAAGTCGTAAAACATACACCAACATAGGAAAATCAACCCAGATTTCACCCTAGATGGAATCAGTCAAAACTAGAAGTACCCAGGGTCAATACTAGAGGAAATGGGGGCATGCACAGAAAACGAGGCAATTCCTTAAAATACCTTATTTTAGAATTTTCCATAATTTTCCCCATTTATCTGTATTTAATTATACCAGAATATTAAAATATTCATTAAAATAACATTAAATTATAAAATTTCCCAAAAATCATATTTTATTATTTTGAAGACGTTACAATCTACCCCTCTTAAAGAAATTCGGTCCCCGAATTTAAATTTAAACCCCCAAATACTAAAATATTTCAATACAAATTCCAAGTCATCGGGGCTCCGAAATCATCTATACATAAAACATCATAGCGCAATGCATGCGCATGAGTACTGAGCAGATAACTCAAAAGCAACACTCCATCAAGCATCCGCAATCATCGGAGTCATGGTAACGACACAATGTCAAATCCAATACAAAATCAATATGATATGGACCAAGACTATACATGTAGACATCCAATCTATACATGTAAATGGCTGATGCAAATGTATGCCAAATCTTTTTAAGTCGCTGTGCGATGCGCGTAACACTGCACAGTGGCGGACGTTTCTCATAAGAAAATAACTATATATGTGTATATATATCCTTTGTTTAATAGGTACGTTCCGCCGTTTTGAAAACAGTTTAAAAGGGTTTCCTTGTTTTTAAAACGTTTCGTGTCATATCGGACACGTAGGTATATACTGAGACTATAGCTCGCTTTTCGGAAATCCCTTCGATAACTATCGATGCATGCAAAATATATCCAGGTACTGCCCACTGACTAGTCCTGCTCAGTATGAAAGCAAATATCCAACATCATAAAAATGTACTGCTCCAAAAGGAATAAATCCCAAAAATCACATAACACCACCCTGTGCGTCTGGTGCGCACGGAAATCAAAATCCATATATGTGCTAAACATGTGCACAAAACAACATCTAGGTGCAACGGGTGTGCACGAAGCATCTGTCATAGGCAACGTGTGCCTGGCAGCCAAAACAGGTGCATCTGACATGCACGAAGAATCTCGATTTAGTGCATCTGGTGTGCCCCAAAATCGTATCTCAAAACATGCGCCCAACATGCGCGAAAATCCAAATCGGTGCATCCATCATGCACGAATGAAAATCTAGACCCTGCGCACTCAATATGCACGGAATCACAAAATCCAATAGCAACGTCGAATATGCGTAAGTCCAGTCAAAAGCACGGAGTGCAAGAATCCACATCAATATCACAATCAAAATCGACATACCGAAAGGCATCAAATCGAAGTCAGATGCAATCGTAATGCACAAAATATAAATCCGGTGCAACAAAGGCACGAAATATAAATCTGATGCGATAAACGCAAGAAACATAAAACTGGTGCGACAAATGCACGAAGTATAGAACTGGTGCATCCCATGCACAAATACCAAGCAATAACTCAAATACGTAAGCAGCAACACCAAGTGTATCCAGATATGAAGAAAATCATAAACGTGTGCAGCTGCGGGCACAAAACACATATCGATACACTACAAGCACATATAAGCTATACCGAGTGCAAAATCAAAACACTAAAATTACATGAAACTCTGCTGGAAGCGTAAATCAAATCACCAGTATAAAATAGGCATGAAATCGCAATCAACAGCTCAAGAGTAATAACTATGTACAAGGTATAAATACCCAGTAAGTGCAACCATGGTGCACAAAATCAAATATCATGAAACTCAGTCATCAAGACTAAATCATGTGAATAGATCGCCCAAAATACCGAAATCCAAAGCAACGGATACGTGATAATCAAATCACAAAATCACAAATCATAATTACCGTCGTCGGTATACCATCCTTCAGGGTCGAGAAGGTACCGGAACATCCGATGCTAGCTGCGCAAGATATCTACTTGCCTCTTGCTCGCGGCTGGCGTCCTCTGCCTCTGGTTCCTGATCTTTCCTGTAGATTACCAATCTCGCAATCCATCGGCTCATCGGCCCGGTCAGGAGTACTGACAGGAACGATTCCGTTCTGGCACTTTCCTGGTCACCTTTCGGTCAATCCTCACGACCGCTCGTAAGGCAGCGTATCACTAGCGTCGGCCTCTGGCTCTCTGAAAGCACGTCACACATCTGATCCTGGGTGCAAACATCATTGCAGCAATGTCCTGGAAGGAATCCTGCTCAAGGTCTCTTCCGATCATGCCTATGCCGATCTGTACAGAGGCTGGCTTCCTGCACAACCTCTTCTCGCTCAAAAACACCTGTGTCCTCAGCACAATATTTTCTCGGAAACTGGTCACATTCCAACGTCTCTGTAAGCATATCAGGTCTCTAGTCTCGACGGGAAGCAATGACAGCTCATCAGTGTCTCACACGAACCTCTTGTTCCAACTGTCTCTATCGTCGTCCACTATGACGTCACGCCAAGCTACTACGCACTGCACTATTCTCGGCCACGGTCAATCTGAAGTCTCTCGCACGGACTCGAAATCGCATATTCTGTAGCTTCATCATTCTGTAGAGGATGTCAGGCCGAACAGGTCCTCGGGAACACGTCCCAACCATCGGAGGAATACTCATCACTCGTCCGTCCCTGATCAATCTGCAACGCATCTGGGTAAGTTCCTTTATCCGAACATGGTCAACTACCTCGTCGACAATGCCGAACTCTGTCCTGCTGGGTGTGCGCAATACGACCACTCCTGGTCTAGGTCTTCTCGTAACGTACTCCAGAAAGGTCCTGTCGAGGTTCCTTTCTCAAATCTCAATCCTGCCGAAATGCCCGGAAGTCATCATCCAATGCTGAAGCTAAAGCTTATTCCGGAACGGCTGCATACCTATCGCGCTTCTCTCTGGAAGATACATCCATATACCACGCCTCGGGGTGCATATCACATCTCTAATGTCAGCGGAGTGGGACGTCATCTCGTCAAAATCTCGTACGAACTCCTTACTCCACCTTGCTCAATGTCGACTGATTCGGACTTAACTCATCGTGGCTACACGAACTGCGCTCCGACGGCTACGCTCGCATCTGGAGTCTCCCAAGCAGTGTCCCATCACGATATCCGAAAGATGTCGAACCATCCGATCGACTCGTCAGATCCTCATAATCCCCCAAGAGATCACATCATGGGTACAGTTTAATAGTATCGAGTACATGCCACAGCGTCGGTGGTCCAGCCGTAGAAGGGCAAACCCAAGCCTCACTAATGGCGCCGAGGAACCGCCGCAAACCCGAAGGTTCAAAGGCTTTCACACGGTCATTAAGTCGAGTTAGGGTTTCATTCTTCTAGAGAGTCCATAGAATCACCTGCATGTCTTTCCGTATATTTTAAACTTGGAAAATGGGCTCCTGACATTCGATCGTCTCTATCGACTCTCAACGAACCTGCGTGAAGTCGTCTCTAGCTGGAAACAATCTATCTGATGACCTCGCATCGGTAAACAAACGAACCACATGTCCTAGTCATTCATCCTCAGGTGACTAGCGACTCGCTATCATATTTCAAGAATATGCTCATGCTGCAGTAGCTCCAATCATCTGGGCGATATCTCATCATTTGCAGCAACAACTGGCTCATACGCCTGTACGCCGAACAACGCCTCAATCCCCCAGAAAAGGCGATACATAAGCGGTCATCTCAGAATCGGTCTGCTCTAGATCTGAGCAAGACTCTCCACACTGGAGATCTTCAACACAACTGGGCCCGCTCCGGCGCAAAAATCGGACGAATCACCTTCGTCTCTCAAATCGGGTAGACTAGCTATCATCTGTCGCATATCTACCTGAAAGCTCCGGCAATCTCAGCTCGTAAGCTCCGAAAGCAACATCCTGTCAATCTCAGCAACAGCTGGTCCATCTGTCTGCACGGTAGGCGACATCACAATCTCTGAGGTATGCTGTACATCAACAGTCCTCTCTCAACTGGCAGCTCTAACAATGACCCGATCATCCGATGCAAGACCAAGCACTTGCCTCCACTAGAGGTCACAATCCACAATACCAACTCGAGACGTTCTCATGTCACCAGAAAACACAATGGTCGGCCCTCGTACCAAACGAGCTCACACCGGCCGTAACCCTAGCAGCAGCCCAAACTGCGCTCAAACATGGTGACAGGAACCTCAATCGAGTATCAAGAGAGCACACCAGTGGCAAGAAGGGAAACAACAGATCCAGAGTGGATACATGATCATAGGAAGGAACAACATCAATGAAGGTATGATCATGAAACTAATAGAATCGGGGATCTCAAATGGATGTATAATCCTGGATATAAAGAGAATCACTGATCTCGAAAGTATGTACATCCTAAGGTTCCTTAAGCGGAGTGTCGTGTCGTAAGTATGCCGCGGAACATACCAACGGTACGTCACTCTACTTTAGTTACCTATTCCATCAACCAAGGGTCATCCTACACGACGAAAGTTCGGGTCTAATACCCCCTCGACCAAGTCTAAGTTCCGTAAGGTCAAGCCTAAGTTCCGTATATATATAAACGCCCTAGGCTCCACATAGTCAAACTTAGACTCGAACCAAGGTCAACCTAGCGCTCTGATACCAACTTTGTCACGACCCGAAAGAGCACGTGACTGGCCCTTGAACCATATGAAGTCTATAGGACTCCATCTGATCCAAGTAAGCCAAAAGCCCAGAAATCTAAAACCATTTTTAAGAATAAGTAAAGAAACTGGTTTAAAGAAGTGAAGAAAAACATGTTTGAAATCAAGGTTTTTAAATAACTAAGCCGAATATGCATTTTTAAAAACAGTACAGTCTTTTCTAAAAATTTCGGCAGAGTTTCTTTTGTAAAACTGGCCCCGAATGGGGTATAACAAGGATAACAATATATGCAATGATAAAGGCATCCCCAAGCGGGAGCTAGCTCTTCGTCAATCGACGGTCACCACCACACATGCAACAATAATATACAACGCCAAGTGGCGAGGATCAAATCCAAAAGAAAGCTCAAAAGCAACAAGAAAACCGCAACACTACTAAGCGCGACTCTATGGTCGAATAATACATCACTAGTCTAGGTCTGAAACAATATACGAGTTTTGGTTGATGGATATTCTAGATACAATGAATAATACCAATACAATAGCGGTTCTGATACAAAAGAACCCATCTAACCAAGCAAGTCACCCGATGGAAGCAGTGTGCCCGAAATGTCGCTAAGGAATCTGTACGGCAAAAACCTGCAAGAACTGGGGCACAACGGGGGTGAGTTGCCAACTCGTGAATAGAGATATATCTACAAGCAGAGATCGAATGCATGACCCAACCTAGGTCAATACGATCAGATATAAAGAAACCTCAATATGAATAAAGCTGAAGCATGCTAAACTGGCAATGTAATCTCTATACGTGAATGTAGTGCCAAGTGCTCGTGCTAGTGCCTCAGGTAATAGTATGTCATGAATATGAGGTATGAATGCATGAAAGCAGAATACATGTAAATGAAGAAACTGTTTTCATAATTTAGTGAGATTTCCCTTGTATTTTTAGTTGAGGTATCATAATGAAATCAGCATAAAACAGTGCCTAGCATCGGCACAAAACGTAATCCCAATATCTCGATATCTCTGTATCACAGTCTCTGTACCTCGAAATCTCGAAATCCCAATGTCTCAATCATAATATCTATGGCGCCGTCAGTCCAGACCGGCCCCTACCATCCATCTCAAGACCACGACGGTATCCTCCGGATATCCGACGCGTCGGGTAAAATCACCGGTAGGTAGTGCTCCCCTGCCAGGCTCACATCGTCATCACCACGCGCTTCTTGCCCCGGGGCACCTTACCGGGTCCACCATGTACCCGAAACGGTTCATCCGTCTCCTCGAATCGGGTTTCCAAATCCATCAGCAAACTCATGGTGGACGACTCATACATCATGGGAAAACCGCACTTTTTATTTTAAAGAGAGAAAAGAAGTTTATATAAGTTTTGCGGTTTTCCCCCAAATCCAGAAAATCTCATGGAAATCCGAATCCAATCCTCAATAGCATGTAAACAGTGCATACAGGCATAAAAATCCATGAATAATAACATGCATGATGTAACAACTAATAATTACAATGTCTAATCTAGCATATACGGCAAGTACACTAATATCATGTCTAAATTATTAGCTAACAACCTATGTCGATGCAATAATATTTTCTAAGGTGTACGTGACATGGCAATTACCGATGAAGATGTGTGTGAGCCGGCAAGTAAGTGTACGTGGTATATACGCATCATCGGTAATGGTGCTGGTGTCCTAACAGCATAACATCAATAAAGGAGTATGAAACATAATATAAGCATGCGATGCGATGCGAACCACAATAATGAGCGGAAGCTGAATACTAGACGCAACTATAACTAATCTGCATTAATCTAAAATAACCTCTACAATTGGTGCCTTTTGAAATAACACGAATCATGGGGTTTTGAAAATAGGGGCTACGGTGTTTTTATGAAAAGATACGTCTTTTGAAATATCCGTAGGATCCCTTGGGCTGTCTTTTAAAATACCCACGATTCGTTAGTTTTTGAAATAGGTAGGAGTCTAATCTAATCTAACAACCATCTTAAACTATACGGCTGAACTAACAAGTAGAGCTACGGGTGAGGAAACCGCCTAACATCTGAGTCGATACATATACATACATGTATATATATTAGTCGGTGATCCCGCCTCAATAATATCATATCCGATACCCTATCTATAATCAGACATCCCAAGTCAAGAGTGCGGATCAATCATCAAAATATAGCTTGTACGTAAATCCGTCGTACGGCATCCCAAATCTGGGTACGGGTCAATATCACATTCATCATACTATTTATCTGGTATCCTCTTTATCAAATGTCATGATCGGGGTACTGATCTACGTCTAGTACAATATTGATACCCTCTATGTATGCATGCAGGTGTAAGAATCACTACGTCAAAAGACCCGCTAAAACATCGTGTCGTATCTCAATACGAACCAAATCACATCACCGATCTCCTGGCCTCAAGCCCAATCTCATCGACTCATCTCAAACCCAAATACTATCCTCAAATCCAGTATATAAACACATAGTCCCATACCCATGTGTAGATATACGCACCATCATATGCACTCTAATAAATGAAAGAATGAATGCAAGTATGTGTGTAAATGTATGTGTGAGTGCAACCACTACTCTAGGGTTCGCACTAAACTAAACCAATATATTCTTATCATCAAAATATCATTATTACCATCAATAACCCTAAACAACACATAATAAATATTCGTGTGTATACGTATTCGTATACATCACCACGGACTGCGGGGGTGCTATACGCCATCCACCCGACTTCTCCCCACAGATATAAATCTACTCACCTTACTTCTCATGTATCGGTGCCGATGTCGCCATCTTCATCTTCTTTGCCTCAACATCTCGTAGGGTACCTACAAGTATATCACAACGCTAAAGCACATGAAAATCACATCGGAAACCAAAATAGCACACGCTACCCGCATAGGTAAAAACCTATCGACTCGCATGTAAACACAATCAATATCCACTTGTCGTTGACGTCCAAACACCATCCGACAGGAATGAATCACCAAATACCAAAATCCATGCTAAATCAAGTCGTAAAACATACACCAACATAGGAAAATCAACCCAGATTTCACCCTAGATGGAATCAGTCAAAACTAGAAGTACCCAGGGTCAATACTAGAGGAAATGGGGGCATGCACAGAAAACGAGGCAATTCCTTAAAATACCTTATTTTAGAATTTTCCATAATTTTCCCCATTTATCTGTATTTAATTATACCAGAATATTAAAATATTCATTAAAATAACATTAAATTATAAAATTTCCCAAAAATCATATTTTATTATTTTGAAGACGTTACAACAATACAGATAATCTGGGATCCCTGAGTTTCACAGAGCCGCTGCTGAAACTCGACGTTCCCCTGTCGTGTGGATAGCCTGTGCAATGAAACCTAGACCCCTACGGGTGCGGCAAGTTACCCGCCAAAACCTGAAGCGAGGCAGCCCCCTACAACAAAGTTAATGGACCACCCAGCACTTCACGGAATCCGGTAATCTTGGGCACCCCTCCTTGGGTCAACCTGTACCCCCTACGAGTGCGGCGAATAGTCTGCCAATTCTAGAGTGGGACCCCTCTGCCTCTCAAAGCCATGAGATGCGGACCCGTTGCCCCCCAGAACCCAGCTATCCGTGCACTCCGTCGCGGGGCAAAACCTAGTACAGTAATGAAAATAGTACAATAGTTACATCGACCGCAACCTGGTCGTGCCCTAAAAGAATATTATACAACAGGCAGTGACGGCAGTCCACAAGTTGGACGCTCGCCCCGCAATATCAAATGTACAAATAAACTCAAACTGTACTATCATTGCACAATGTTATCCACCACGACAAATCCGCAACATCACAGCACAACACAGAACATCAACGCGAATGTCACGTTCGCAAACCCGTCTAAAAGAACTATAGCAATCAGACGCGGTTTACCGATCAAATGACATTCCCGGTCGGAGATATAATGTAAGCACTGTAAACTAACGTGTTTAAATTTCGATCGACCAAATATCAAAAAGTGGGCCCCATGACTTACTGGTGAACAGTAACAAAACCTAGGCCAAAACGATATTTACCAAAAACCCTAAAATCCAACAGAGAACACACAGAAAAAATTTGGTGCACTGATCCCCTAGAACGGCCGCGGATGAGCGGCCAAACCATGGGTTTGGCCGCTAATCCGCGGCGCTCTGGTGAGATCACATGCTCAAATTTTGTCTGTGCGCTTAAACAACCCTGCACGGATTTTTAAGACATGCAGAAATAATTTTTGAGACCATTTAAAATCAACAGAAACTATCAAGGTAGGATTTTGCAATTTTCGATTTCCGGTTCGATCGATGTTTTAAACGCGTTAGCACAAGTTAGCATAGCAAAATGGTGAGGCTCTGATACCACTGTAAGTCTACGCTAGCGCCCCGGCAGTCTACAGACGCCAAATACGGAACAAAAACTTTTTAACTGGCGGTATCGTATACTTTAACCCGGATCTGCCATTATTGCTAAACTAACAAACTGTAAAGAGTGTAGAAAGGTTATACCGAACGATCCGAGTCCTTAGTTCTTCAACCATCATCCCACACTCCGTTGCGGCTGCTCCGATCTCGTCGATCTCCGATTCCTTCGTCGAGGTGGCACCACATGATCGATTCTTTAAACGGGCTCCCGCCTCTGACTTGAGGCAACTCGATCGTCAAGTTTGCTAAAAGAGACGACCAAGAATGATGTAGAGAATTAGTAGATGACTTTGTCTCACTTCATCCAAATCCGTGGACGATCGGTTAATGAAGTTGCCGTGGAAATCGGGTGATGGAATGAAATGAACTGTAAAATTCCATACACCCCGAATACTATCATAATCTTTTCTCTCTAAAATGAAATCAACAAGTGAAGTGAGGAGGAGAGAGAGGGCCGGCCACATTATATGATGGAGGGAGGTGACCGTAGGAGCAAGTGGTGACCTTAAGCAAAAAGCTTCTCACTCAAAATATCTTTAAGAAAACAAGAAGCTTTAAAGCAAAAGCATGAATCACTAATACACCTCATCAAGTCATTAATGCAACCATTAATGTCAAGATGAGTCATTAGCCACTTCATCACTTCTAGAACCTTCTAGAATGATGACTCACTCTTATCTGAAGAAAAGATAAATCCGTCTTTAACCGAATGTTAAAAGACGGCTGATAGAAAACTGGAAACTGGCAACTTCCAAAAGTGATCCTGAAACGAATTTCAGGACAACCCCGAAACTGTATAAATATACCCGCATTTGTATTACGACCGAATACAAATGCAACTGAGACAAAGATATTATACCTACTCAATATAATACTCGGATCCGGCATAAACCAAAGCCGACCAGTATCATCTGTCCGAAAATCGACACGTGCGTAAACGCACGTGCATTTTCCGAACCCTGCCATAAAACCATACGGCCTCTACAACGTTTCGCCCGAACTTGGGAAACTGTCTGTGGGGGACTCTAATGACTCGTCAGTACCCTGGCAGTGGGTTTAACCACAAACCGTCAGCGGCACTAGCTATGCGTAACGGCTGCCCACGGACTGACCTCAAGGGAGACCGATGAGTGCACTCAAGGGAGGCCGATGAGCGAATTCATCCAGAAATCATACTGAGCCTAACAGTGACAATGTATATACAGTCCGGTCCGTTCGTCAATGAGTATCGCATATCCGCCTAGGGGGCTAGTAACGTCAGACCCCCATTAGCAGTATAAGTCGTGTCGGAGTGAAGCCCAATAACACCCTGAGATACTACTGGAGTACCTACCAGTAAATCTTCTGCCACGGCCGTGGGCTTTGTGTAATGGCTCTCCTAGACACAGCACGATCTCGCCCCCAATACCGGGAGAGACGAATCCCCTGCCGATCCGCTCACGTGCCTCCATATGGCTCGGGACTGTACCCAAAAACTACCTGTTTGCACGACTCTTTTGAGCCGTGGTAGGGTAGAAATCAAAGCACAGTGGGAACTCACACGAGACAAATGACGACCTCAGGTCGATGAACTAACCTGTACACATGTCACCAGGGAACTGCTATCTGACGGTAGATATAATACTAACTAGCAGATTCCCGGCGAGTCCTGTCCGGTGTACTCATAACCCAATGAGCACCTGTATACATCTTAGGTGATCCAACTGACACCAGTGGCTTGTGAGACCGGCCACCGCCCCTCGTCTGGGTCTCGACTGTACACACTAGTCTACTCCGGAGTATCGATGCCCTGTTTCGAAACTCCCACGACTAGGGACCACAATTAAGGATATGCATATAAACTACCCAACTCTCACGTATATGATCGCCATCATACTGTTGGTAGTAATGTAAGATCCTAAGGGCTCTATCAAAGTGTAACATGCAATCAGTCACCTGAACATGTACACGACTGATAAATGCAAACCAGATAGCATACTATCATCTCGAGTAAGACTGTTCTACCGGTATAGGTCCTCCGCAATCATTGCAATCACGTACCTGCGATCCAATAATTGACTATGAGGGCACTATCTCCAACAAAGAGAGTGTCAAAAGTCAAGCCCCCATGCTCATTTAATGCCCCATGCCTCTCATTTTCTTTTCTTTTTCTTATTTTTCTTATTTGTTTTGGTTTGTTTAAAAAGGGAAGGATTTTAGAACCATGAGAAAAAATTAGAAGAGAAAGACATGCTACAATATTAACCTAGGGTGATTATATGATTGTGCATGCTAAACTAAAAATTTTGCTTAGAAAATAATAATCAAGAAAATTAGATATATATGTGAACAATAAATTAAAGTTAATTAATAAAACACAATTATATATATAATTACATATTTTCACGATAAAAAAAGATTTATTTCAGTCTAAGTGGAAAATAATTATCAACGAGATTTTATGAAAAACACGTATTATCGCTAATTAACACGAAATTAACCTAAACGAATTTTCAAGGCGTTACACATAAACAGTGATGTGTGTGGTCCTATGTCTACACATGCGCGAAGTGGTTATTCATACTTTATTACTTTTACAGATGATTTCTCTAGGTTTGGACATGTCTTCTTGATGAAGCATAAATCCGAGGCCTTTGAGAAATTTCGGGAATACAAGAATGAAGTGGAAAAACAAATAGGCCAAAGTATCAAGACACTGAGATCTGATCGAGGTGGTGAATACTTGAGTGCCGAGTTCCTGGATTATTTAAAAGAGAATGGAATTCTCTCTCAGCTTACTCCTCCATACACACCACAACACAACGGTGTATCGGAAAGGCGGAATCGAACCATATTGGATATGGTTTGTTCCATGATGAGTAACGCTGAGTTGCCGCGATCCTTCTGGGGTTATGCACTAGAATCGGCTGCATATCTTCTGAATAAGGTTCCCACCAAGACTGTGCCTACCACACAATATCATATGTGGAGTGGGAAGAAACCTTATCTTAAGTACCTTAAGACATGGGGATGTCCGACTTTTGTTAAAAAGCAGAATGCAGACAAGCTCGAGGCACGCTCATGCCTACTTCTTGGAAATTGAATTTTTGGAAAATCAGATAAATGGGAGCGCAATAGAACTGGAAGAAATTCCAGAACCACAAACTATTACTGAAAGCTTGATAGAACTAGAGATTTCAGAAGAACCGGACATCCCCGCTCCACTCCGCAGAAGTAGTAGGCAGTCTCATCCTCCCGAGAGATACTACAGTTTTTCAAAGAGGGGGATCGAGATGATTGCATCATTGAAAATGATGAGCCTACTAGCTTCCAGCAAGCCTTTCAGAGCGGCGACTCGGTAGAATGGCTGGATGCAATGCAGACCGAGATAGAGTCCATTTACACCAACAAAGTATGGACTTTGGACTTTGCTCCAGAAGGGGTAAACCCCGTAGGGTGCAAATGGATCTTCCGAAAGAAGATTGATGTAGATGGACAGGTAGAAACCTATAAGGCTAGACTTGTTGCAAAGGGTTTTCGTCAAAGACCTGGTTTGGACTATGATGAAACCTTTTCTCCAGTGGCTATGCTCAAATCCATTCAGATCCTTCTTGCCATTGCTACCTTCCACGATTATGAGATCTGGCAGATGGACGTAAATACGACTTTTCTAAATGGAAATTTGGAAGAGTGCGTCTATATAGATCAGCCAGAGGGTTTCAATCAGAGTAGGAGCAGCGGGAAAGTGTGCAAGTTGCTTAAGTCCATTTATGGACTAAAGCAGGCATCGCGGAGTTGGAACATCTATTTTGATGATACAGTCAAAGAATTCGACTTTATCAAAAATCCAGATGAACCATGCATATATAGTAAGATTGTAGGGAGAAATGTGGTATTCCTCATCTTGTACATGGATGACATTCTCTTGATAGGAAATGACATTACTATGCTACAATCAGTCAAAGGATTCTTGTCACGGGGGTTCTCCATGAATGACCTGGGTGATGCCAACTACATTCTGGGGATCCAGATTTATCGTGATAGATCTAAGAGGATGTTGGGACATTCACAGTCAAGGTACATCGACACCATACTAAAAAGATTCAGTATGGAAGATTCAAAGCACGGTAATCTACCGGCTTGTCACAGAATCACCCTCTCCAAAGAGATGTCTCCAAAGAATGATTTAGAAAGGGCTCGCATGTCAACTATACCCTACGCATCTGCAGTAGGCTCTATAACGTATGCGATGTTATCTACCTGACAAGATGTAGCATACGCATTGAGCTTTGTAAGCCGGTATCAGTCAAACCCATGGGAGAAGCACTGGATAGCAGTAAAGAACATTCTCAAGTACCTGAGAAGGACTAAGGAGATGTTCTTGGTGTATGGCGGAGAAGACCTCCAGATCGAGGCCTTTGCTGACTCCAGCTTCCAGAGTGACAAGGATGACTCCATGTCCATGTCGAGTTATGTCTTTTTCCTTAATGGAGGGGCGGTCTGTTGGAAGAGCTCCAAGCAGGACACCGTTGCAGACTCGATGATGGAAGCGGAGTATATAGCTGCTTGCGATGCCGCAAAAGAAGCTGTCTGGATGAAGAAGTTCCTCACAGAACTTCAGGTGGTTCTGACCATTGTTTATCCAATACATCTGTACTGTGACAACAACGGCGCTATAGCTTTAGCGAAGGCACCCAGGTCCCATCAGAAGTCCAGACATATTTTGAGGCGGTATCACCTGATCAGGGAGATCGTAGATCGCCAGGAGATCGAGGTGAGGAGAGTAGATACGGAGAATAACACTGCAGATTCACTCATGAAGGCCATCCCTCAGACACAGTTTGAGCGGCTGATCGAGATGATAGGTCTGCGATACGCCGGTACATGGCCCTAGTGCAAGTGGGAGATTGTTAGTATATATGCCCTAGAGGTCATTATTGTATCATACCGGTTTGTATATTACTTAATGGAAACTTGGGATATTCACAGTTGTATTGACAGTCTTGCTAAAAATGGTAGTATGCTACTTGGTTTGTTTCTACTTCAATATGTGCATGTGTTTCTTTTAGCATATCTCTTATACATATTAGTGGAGCCCTTAGGATCTTTGCTTGATTACCAGCGTTGCGATGGCAGTCACACTAGTGGGGGCTGGGTAATCTATAAGCACATCCTTACACAGGTCTATAGTCGTAGGATTATCGAGACGGGGCATCGCTACTCCGGAGTAGACTAGTGTATACGCTTCACATCCCAGAAGGGGAGATGGTCTGTCCTACAGCCATTAGTACGCCGTACTGGAAATAGTATGCAGGTGCTCGTTAGGTTACGAGTACACTGGACATGACTCATCGGGAATTGTTGGTTGGTATTATACCTATCGTCGGGTAGCAGTTCCCAGGTGACATGAGTACAGGTTAGTCCATCGACTAGACACTGCTACTTCGCCTCGAGTGTGTTCCCACTGTACTTTGATTGCTATCCTACCATGGCTCAAAGGAGTCATGCAAACAGGTAGTAGTTGGGTGCAGTCCCGAAGCACTAAGAGGCAGTGGCGGTTAGATATGATTTGTCTCTCCCGGTATTGGGGGTTGATATCATGCTATGTTCGGAGATCCATTACACAAAGTCCTTGGCCAGGGCAAGCGAGATTTACTGGTAGGTATTCCAGTAGTTTCTCAGGGTGTTTTGGGCTACACTCCGGCATGACTTATTGTGCTATTAGGGGTCTGACGATTACCGCCCCTAGGCCCGATATGCGATACTCTTAGACGAACAGACTGGACTGTACAGAGATTGTCATATTCAGGCTCAGTACGAGTTCGGATGGGTTTTCCTCATCGGCCTTCTTATCGACATCTACCTGGGGACCGTTACGTGCAGCTAGTACCGCTTGCGGCCTGTGGTTAAACCCACTTCCAGCATAGTGTCGAGTCTTTAGAGTCCCATACAGAGGGTTTCCCTGAACTGGGCAAAAGGTGTAGAGGCCGTATGGTTTTACGGCAGGGCTTCGATCACTTACGTACACTTGTGCGCATATGATGTTCGGGCGGATAATACTATTGGGCTTTGGTTTAAGCCAGATCCTAGTATTATATTGATGGATCAGTTTCATCTTTTTGTATTCGTGTTTCTCGGAACACGAATGTGAGTATGTATATACGGATGAGAGGAGTACATAAGGAGACACATCATTAAGGTTTTGACCATTTACTCGATTAAAACAATTATGAGGTGGAGGAAAGTATTTGTTATTTTTGTAAATGATAATTGAGACATGGCTACTAGTTTTGACTACTTGACTTTGTTGACCTTTTGACTTGGCTTGACCACTTGACTTGGTTTGACTATTTGGCTTAGATATTTCTGTGAGATATTTTATGACCTAGATATTTTGGTGAGATATTTTCATCCCATGCTTGTGGTCATGTCAAGTTAGCCATCTCATTTTCATTGATGATTATCATTTATCAAAAACATTTCTCTTTCCTTAAGTGAGCTCTCATGCTAGTTCTCTTTTTCTTCCTCACTACAAAACACTAAAAGCTCTCATGTGTTGAGAATCTTAGGGTTTCAAGAGACAAATAAATCCATCTTCATACTCTACATCACCTAGGCCATCAAGTTTAGTAAGCTTGTTGCCCTAGTTACCTCGTTTTGAGGTGGAGCTCGGACTATAGACTCTCGGGTGGATCGTCTTTGACTCGAGGAGGCCCTTGAAGAAGCTACGATTCGGATCGATCCTTGGAGCCTACATAGATGAGGAGGACAACGATGAAGACCCGAAGGACAAGTATCATGTGGTATAACTTAGTATCCGAGTTGTTAAACCTCAAGTAGTTTGCTAGCTAGGGTTTATGGACGATCCTTCGTTCTAGTCGGTGTTGCGAAGCTCGTAAAAATTATTTTTTGCAAATTCCGCCTCCCCGCAAACACGTGGGGTGCGCGACATCGACTTATAGTCTCCTAGTCATTCATCACATTGCATGGCATCATATATATATATATATATATATATATATATATATATATATATATGATATTATCTCATAGGACACTTGCACCATTACCATTGGTTCATGCCGCACGTGCACTATTCATGCGAACACACACGCCATTGGTAATTTCTATGTCACGAACACTATAATACTTGCTTAAATTAGTAGCTGAGCATTTGCATTAATTATGATATGTAACTTGTAGTTGTATATTCATTTCAACGGGATGGATACGTAGGATTGCTAGTCATATGTATATATCTCATTGCATTATTCATACATGGTTTGTTGGCTATAGTTCCCTCAAGTCAATTATTGGATCGTGGGCACGTGATTGCAATGATTGAGGGAGGACCTATACCGGTAGAACAGTCTTACTTGAGATGATCGTATGCTATCTTGTTTGTCTTTATCATCATGTACATGCTTCAGGTGAAATTACAGATCACTATTACATGTTGATATAGCCCATAGGATTCTTTATTGACTACCAGCAGTATGATGGAGATCATGTACGTGAGAGTTGGGTGGTCTATAAGCACATCCATAAAGTGTCCCTAGTCATGGGAGTTTTGAGACTTGGCATCGATACTCCAAGAGCAGACTAGTGTATACGGATCGAGACCCGACGAGGGGCGGTGGCCGGTCTCACAAGCCATTTGTGTCAGTTGGTTCACCTAAGATCTATACAGGTGCTCATAGGGTTATGAGTACACCGGACGGACTCGCCAGGAACATGCCAGTTGGTATTATACCTATTGTCAGATAGCAGTTCCCTGGTGACATGTGTACAGGTTAGTCTATCGACCTGAGATCGTCATTTGTCTCGTATGAGTTCCCACCGTGCTTTGATTACTACCCTACCACGGATCAAAGGAGTCATGCAAACAGGTTTTAGTTGGGTACAGTCCCAAGCCACATGGAGGCGGTGAGCGGTGAAAGTCCACGTTGCCCACCCCGGTGCTTGCGGGGAGGTGAAAACGTTATGAAAAATCGGATTTTTACAACACTAGGCAACATGGACTATGTTAAAGGAGGGATCTTTGCTAAACAAAACTAACTACCAAAGCTAAAAGAGTTAGCTACTCGGAAAAGGGGTTATACCTAGGTCTTCAAGTCCTTCTCTTCTTGCTCCTTGGAGTGTGATGATCGGATTCTCCTCGTCGCCTTCTCTTGCCGAAGAAAGATCCACCCGAGGGCCTCTACCTTTGGCTTCAACCTCAAACTAGAAGTAACTAAGGTGCTTGGTGTGCTAAACCTAGGACCTTAGAAAGAGTAGAGAGTATTTTTGAGAGTTTTATCTCAAGCTCAAAGAGTTCTCAACTCATGAGAGGGGAGAGTTAGAGAGAGAGGAAGAGGAGGAGAGAGAATGAGAAGAATAATCCAACCTTCTCACATATATGTGAATTATGAAAAATAGATAATTAGCTAAAGATAATTGTGATGGTTAATCAAGAAATGACCATTATCATTTCACATTAAATGCTTTTGCAAGGATCAAAGAGCATCTTTCATATGGAATGATGATGGTCAACTTGTCAACCTAGGTCAACAAGTCAAGTATAGTCAAATGGTCAACAACCCTAACCATGCATAATTATAATTAACTAATATTAATAAATTATATTTCACACAAAAACATTAAGGTTAAGAAAATGACAATGGTCATCAACCTTAATGAAAGTCCTCTACCTCTGCCTCAGTCAACTGTGCATACACACCCGTATCCGTGTTCCGAGGAACACGAATACAATGAGATAAAACCAATCACAAATCATATACTAGGATACGGCTTAAACCAAATCCCACTAGTATAAGCTGTCCGGACACCAAACGTGCACAAGTGCGCGGATGTGAACGAACCCTGTCGCAAAACCATGCGACCTCTACTCATTTTGCCTAAAGGCGAATAACCCTCTGTGTGGGACTCTAAAGACTCGACACTACGCTGGCAGTGGGTTTAACCACAGACCGCAAGCGGCACTAGCTGTACGTAACGGTCCCCAGGTAGATGCCAATAAGAAGACTGACGAGGTAAACCCATCTGAACTCCTACTGAGCCTGAATGTGACAGTCTCCGTACAGTCCGGTCTGTTCTTCTAAGAACATCGCATGGCAGGCCTAGGGGGGCGGTAAACGTCAGTCCCCTACTAGCGGTACAAGTCATGTCGGAGTGTAGCCCAGAACACCTGAGATAACACTGGAAACCTACCAGTCTATCTCGCTTGCCCTGGCCAGGGACTTTGTGTAATGGCTCTCCTAGACAAAGCGCGATATCAACCCCAAATACCGGGAGAGACGAATCCTGTCCAACTGTCACCGCCTCCAAGTGCTTCGGGAATGCACCCAAAAACTACCTGTTTGCACGACTCTTTTGAACCGTGGTAGGGTAGTAATCAAAGTACAGTGGGAACACACTCGAGGCGAAGTGACAGTGTCAAGTCAACGGACAAAGCTGTACTCATGTCACCTGGGAACGGATAACTGACGATAGGTATAATACCAACCAACAGTTCCCGACGAGTCCTGTCCAGTGTACTCGTAACCTAACGAGCACCCGCATACTATCCCAAGTACGACGTACTTACGGCTGTGGGACAGGCCGTCTCCCAAGCTGGGATGAGAAGCGCATACGCTAGTCTACTCCGGAGTATCGATGCCCTGTCTCGATAGTCCTATGACTAGGGACCTGCATAAGGATGTGCTTGTAGATTACCCAGCCCCCACGAGTGTGACTGCCATCACAACGCTGGTAATCAAGCAAAGATCCTAAGGGCTCCACTAATGTGTAAAAGCGAGATGCTAAAAGAAACGCAAGCACACATTAAAGCAGAAACAAACTAAGTAGTATACTACTATTTTGAGCAAGATTGTCAATACAAGGTGAATATCCCAAGCTTCCATCAAGTAATATACAAACTAGTATGATACAGTAATGGCCTCTAGGGCATATACACTAACAATCTCCCACTTGCACTAGGGCTATGTACCGGCGTATCGAAGACCTATCATCTCGATCAGCCGCTCGAACTGAGTCTGGGGTATGGCCTTCGTGAATGGATCTGCAGTGTTATCTTCCGAATTTACTCTCTTCACCTCGATCTCCTGGCGATCTGCGATCTCCCTGATCAGGTAGTACCGCCTCAAAATGTGCCTGGACTTCTGATGAGACCTGGGTTCCTTCGCTAAAGCTATAGCTCCGTTGTTGTCACAATACATCGGTATTGGTTCAACAATGGTAGGAACCACCTGAAGTTTCGTGAGGAACTTCTTAATCGAGACAGCTTCCTTTGCGGCGTCGCAAGCAGCTATGTACTCCGCTTCCATAGTTGAGCCAGCAACGGTTTCCTGCTTGGAACTCTTCCAGCAAACCGCCCCTCCATTGAGGGTAAAGACATAACCCGACATGGACTTGGAGTCATCCTTGTAACTCTGGAAGCTGGAGTCAGCAAAGGCCTCGATCTGGAGGTCTTTTCCACCATACACCAAGAACATCTCCTTAGTCCTTCTTAGGTACTTGAGAATGTTCTTTACTGCTATCCAGTGTTTCTCCCCTAGGTCCGACTGATACCGGCTAACAACGCTCAATGCGTATGCTACATCTGGTCTGGTACATAACAGCGCATACATGTAACCCTTCGAAAATCGTTTAGGCAGTTTTCGGTAATCGGCAAATTTTTCGGCTTTTTCCGTAAAAATTCAAAATTGATATTTTTCATTGTAGACCTAATTATACAAAATTAGATAAGATATTACTATAATTTTGTCACTAAAATGTCACTTATAATTTTCTAGTTAAATAAAAAAAATTTCGTAATTAATTAAATTTTTATTATTTTAAGCCTTTTTAAATACATTTAATTAGGGATAAATACAAAGTTAATTAGGTAAATTTCTTAATTAGGAGTCTTTATAAGCTAAAATATGGTGTTAACAAAATTATATCATGTCTTGCAAACTTTTGGTTTAAAAGGGGGAAAATTATGAAAAAAATGATGAAAAAAGGGTTTTTTTGTAAAAAAGTTGAAATGAAATGCATTAAATGATATCATATGATGTTGTAATGACCTAGAAACTTCTCAAAATTTCCCACACCCCTCTCCCTTGCTGCTGGCCGGCCTTGAGCTGCAGAAATTCCCCATTTTCCCACTTCATTTTGCTTCATTTCCTTGCAAAAAAATTCACAAATTTCTTTCTCCATTGAAACCAAAACCCTAATCCTTTCTCTCTTCAACCCTAATTTGTTTGAAAACATGATGAAAGGAGGCTTCTGGGTGACTTGATCAAGCTAGGGTTCAAGCTTGAGAGGTGAAAATTCTAAACTAGTTGCTAATTTGTAGTTTATATATGCTAGAATCTAATTTTGAAGTATTGATTTAGTGTAAATCCTTGTTTATGAAAAGTCAAGAGAAGGTTTTGGTTTTTAAAAATTAGGGTTTGTAGCATAATTATTATGTTAGGGATGGTTGTCTAATTGATTAGAATAGTAAATTGTGAAATGATATGCTTGCTAAATCGTCAAATTTCGATGATTGTATCAAATCTGCTAGAAATTCGCTTACTAGATTTTTGTAGAAAATAGAATGCGGTCAATTTGCGTTAGGTTAGCAATATTATTAGCTTCATATAGGATTATTAGAATGCGCGAACGTGGGGTTTCGTCTAGTCGGGTTGTAGTTTAATCGATTTCCCCGAAATGACGATTTTAGTTAAAGGATTGCGATTTTCATGCGTTTTTCCGCGCACTGAGTGCATGCTATGATTAATTCGAGAGCGTTAATAATTGTATGTTGTGATTTGCAGTGTGTTAGGTTTTGTAATCTTATGCTTGATATTGTGCAAATATAGGATCGGTCGGAGAAACATCGGACACGGCGCGTAAAGGCAAAGCGGTGGCCGGATCAGATTAGCGGGGATTTCAAGTGAGTAGATATATTCATCTATGGGGGAATCGTCTGAATGGCGCGAGGCGCCCCCCCTAGTTAGGATTACCCTACTTTATGCAAGATTTATATTGTTAGACAGCTTATCCCTTTATGTACATTGCATACCCTCACAGCGAACAGTATGTTAAATTGCATGGACATTCATCTCTACCTATGCAATATCATTTCGTAGGACACGAACACCTTACCATGGGCATCTATTGCACGCGCACTATTCATGTGACACACACGCCTTTGGAAATTGACATTCCACGTGCACGATAGAACCTGTTTATCTTAATATCGTCACCTGCATTCATACTTGATATATGAAACTGCATCGCATGCACATATCTCGCATCATCATCATATTTACATAGAACTCTAGCCAAAATTCACATCATACACATTGATATCATAGACATTTATCATATATATAACATGTGGACATTATGATTTTCTTGAGGATTTCAGTTTTGCTGCGATTTCTGGATTTTTGGGGAAAACCGCAAGAATTTAACAAAAGCTTATATTTATCATTTTAAAACAAGGTTGCGGTTTTCTCGTGATGTATGTGTCGTCCACCATGAGTTTTCATGTTTTCTGTTGGATTTCGAGACCCGTTTCGAGGAGTGGATCAACCGTCTCGGGTACATGGTGGGCCCGGTATGGTACCCCGGGGCAAGAAGATCGAGTTGCAGACGATGAGCCTGGCAGGGGAAGACTACCTACCGGTGATGTCTGGCGCGGCGGATATCCGGAGGATACCGATCGTTGTCGTCAGATTTATGATATGGGTCGATCCGGACCGACGGAGCCCGATATTGAGACAGATATGATTCCTTTTTGGTGTCGATGCTTGACACGGGTTTTCAGATGATTTCTTGATGATATTTAGCTATTATACAGATATTCATGTTCTAAAGTTAAGAATTCAATAACCTTAGCTGTAAAACACTTAAAGACTTAATAATGACATTGCATACCTGTGCATGCATACTAGAGATATTATAGCACATATGGACATGCATGTTGTGGTGCATTGCGTGTATTCTTACGATTGTCTTATTAGATGTTATATTTACTCACGAGCTGGCAACTCACCCCCGTTGTGCTACAGTGTCTTGCAGGTCGGACCCGTCAGTCTTGTAGCGGCGGGCTATCTTGTCATCAGTTCCTTTTGCTCAGACTCGCGATATCGCCCGTAGGTGGGTTGCGAGTATGCTTTATTTCTTTTTGCTTTATCATTGTATCTAGTATTCTCCATCTACCACTTGTATTGTATATGCGACCTAGTGATGAGACTGAGAGACTTGTATATTTATGGTTCTTTTGGGTCGAGCTCACTTGAGCCGACGTGTGTTTTCTGGTATTTTGCGTTTCTTTATGCTCTTCTCTTGATATTACTATTATATTGCATGTGGCTGTGATCCACCTTGGGCGAAGAGCTAGCTCCCGCTTGGGGATGCCATTTTTATGATTACAGGTTTATTATCTTGTTGTACCCATTTTGGGGGATAGAAAATACAGGGGAGACTCTGCCGAAATTTTCAGAAATTTTTGATGTTTTAAAAAGGGATTCTTTGCAACTTAATTGATTTGAAAATCGTCTTCATTAAAGGTTTTTCCTTCACTCTCTTTTGATTTTGAGTTAGATTTCTGGGCTTTGGCTGACTTAGGTTACGGTACGCCTTTAGACGTCTCGTAATCTAAGTGCCAGTCACGTTCCGTACTTTCGGGTCTTGACAAAGTTGGTATCAGAGCGTAGGTTTTACCTTTCTGAGTGTAGGACGACCTTGGTAGATGGAGTAGGTGACTTAAACAGAGTGGCGTAGCGTGGGTATGATCCGCGGCATACTTACGATACGGTACTCCGCCTAAGTGACCTTAGGACATAATTGCTTGTATTTCCTTTCTTGATTCCTTGCATTCCTTGATTCAATTGCAATGATCTTATCAGTCCTGTTTATTATTCAGCTTTGATGCCGCCAAAGACTACGAGAGCTCAGCGGGCTGCCGCTAGGGATGAGATTCGGGCGGGCCCGTCTGAGGCGAGGATCGAGCGGGATGATACACCTGTCCCTCAGGGTCATACTGATCCGCCTTATCCAGACCGTATTGCTAGATTAGAGGCCGGCATGCAAGAGTTGCGACAGATGATAGGATCTTTAGTTGAGTCCAGTCGGGCTCAGAGATCCGAGGATGTTCCTTCCACCGCACAGACCACGATCGTACCTGCTGCACAGATGGTCACTCCTGCTGCTACTACGGAGACTATCCCTGTTTCACTACAGGAGTTCATGAGATTGAGACCTCCAACTTTTACCGGTACAGATGCGACAGAGGACCCACAGGCATTTCTTGATAGGATGGCTCGGATTTGCCGTTCGTTGAGGTGTTCTGAGGATAGATTGGTGGAGTTTGCGAGTTTTCGTCTGGAGGGTCTTTCCCAGACATGGTACGACTCAGTAGAGAGAGGCCGAGATGCAGGTCTGCCTTCTATGACCTGGGATTAGTTTACATCTGCATTTCTTGCCCGTTTTCTTCCGGAGAGTGTCCGAGATGCTCGAGCCCGTAGTTTTGAGTCTTTGCGCAAGACTCCTGGGATGACAGTGTCGGAGTATGATATACAGTTTACCCAGTTGTCTCGATATGCTCCGTACCTAGTCGACACTGAAGAGAAGAGAATAAAGAGGTTCGTGCGAGGGCTTGATACACAGCTATTCCTTGCCATCGGCACCCAGCATTTTGACACATACGCAGCCGCGATGGATGCAGCCTTACTATTGGAGGAGCGTATTGCTGAGACTCCGGTCGTTTCTGGGCCGAAGAGGATCCGTACTGATACACCAGCTCAGGCAGACACCGCGATAGATTATTTCCGGGAGATGGTGGAGGCAGAGGATTGAGACGAGGTCAGTTATTTGGTTCATATCCACAGACCCAGCAGTCGTCTCCAGGATGTTTTCGGTGTGGGAGTCAGTACCACCGTGTCAGAGACTGTACCATGGGACGCCAGGGTGCGGCGATAGTCCCGCATGTGACTTTACCACCTTCACCACCTTCTCAGAGAGCTTTACTCCCTACTCCTGATGATGCTCCACGCCAGTCAGATGCTTCTAGAGGCCGTGGGCGTGGCTGTCCGGTTCAGAGAGGACGAGGCGACAGAGGCAGAGGCAGAGGCCGAGGTAGAGGCAGAGCACAGCCAGCTATTAGTGGTGGACAGGCCCGAGTGTTCGCATTGACTCCTCAGGATGCACAGGCATCCAATGCCGTCGTGACAGGTACTCTGCCAGTATGTTCTTTTGATGCACGGGTATTATTTGATCCAGGCTCCACACATTCCTATGTATCCACGTACTTTGCACCGAGGTTAGGCCGAGAGTCTTCTCCGTTAGATCAGCCGCTTGTCGTTATTACCCCGGTAGGCGAGTCTTTTGTTGCCCGTTTTGTGTACCGATCGTGTTCCGTTCGTATCGGGGAGAGAGATTCCTTAGTTGATTTGATTCTCCTCGATATGCTAGACTTTGATGTTCTTCTTGGTATGGACTGGCTAGCCACCTGTTATGCATCCGTGGACTGCCGTGAAAAAGCAGTCAGATTCAGTTTTCCTGGCGAGCCGGTTCTTATTATTCAGGGAGATCGTAGTGCTACCCTTCCCAGCTTGATTTCTTCTCTTCGCGCTGGTCAGCTCTTAAGGAAAGGGTGTCAGGGATTCTTAGCCTATATTTGTGATACTAGCTCCACAGAGGTTCCGTTGGACCAGGTCCCTGTTGTGAGAGAGTTTCCTGATGTATTTCCTGACGAGCTGCCTGGTCTGCCACCAGAGCGCGAGATTGAGTTCTGTATTGACTTGATCCCTGGCACGGGGCCTATTTCTATACCGTCTTATCGGATGGCCCCGGCAGAGCTGAGAGAGCTAAAGGATCAGTTACAGGACTTGCTGGACAAAGGGCTTATCCGACCGAGTGTGTCACCTTGGGGTGCTCCCGTCCTGTTTGTTAAGAAGAATGACGGAAGTATGCGCTTATGCATTGATTATCGTCAGCTAAACCGGGTTACTGTGCGGAACAGGTATCCCCTACCCCGCATTGATGACTTATTTGATCAGCTCCAGGGTGCAGGGTTTTTCTCGAAGGTTGATTTACGGTCAGGTTATCACCAGTTGCGGGTTCGGAAGGAGGATATTCCGAAGACCGCCTTCCGTACTCGTTATGGTCATTATGAGTTCTTGGTGATGTCATTCGGGCTCACCAATGCCCCGGCAGCATTTATGGATTTGATGAACCGTGTTTTCAGTCCGTATCTCGATCAGTTCATCATTGTGTTCATTGACGACATCTTGGTTTATTCTCGGAGCCGGGAGGAGCATGAGCAGCACTTACGTATCACATTGCAGACTTTGAGGGAGCATCAGCTGTTCGCCAAATTCTCCAAGTGCGCATTCTGGCTAGACAGTGTCGATTTCTTGGGTCATGTGGTGACGAGAGATGGTATTTGCGTGGACCCGAAGAAGATCGAGGCAGTTCAGCGTTGTCCTAGACCAGTATCAGTTACAGAGGTTCGCAGCTTTCTAGGTCTGGCCGGCTATTATCGACGTTTCGTCCAGGATTTCTCCCGCATTGCTGCACCATTGACCGGGTTGACCCGGAAGGGGGTTCCTTTTGATTGGACCCAGGCATGTGAGGATAGCTTCCAGCAGTTGAAGACTCGTCTGACTACTGCACCAGTGTTAGCATTGCCTTCAGGATCAGGCGGGTTCGTGGTATATTATGATGCTTCTAGAGTGGGGCTGGGATGTGTATTGATGCAGCACGACAGAGTTATCGCGTATGCTTCTCGGCAGCTGAGGAAACACGAGCAGAACTACCCCACCCATGATTTAGAGATGGCTGCAGTGGTGTTTGCACTCAAGATCTGGAGACATTACCTATACGGTGAGTCGTGCCAGATATTCACTGACCACAAGAGTTTGAAGTATATCTTCCAGCAGCGAGACCTGAACCTGAGACAGCGCCGTTGGATGGAGTTGGTGAAGGATTATGACTGCGAGATTTTATACCATCCGGGCAAGGCGAATGTGGTGGCTGATGCTTTGAGTAGGAGGCCCGGAGGTAGCTTATCTTGTTTGAGCGCAGTACAGATGCAGTCGACGGCGGATTGGCAGGCGTTATGTGATAGCAGAGTGCAGTTCGAGTTTACTCCTACGGGGGGACAGCTGGCCCATTTCAGAGCACGCCCACAGTTACTTGACCGTATCCGCGAGGCACAGTCCGGCGATGCCCGTATCTTAGAGATTATTGAGCAGATTCGGCAGGGCAGAGTTTCTGAGTTCGTGATTGATGATCAGGGGATACTTCGATTTGGGACTCGACCGTGCGTGCCAGATTCAGAGAGACTGAGGCGTGATATTCTCGAGGAGGCACATAGATCAGTATACAGTGTTCACCCAGGTTCCACCAAGATGTACCGTGATTTAAGAGAGGTTTACTGGTGGGACGGGATGAAGAAGGATATTACAGACTTTGTGTCGAGATGCCTGACTTGTCAGCAAGTCAAGGCCGAGAACCAAAGGCCAGCCGGCGAGTTACAGCCTTTGCCCATCCCTGAGTGGAAGTGGGAGCAGGTCTCCATGGACTTCGTTGTGGGGTCTACCCAGGACCAGTCGAGGGTACGACTCTATCTGGGTGATTGTTGATCGACTGACGAAAGCGGCTCACTTCCTGCCAGTGAAGACCACTTTTGGATTTTCTCAGTATGCCCAGGTTTATATTGATGAGATTGTGCGACTGCATAGTGTTCCGACTTGCATCGTGTCCGACCGTGGCACCCAGTTTACCAGCCGATTATGGCAGAAACTACAGGAAGCTTTGGGCACCCGATTGAGTTTTAGCATAGCCTTTCATCCTCAGACTGACGGTCAGTCGGAGCGTACTATTCAGACTCTTGAGGACATGCTCAGAGCTTGTGTTTTAGATTTCGGTGGTAGCTGGGATTGTCATTTGCCTTTGATCGAATTTTCCTACAATAATAGCTTCCAGGAGACGATTCAGATGGCACCTTTCGAGGCTTTATATGGGAGGAGATGTCGATCGCCAGTATGTTGGACAGAGCTCAGGGAGAGCAGTATTTTGGGGCCGCAGATTGTGCAGGAGACGACCGAAAAAATACAGCTGATTCGGGACAGGATGAGAGCGGCACAGAGCAGGCAGAAATCTTATGCTGACAGGCGTCATCGCCGACTCGAGTTCCCTGTTGGCGATCATGTTTTCCTGAAGGTCTCTCCGATGAAAGGTGTGATGAGATTTGGGCGGAAAGGGAAACTGAGTCCTAGATATGTTGGTCCTTTCGAGATCCTAGAGCGTGTTGGTCCAGTCGCTTATCGGTTAGCTCTTCCGCCCAGCTTCCCCGATGTTCACCCCGTATTCCATGTCTCGATGCTCCGCAAGTACCTTCATGATCCTTCCCAGGCGATTCAGCACCAGACGATCCAGTTAGAGCGTGATCTTTCTTTCACCGAGCAGCCGGTTGTCATCTTGGATCGGCAGGTGAAGAAATTGAGGTCGAAGGTCATACCGTCTGTCAAAGTCCTTTGGCGTGGCCCGAACAGCGAGGAGGTCACCTAGGAGACCGAGGTCGAGATGAGGAAGAGATATCCCCATCTTTTTGAAGGTACGCGTAGTTAAATTCTAAATTCGGGGACCGAATTTCTTTAAGGGGGGAAGATTGTAACCCTTCGAAAATCGTTTAGGCAGTTTTCGGTAATCGGCAAATTTTTCGGCTTTTTCCGTAAAAAGTCAAAATTGATATTTTTCATTGTAGACCTAATTATACAAAATTAGATAAGATATTACTATAATTTTGTCACTAAAATGTCACTTATAATTTTCTAGTTAAATAAATTTTTTTTCGTAATTAATTAATTTTTTTATTATTTTAAGCCTTTTTAAATACATTTAATTAGAGATAAATACAAAGTTAATTAGGTAAATTTCTTAATTAGGAGTCTTTATAAGCTAAAATATGGTGTTAACAAAATTGTATCATGTCTTGCAAACTTTCGTTTTAAAAGGGGGAAAATTATGAAAAAAATGATGAAAAAAAGGGTTTTTTTTGTAAAAAAGTTGAAATGAAATGCATTAAATGATATCATATGATGTTGTAATGACCTAGAAACTTCTCGAAATTTCCCACACCCCTCTCCCTTGCTGCTGGCCGGCCTTGAGCTGCAGAAATTCCCTATTTTCCCACTTCATTTTGCTTCATTTCCTTGCAAAAAAATTCATAAAAATTCACAAATTTCTTTCTCCATTCAAACCAAAACCCTAATCCTTTCTCTCTTCAACCCTAATTTGTTTGAAAACATGATGAAAGGAGGCTTCTTGGTGACTTGATCAAGCTAGGGTTCAAGCTTGAGAGGTGAAAATTCTAAACTAGTTTCTAGTTTGTAGTTTATATATGCTAGAATCTAATTTTGAAGTATTGATTTAGTGTAAATCCTTGTTTATGAAAAATCAAGAGAAGGTTTTGGTTTTTAAAAATTAGGGTTTGTAGCATAATGGTTGTATTATGTTAGGGATGGTTGTCTAAATGATTAGAATGGTAAATTGTGAAATGATATGCTTGCTAAATCGTCAAATTTCGATGATTGTATCAAATCGGCTAGAAATTCGCTTACTAGATTTTTGTAGAAAATAGAATGCGGTCAATTTGCGTTAGGTTAGCAATATTATTAGCTTCGTATAGGATTATTATAATGCGCGAACGCGGGGTTTCGTCTAGTCGGGTTGTAGTTTAATCGATTTCCCCGAAATGACGATTTTAGTTAAAGGATTGCGATTTTCGTGCGTTTTTCCGCGCACTGAGTGCATGCTATGATTAATTCGAGAGCGTTAATAATTGTATGTTGTGATTTGCAGTGTGTTAGGTTTTGTAATCTTATGCTTGATATTGTGCAAATATAGGATCGGTCGGAGAAACATCGGACACGGCGCGTAAAGGCAAAGCGGTGGCCGGATCAGATTAGCGGGGATTTCAAGTGAGTAGATATATTCATCTATGGGGGAATCGTCTGGATGGCGCGAGGCGCCCCCACCTAGTTAGGATTACCCTACTTTATGCAAGATTTATATTGTTAGACAGCTTATCCCTTTATTTACATTGCATACCCTCACAGCGAACAGTATGTTAAATTGCATGGACATTCATCTCTACCTATGCAATATCATTTCGTAGGACACGAACACCTTACCATGGGCATCTATTGCACGCGCACTATTCATGTGACACACACGCCTTTGGAAATTGACATGCCACGTGCACGATAGAACCTGTTTATCTTAATATCGTCACCTGCATTCATACTTGATATATGAAACTGCATCGCATGCACATATCTCGCATCATCATCATATTTACATAGAACTCTAGCCAAAATTCACATCATACACATTGATATCATAGACATTTATCATATATATAACATGTGGACATTATGATTTTCTTGAGGATTTCAGTTTTGCTGCGATTTCTGGATTTTTGGGGAAAACCGCAAGAATTTAACAAAAGCTTATATTTATCATTTTAAAACAAAGTTGCGGTTTTCTCATGATGTATGTGTCGTCCACCATGAGTTTTCATATTTTCTGTTGGATTTCGAGACCCGTTTCGAGGAGTGGATGAACCGTCTCGGGTACATGGTGGGCCCAGTATGGTACCCCGGGGCAAGAAGATCGAGTTGTAGACGATGAGCCTGGCAGGGGAAGACTACCTACCGGTGATGTCTGGCGCTGCGGATATCCGGAGGATACCGACCGTTGTCGTGAGATTTATGATATGGGCCGATTCGGACCGACGGAGCCCGATATTGAGACAGATATGATTCCTTTTTGGTGTCGATGCTTGACACGGGTTTTCAGATGATTTCTTGATGATATTTAGCTATTATACAGATATTCATGTTCTAAAGTTAAGAATTCAATAACCTTAGCTGTAAAACACTTAAAGACTTAATAATGACATTGCATACCTGTGCATGCATACTAGAGATATTATAGCACATATGGACATGCATGTTGTGGTGCATTGCGTGCATTCTTATGATTGCCTTATTAGATGTTATATTTACTCACGAGCTGGCAACTCACCCCCGTTGTGCCACAGTGTCTTGCAGGTCGGACCCGTCAGTCTTGTAGCGGCGGGCTATCTTGTCATCAGTTCCTTTTGCTCAGACTCGCGACATCGCCCGTAGGTGGGTTGCGAGTATGTTTTATTTCTTTTTGCTTTATCATTGTATCTAGTATTCTCCATCTACCACTTGTATTGTATATGCGACCTAGTGATGAGACTGAGAGACTTGTATATTTGTGGTTCTTTTGGGTCGAGCTCACTTGAGCCGACGTGTGTTTTCTGGTATTTTGCGTTTCTTTATGCTCTTCTCTTGATATTACTATTATATTGCATGTGGCTGTGATCCGCCTTGGGCGAAGAGCTAGCTCCCGCTTGGGGATGCCATTTTTATGATTACAGGTTTATTATCTTGTTGTACCCATTTTGGGGGATAGAAAATACAGGGGAGACTCTGCCGAAATTTTCAGAAATTTTTGATGTTTTAAAAAGGGATTCTTTGCAACTTAATTTATTTGAAAATCGTCTTCATTAAAGGTTTTTCCTTCACTCTCTTTTGATTTTGAGTTAGATATCTGGGCATTGGCTGACTTAGGTTACGGTACGCCTTTAGACGTCTCGTAATCTAAGTGCTAGTCACGTTCCGTACTTTCGGGTCTTGACAATAAATTATAGAGCCTACCGCAGATGCGTAGGGTATAGATGACATGCGAGCCCTTTCTAAACCAGTCTTGGGAGACATCTCTTTGGAGAGGGTGATTCCGTGACAAGCCGGTAGATTACCGAGCTAGGAATCTTCCATACTGAATCGTTTCAGTATGGTGTCGATGTACCTGGACTGTGAAAGTCCCAACAACCTTTTAGATCTATCACGATAGATCTGGATCCCCAGATTGTATTTGGCATCGCCCAGGTCCTTCATGGAGAACCTCTGTGACAAGAATCCTTTGACTGACCGCAGCATAGGAATATCATTTCTTATTTGGAGAATGTCATCGACGTACAACAGGAGGAATACCACAGTTCTTCCTACAATCTTATTGTAAATGCATGGTTCATCTGGGTTTTTTATAAAGTCGAATTCTTTGACAGTATCATCAAAGCAGATGTTCCAACTCCGCGATGCCTGCTTCTGTCCATAGATGGACTTGAGCAACTTGCACACTTTTCCGCTACTCCCACTCTGAATGAATCCCTCCGGCTGATCCATATAGACGCACTCTTCCAAATTTCCATTTAGGAAAGCCGTCTTGACGTCCATCTGCCAGATCTCATAATCGTGGAAGGCAGCAATGGCAAGAAGGATCCGAATGGATTTGAACATAGCCACTGGAGAAAAGGTCTCGTCATAGTCCAAACCAGGTCGTTGACGAAAACCCTTTGCTACAAGTCTAGCTTTATAGGTTTCAACTTGCCCATCTACACCAATCTTCGTTCTGAAGATCCATTTGCAGCCTACGGGTTTTACCCCTTCTGGAGCAAAGTTCAAAGTCCAAACTTTGTTGGGGTACATGGACTCCATCTCGGTCCGCATTGCATCCAGCCATTTTACCGAGTCACCGCTCTAAATGGCTTGCTGGAAGATAGTAGGCTCACCATAATCAATAGTGCAATCCTCTCTATCCCCGTCTATGAGAAAACCGTAGTATCTCTCGGGCGGATGAGACTGCCTATTATTCCTGCGGAGTGGCGCCGGGATGTCCGGTTCTCCTGAACCTTCTGGTTCTTCCAAGCTTTCAGTAATAGCTTATTGTTCTGGAATTTCTTCCAGTTCTATTGCACTCCCACTTATCTGATTTTCTAAAAATTCAGTTTCCAAGAAGTGGGCATGCTGAGAAACAAAAACCTTTTGTTCCTCTGCGAAATAGAAAATATACCCCCTGGAGTTCTTTGGGTATCCCACAAACTTACACAGTACTGAGCGTGCCTCGAGCTTGTCCGCATGCTGCTTTTTTACAAAAGCTGGACATCCCCATGTCTTAAGATACTTAAGACAGGGTTTCTTCCCACTCCACTTCTGATATGGGGTGGTAGGCACAGTCTTGGTTAGAGCCTTGTTCAAGAGATATGCAGCTGTTTCTAGTGCATAACCCCAGAAAGATCGCGGCAACTCAGCCTTACTCATCATGGAATGAACCATATCCAATAGGGTTCGATTCCGCTTTTCCGATACACCATTGTGTTGTGGTGTGTATGGTGGAGTAAGCTGAGAGAGAATTCCATTCTCTTTTAAGTAGCCCAGAAACTCGGCACTCAAGTATTCGCCACCTCAATCAGATCTTAGTGTCTTGATACTTTTGCCTTTTTGTTTTTCAACTTCATTCTTGTATTCCCGAAATTTCTCAAACGCCTCGGATTTATGCTTCATTAAGAAGACATGTCCATACCTAGAGAAATCATCTGTGAAAGTAATGATGTATGAATAACCACTTCGCGCATGTGTAGACATTGAACCACACACATCACTGTGTATGAGTCCTAAGAGCTCGCTTGCTCTTTTTCCGTGTCCAGTGAATGGAGTCTTTGTCATCTTTCCTATGAGACAAGATTCACAAGTGGCATAAGACTGATACTTGAACGGATTCAAGTATCCCTCTTTATATAACTTTGTTAACCGTGTCTCATTAATGTGACCCAGTCTATAATGCAATAAGAAAGCCTGATTTGTTTCCGGAGACTTTCTTTTAAGTGTGTTCTGGACACTGAAAATCTGAGCTTGATTTAATACGTATATACCATTTTCTAATGTACCTGGCCCAATCAGAACTTGATTTAGGTGGATGTGTACCACATCACTTACAAAAGTAAAATCATATCCTTCCTTAGAAAGTAAGGATACAGATATGATATTACAAGTCGCACCTGGTACATAAAAACAGTTACGCAGAATCAATATCTGCCCAGTTGTCAGTCCAAGATGATATTCCCCTACGGATTCAGCGCACATGCTCATTCCGTTAGCAACCCTGAGAGTCATATCACCTATCTTGATAACCCTACGGTTTCTCAGAGCCTGTAACGAATTACAGATATGAGATCCTGATCCGGTATCCAATACCCAGGAGGTAGGGTTAACTGACATACAGTTCTCAATCATAAACACACCCGAAGCCGAAGCCATAACATGCTTCGAATTCTGGCAACTGGCTTTACAAGCCCTGCAATCTTTCCGCCAATGTTCATTCCCGTAACAATAGGAACGTCCCTCTTTTACTACATCCAGTCCCGAAACTTCTGCCCTTCCCTTTCCTTCTACTTCCCTGGTTTCCTTCAGGGTAGAAGGTAGAGAATGTAGAACCAAGTCAGCATCTGACCCGTTCTTCAACGTGGTCTTCAGGTCCGTGAGCTCAGAATAGCTGGTCTGTGTAAGGACGTTGCCCCCTACAGATGACCCGATAGCCAACCTCGCTGGAAGCAATTCGTTCGAGGTCTTATATCTTGCGATACGAGATTGCTCTCCATATAAATCTTTGTTATGGAGGAAGATAGAAACTAAGTCCATCTTCTCGTGCTGCCTCTGGTATGCACCATCTTCTGAGGCTAACACGAGGCACTTGGCTTTCGCACAGTCTTTTTCCGATGTCTTGCGGATATGAATATCCGTGACTGGGGAAACTGGACCTGAGACGGCAGGGGTTGGATCAGTCAAGAGGTGTCCCAACTTGTCATGGTTAATGGACATCTGGAAAAACCTTTGCCAGTCATAACAGTCAGATACAGTCATTATATTATCTAGATGTAACCTATGTCTGGTCACTGGGTCGCTACAATTAAGAGAGAGAGAAGAAAACACTTTAGCATGATGCTCTTGCAAGTTTAGATTGGTTTTTAATTTATCTAAACAGGATGGCTCCCACTGTCTCTCGAATCCCTCCTCAAACCATAAAGGAAGAATTAGTCGGGATCAATCTCACCGTACAATTCTTGCTTAACCGTTCAGCCAGGCCAGTGTCGGTACTTCGAGGGAGGTTTTCCAACGCTTTCGCGAAGTTCCTTAATTAAGTAACCTCTTTTCCCTGTGGGCGTAGCCCCGCTAACACCTTTCTAGACACCTACTTGGTTTATAGCAATGATCGTTAAGTGAGAAAGTTCCCGAGGAGTAGCATATACTCACAGTAAGATCGGGATCCAAATATCATCGTGTGATAAAACCGAAGGAATCCTACCAGAATCATCACACTCCAAATGGTATGCAGCACTAGCAAGTTTCAGTTTCTTTAGAAACTCCCGATGTGTATTTTTGCCCCATGCTCTTATGACCTTGACGAAGGTCAACAAATCATAAGTCACATGTCAAGTTCTACCCGTCATTGTCCAGGTTAATTTGAACCCACCCGTATATACCCTTGACGAAGGTCAACAAGGTAATACGACTATCCCAAACCAACGCATCTATCTATGCTACATATGAACACCCAACAGCTACCAATCACTATGCCTTGACGAAGGTCAATAAACATAGCTTGAATACTATTGAATATTTATACGAAACGATGGAAGGCTACGAATGGTTTTGGCGAAACCGTTTACGTAGTGAACTTGATATAATCGAAGGAACCTTGATAGCTTTAAAAAGGAGTGGTTTAAACTCCGCATTGAAAAGTTGGTTTTGAAAAGAAGCGAGTGGTTTTGAAAGTGTTCCAACGACTTTTACTCGGTTTATTTTTTCTTGCATTAATTCCAATGCGTCCCATCATTTAATCCTACCATTGCAGCAAACAACGAAAATATGGCGTACGCTTATGCCATCCGCATTCGGCACGGGGTCCCGTCATCACACGTTAGGTTACTTAACTAACGACAGAGCGGGGGCTGGACTAGCGCGGATGCAAAACATAAGCAACGCCTAAATAGATATCATATAGATATATAAACATTCATCACATGCAATGATAGCCATTCTAGATCACAGATGAACACATTGGATATACTAGGAATCCGCATTTCGTACGAGCCTGTAACGAAGAGCGGATTACACGGTCGTGATGAATAGCCAAACCCCACCCTACGGGTGCGGCAAACTACCCGCCAAGTACCCAAAGCGAAGCAACCTCCCTCAACACCGTGAGTAGGCCACTCGGCACTTCGAGATACCTGGTAGTTTGTGCACCCCACCTTGGGTCTATCCTAGGAGCAAAAATAGAAAAAAGAAATTATACAATGACTGCTACAACCCCGACCCGGTTGTGCGGCCATACAAATAATATTACATCAATTTACATATTACAAGAATTGAAAGAATAAGAAAACTCTCATCTCACAACCACCGGCTATTCATCCGCGACAATCCAACGAATTCATATACACAAACCATCAACATTACAGATCACAGATATGTATAACCCCCACTAATCGACGTATAGCGATTAGCAGACGTTCAATACATATATCACATCACAGATATAACCCATTAGCCAAAGTGTAAAGAAATTCGATCAAAATACGGATTTGTGACCACCCCAAAAACTAACTTGTTCTCTGGAAAATCTGGGTAGAAACAAACTATATTAAAAATCAAAAAACCTCCAAATAAGCACACTGCACCAAACTCGGTCCACGGCCAAGTCAACTCGGCCGCGGATCAGCGGCAAGAAGCATGTTCTTGCCGCGGAAACGCGGCGCTTTGACCGGTTCAGTGGATCGTTTTTGGTGGGTGTCTTTAGAAAACCCTGAGCTGATTTTTCCTGTATGATTTATTATTTTTAAAGCAGAAATAAAAATCGGCAGAAACTAGGGTTTTTGAAAATGTATTTTGCGATTTTTTCCGATCGAAGTTCTAAATACTTTGCTAACTAGTTAGTTTGTGTTTAGCTAGGCTCTGATACCACTGTAAGTCTACGTTGCCCACCCCGGTGCTTGCGGGGAGGCGGAAACGTTATGAAAAATCGGATTTTTACAATACTAGCCAACATGGACTATGTTAAAGGAGGAATCTTTGCTAAACAAAACTAACTACCAAAGCTAAAAGAGTTAGCTACTCGGAAAAGGGCTTATACCTAGGTCTTCAAGTCCTTCTCTTCTTGCTCCTTGGAGTGTGATGATCGGATTCTCCTCGTCGCCTTCTCTTGCCGAAGAAAGATCCACCCGAGGGCCTCTACCTTTAACTTCAACCTCAAACTAGAAGTAACTAAGATGCTTGGTGTGCTAAACCTAGGACCTTAGAAAGAGTAGAGAGTATTTTTGAGAGTTTTATCTCAAGCTCAAAGGGTTCTCAACTCATGAGAGGGGAGAGCTAGAGTGAGAGGAAGAGGAGGAGAGAGAATGAGAATGATTGAATGAGAAGAATAATCCAACCTTCTCACATATATGTGAATTATGAAAAATAGATAATTAGCTAAAAATAATTGTGATGGTTAATCAAGAAATGATCATTATCATTTCACATTAAATGCTTTTGCAAGGATCAAAGAGCATCTTTCATATGGAATGATGATGGTCAACTTATCAACCTAGGTCAACAAGTCAAGTATAGTCAAATGGTCAACAACCCAAACCATGCACAATTATAATTAACTAATATTAATAAATCATATTTCACACATAAACATTAGGGTTAAGAAAATGACAATGGTCATTAACCCTAATGAAAGTCCTCTGCCTCTGCCTCAGTCAACTGTGCATACACACCCGTATCCGTGTTCCGAGGAACACGAATACAATGTGATAAAACCAATCCTAAATCATATGCTAGGATACGGCTTAAACCAAAGCCCACTAGTATAAGCTGTCCGGACACCAAACGTGCACAAGTGCGCGGATGTGAACGAACCCCGTCGCAAAACCATGCGACCTCTACTCATTTTGCCTAAAGGCGAATAACCCTCTGTGTGGGACTCTAGAGACTCGACACTACGCTGGCAGTGGGTTTAACCACAGACTGCAAGCAGCACTAGCTGTACGTAACGGTCCCCAGGGAGATGCCGATAAGAAGACTGACGAGGTAAACCCATCTGAACTCCTACTGAGCCTGAATGTGACAGTCTCCGTACAGTCCGGTCAGTTCGTTTAAGAACATCGCATGGCGGGCCTAGGGGGGCGGTAAACGCCAGTCCCCTACTAGCGGTAAAAGTAGTGTCGGAGTGTAGCCCAGAACACATGAGATAACACTGGAAACCTACCAGTCTATCTCGCTTGCCCTGGCCAGGGACTTTGTGTAATGGCTCTCCTAGACACAGCGCGATATCAACCCCCAATACCCGGAGAGACGAATCCTATCTAACCGTCACTGCCTCCAAGTGCTTCGGGACTGCACCCCAAAACTACCTGTTTGCATGACTCCTTTGAGCCGTGGTAGGGTAGTAATCAAAGTACAGTGGGAACACACTCGAGGCGAAGTGACAGTGTTAAGTCAACGGACTAAGCTGTACTCATATCACCTGGGAACTGATAACTGACGATAGGTATAATACCAACCAACAGTTCCCGATGAGTCCTGTCCAGTGTACTCGTAACCTAACGAGCACCCGCATACTATCCCAAGTATGACGTACTGACGGCTGTGGGACAGGCCGTCTTCCAAGCTAGGATGAGAAGCGCATACGCTAGTCTACTCTGGAGTATCGATGCCCTGTCTCGATAGTCCTACGACTAGGGACCTGCATAAGGATGTTCTTGTAGATTACCCATCCCCCACGAGTGTGACTGCCATCACAACGCTGGTAATCAAGAAAAGATCCTAAGGGCTCCACTAATGTGTAAAGGCGATATGCTAAAAGAAACACATGCACACATTAAAGCAGAAACAAACCAAGTAGCATACTACTATTTTGAGCAAGATTGTCAATACAAGGTGAATATCCCAAGCTTCCATCAAGTAATATACAAACTAGTATGATACAGTAATGGCCTCTACGGCATATACACTAACAAGCGGATCGTCAGGGGATTCCTCTCTCCCGGGATTGGGGGTTGATGTCGTGGTGTGCACGGGTGGCCATCACCAGAAATCCTCGGCCAGGGTAGACGAGAATTACCGATCTAGGATCAGTAGTTTCTCAGGTGGTGATAGGTTTCATGCGGACACTAAATGACAAGTTATTAGGGGTCTGACATTATCTACCCCCTAGACTCGATATGCGATACTCATAGACGAACGGACCGGACAGTACGGATATTGTCACTGTCAGGCTCAGTAAGGTTTCAGGATGAGTTTGATCGTCGGCCTCCCTTTCGCTCAATACCTGGGTAGCCGTTACGTACAACTAGTGCCACTGACGTGCTTGTGGTTAAACCCACTGCAAGTGTATTGACGAGTCTTTAGAGTCCCACACAGAGGGTTTCACTGCTTCAGGCAAAACGTTGTAGAGGCTGTATGGTTTTCTGGCAGGGTTCGATCATTTACGTGCACTTATGCACGGAACATGATCGGACGGATAATACTAGTGGGCTTTGGTTTAAGCCGGATCCTTGTATTATATTGTTGGACTATTTTCGTCTCATTGTATTCCTATTCATTCGGAATACGGATGCATGTATGTATATATGGATGAGGGGTATTCTTGTAATTCGTCACGAGATTACTTTAGAATATGCCATTTCTTTTTCTATTAAACAGTTAGTTTAAATGTTTAATTGGTGAAAAGTGTGAGTGCATGCACTTGGTGACTCATGGCTATGAGCCATGAGATGATTCATGGTGACATGGTTTTTTTTTTGTTTTGGCCAAGATATTTGTGTGTGATATTTTAGGTTGTGAGATAGCTGCTCATTTTTTTGGTGAGGCTTTTCTTTAAGTGCTCACAACTCACAAACATCACACAACAATAACTCACACAAAACAACTCAAGAAAAGAGCAGACACACTTTCTTTAGTTGCTTTTTCCTATTTGCTTCACACTTCTTCACCTCATGGCATCTTCTTCAACCTCCACTTAATCCCTCTCATGAGTTGAGAATCCTTGGGTGTTTTGAGACAAAGTATTCACACACTCTCTCTACTTCATCTTGGCTATCTAAGTTAGCAAACTAGATACCCGAGTTGCTTCGGTTTTGAGGTGGGAGCCCATATTACTAATCCTCAACGTGTATCGTCTTCGACGAGGGAGACCGGAGATCGAACTTGATCGAGGAAGCCGCGAGGAGCTTGAGACAGAGGTTGAATACCGAAGGACACGGATCAATCAGTATAACCTCTCTGAACTCCTTTATGTAGAACTAGTATAGGGTTAATGGTACGATCCGTCGATTAGGGTTCCATTAGCGCCGGTTTCTAAAAGTTTTTGTTTCGTATTTAGCCACAGATTGATGGCTGGGGCGCTGCCATCACCGTACATGGTATCAAAGCCAACCCATTAACCACATACTAGTTTATTTAGATGATGTTAAAGTATCGATACCGAAACAACTCCGAAACAATATCCGATGTATTCCATTCTCTGTCGAATTTTATTTGGTCTTCTAAAAATATTTAAGTAACTGCAGAAGACTACTTGTATGACCAATAGAACACACCCCAAACACGAACCCCAGACTAACAAAATGGACCGGCCAGATCATCAAAATGTCGGAGGTGGCCGGTTTTTTGAGTGCTTCTGAACTTGGAATTTTAGTTGCGGTCTAGTCTCTGGAATATAGGTTTAGTGGTATTGCTTGTTTAGCCCAGTTTGGATATGGTTTGATCTAGTTGTTTGCGGCTACTCGGGGTTATTTCGAAGTTGATATTTCTAACATTGTTTAATGTTTACAGTATATGCATTATTATCTACGACCGTGAATGTCATTAGAGCGGTACAACTTGTCTATTTTTCTATAGTTCTTTTAGACGGGTTTGCGAACGTGACATTCACGTCGATGTTCTGTGTTGTGTTGTGTTTGTTGCGGAATCGTCGTGGTGGATAGCTTGGGTGAAATGTTAGTACAGTTTAGTTTCATTTGTACATTTTATATCGCGGGGAGAACGTCCGACATGTGGACTGTCGTCACTGCCTGTTTGTATAGTATTTGTTTGGGGCACGACCGGTTTAAGGTCGTTGTCACCATTGTACATATTTTCTTTTCTGTACTAGGATTACCCCACGATGGAGTGCATGGATAGCTGGGTTCTGGAGGGAAATGGGTCCGCATCTCATGACGTTAAGAAGGGGGGGGCCTCACTCTAGAATTGGCGGGCTATTCGCCACACTCGTAGGGGTACAGGTTGACCCGAGGAGGGGTCCTCAAGTTACCGGATTCCGTGAAGTGCTGGGTGGCCCATTCACTTTGATGAAGGGGGCTGCCTCGCTTCTGGTTTTGGCGGGCAACTTGCCGCGCTCGCAGGGGTTTACGTTTTCATTGCACAGGCTATCCACACGACCAGGGGAACGTCGGGTTTCAGTTGCGGCTCAAAAGAAACCTGGGGCTCCCAGATTATCTGTATTGTTCTGTGATGCTTATCGCTTATCTGTGATGTTGCATTTATCATACCTGGAGCGATTATTATATATTGCTTTATATATACTAGTAGATGTTGTATATGTTTTACACCCGCGCTAGTCCTGCCCCCACTCTATCGTTAGTTAAGTAACCTAACGGGTGATGACGGAGCCCAGTGGTGAATGCGGATGGCATATACGTACATCGTATTTTCGTTCTTTTCTGGTGTGATTAATTGATGGGACTGCGTTGATTTTGATCAATGCAGGGAAAACATACCTATTCGATATTGTTGGAACAAATTTTCAAAAGCTGTTATTACAAGGACGATTTCTTTTGTTTTGCACAGTGGTATTCAGTTATGAATATCCAGCACCTCTTTCGACAAGGCAAGAGCCGAGATCTCTTCACTGGGAGTGACCTATTGGGCAGAAGTTTGTGTCAGGGTAATAACTTCACTATAGTCGATTACTTTTTTTCTTTGCATCGTGGTATTCAGTTGGAATATCCTGCACCTCATTCCACGAAGAAAGAGCCGAGATCCTTTCACCGGGAATGACCATTTTAGCAAAGGTTTTCGCCACTATATATTTGTAAAAAGCTATCCGGTTCCTTCAACGATATCAAGTTCATTACGTTAAAGGTTTTTCGCCAAAAACATTCATAGCCCTCCGTCATTTCAGACGGGTAGCACTTAGTATTCATGCTATGTTTGTTAAGCTTCGTCATGGCATAGTGTATGGTAGCTATTTGTTACTTTTCTATTGCTTAAATAGATGCGTTGGTTTGGGACAGTCGTACTACTATTTTGGTCTTCGTCAAGGGTATGTACGGATGGGTTCAAATTAACCTGGACAATGACAGGTAGAACTTGACATGTGACTTATGATATGTTGACCTTCGTCAAGGTCATAAGTGCATGGGGTAAAAATCATATCGGGAGTTTCAAACATATAGGAAACTTGCCAGACATGCGGATACCTTCTGGAGTGTGATAACTTGAGTGGATTCCATCAGGTTATCATGCGATGATAGTTGGATCCCGATGCCCACTGATGAGTTGGTTTACTCCTCAGGTGATTTTAGATAATTCCGACTAATTCTTCTTTCAGGTTTGGAGGAGAATTTGAGGATACAGTGGGAGACATCCTAATTAGATAAAGTGATTAACCATTCTGATCTAGATTAGAGTGCACGCTGAGTGTTTCTTTTCTCTCTCTCTTTGGCAGCGACCATGTCCCGACCCTAGACTATAACTCAGTAACCAAGTTAGCCGAACCTTCTTAAAACACATTGACTTTTGGATTGTCAGATTTGCATACTTCATTGCCACTCCTACTTTTACCCTTTGCTTTTCTTCGGAACATTCCATATCACTACAAAGATCCACATTTATTGGATATGACCATCGTATCGTTACATACAAACTCGAAGAAACTTGTTTCATATTCGAGAATGGTTTCCGGTTCTAGAGAAATTGAATAGGACTATTCAGTTGTCTTTTCCTTTTACCTTCTCTCAGGTTGTGAGGGCTCCTAGGATTAGGAGAGGGTACACCTATTGCACTTATTGGATAGTCTTCTTCCAAACCATAGGCAGGTGCCGAAAGGTGGGGAAGGAAGAAAACCAATTAGCCTAAGTGTGGTGTACAGAAGGTAATAAGTAAAGACAAATAAATGGATTAGAAAGAGGGCAAAGTAAATTGCGACTGCTATCATTCATGACCAAACCGTGTGTTTCATCGCCACTCCTACTTCACCTTTGCATTTCCCCAGAACACCCAGTATTACTATGAAGATCCGCATTTATTGGATAATCCATCGTATAGTTATATACAAACTCGAAGGAACTTGTTCCAGTTCGAGGTTGGATTCTGGCCCAGGAGAAATAGAATAAGGATTATCCAGTTGTTTTTTATCTTTACCTTCTCTCAGGTTCCGAGTGCTCCTAGGATTCGGAGAGTACACCTATTATGCTTATTGGATAGTCTTCTTCCAAATCATAGGCTGGTGTCAAACGGTAGGGAAGGAAGAAAACCATTTAGCCTATGGGTGGTGTACAGAAGGAAATGAGTAAAGACTAATAAAGAAATTTGGTGAGATGGTAAAGAAATATATGGTTACAGTCAGGAATATAGATAATGGAAGAGGCATTACTAGGAATACTCGGATACCCCTTCGAAACTTTTTCATGTTTCAGTTTCACTGTGCGTTGTTAATTGAAAACTGATTTCCCAATTAGATCTTTACTTCAGGGTATGAATTTACCAGGTTTGATTCTCACATCTGTATGGTTTTACAGATGATGAGTGGGAGTAAGTTATTGGGAATTAGGTGATTATATCCTCATTATATCGGAATCCGTTGTAATTGGTGATATTTGAGGAAATCACCTGGGGATTTGCCTAATGGCAAATATTTGGTATTGAATATCCGTTATTATGCACCAATTTGAAACTGATATATCTATACGTTTATTTTATAAAGTGAGATATAACTTTTTGAAATTATGTCCATGACATTTACCTATATCAGTTGATGATTAGGTAAGGAGCATTAAGCAGCGGTGTAATTCTTCTTAACCATAGTATAATTTTCAACTTACGACGCACAGGGTTTGAGCTATTCAACTCAGGGGACTTATACAAAGTATTGTATGTTGTCCGGTGTCCATTATGACAGAGGGGTTGGTACTCGTACTATATTATGTTTACTTGTAACTTCTCCAGTTTTAGACAAGTTTTTCCTAGAAAATACAAGGTCCAAGTTTTGAGAAGTTATAGGTAAAAGAATAAAGTAGAGAACCAGGTGTTGCAAGTATCAGGATTCTTCAAGGTGATCGAAGATGTAGATACTTGTGTCTGGTATTCAGTTGATAGTAATGGTTTTGAGAACTTGCTTCTCTTTCAGATTACTCATATTTGGATGCACTCCGAGTTGAGTAATGTTGATCAGCTTCTTTCCATTTAGTTGACATGCACCGAAGACAGCTGCATGATTTGAATCTGGTTCCAATTAAATCAGTGCCTCTGTTTCTATATTGTATATAGAATGGTTCATATCTTAAGGATGTTAAGGTATTTGGAGTTTTCCGGCTTATGCTTAAAACCTGACTCTGGATAACTCAAGGTACATTTCTGTAATGGCAGTTTGTGGGTTATCCCGTGTTATGACGAGGGGTAGCTTTCTACCATCTGCAAGATCTATAATGATATTGTTCTTGACTCGCCACAGTTTTAGCAAAATGAATTTTTTCAGAAAACAGTAGTGGGAGTATGGTAGAACTGGATGTGATTCCAAAACCATAAACGATTACTGAAAATTTAATAGAACCTAAAGATTCAATCTGTTTTGACATTCTATTAGCCACTCTGGTGGGTAACCTCAGGTGCCCGATAGGTACTTCGATATCCTCAAAGACTGTGACAGGGAGGTTCTTGTTTACCCAGACGTGCCATTACTGCTGTTCTGGACTATGAGACCCGGCATGAAGATGAGTATAGCGTCGTTCTAAACTAGCTTTAGAAGTGCACGTGTATATGACTCTGCCAGAGGGTTGTTGTAGTCAGTTGGAGCAGCGGAAGAATAGTGGACAAGTAGCTCGTGTCTCTTTATACACTAAAGCAGGTATAGTGGAGATAGATCATCCATTTTGGATGTGACAGTCATAGTCTTTGACTTCATCAGAATAGAATATGGATCTGTTAAGATGGTAGTAGGGTGTGATGCCCTGGTATTTGGATGACATGCACTTTGTAGGAAGTGAAATTCTTATACTACGATCGGTTATACTGTGGTTGTCACACGGTGGTTTCTCCACATAGGATATGGATATTATATATGGCATTCTGGTTACTAGATCTATGGTTTTAAATTTAGATTTGGGTAGTTTCCCAATTTGGGTACTTTGACACTATTCTAAAGGTGTTTTAGAATGGATGACTCCTGGCACGGTGGTGTACCTACAGGTGATGGAGTCACCCTCTCTAAAGGTTTCTTACGGACTAAAGGGTAGAGGGATGTGCATTATTAGCATATCACTTGCTTAGGCAATTGAGTCAACCACATGATGTCAACTACCACACCAGATGTTTTTGCACTAGTTGCAAAAAGTTGATATATTAATCCATTCCTGGAGAAACGTTAGGAAGAAGTTTAGGAACATAAGTAGATGTTTTAGGGATTAGGTAATGACGGCCTCCTTCGGGAGACGGTTATCATTCCAGACTTCCAAGGTGACCTGGATGACAGAGTGACTGTCAAAGTTATAGTTTTCCCTCTTTTGAGGGACAATAGTTTGGACAGGTGGTCCAAGCGGATACTGAGGGAGGCATGGCGCAGGATACTGATTAAATTCAGTGGACGATACAGTCTAAGAAGTCTGTTGGATTTGGAGTTCATTGGTGAACTGGGTCCCATCAGATATCCAGACATATTCTAAGACAGGTATTGCTTAATTCGGGAGATGGTTTTCTCTGCGAACTTGAGATAAAAAGAGACATAGAAAGAAACATTGGAGCGGATCCACTCACTGAGGCTATTTCTCGAACACAATAGTTTTACAAACGAGGTTTGTGAAACTGATTAGTAGAGAAGTTGGGTGCTCGGTATCACACGGGCTGTGAGCATGCGACACCGCAATAATTAGCCTTAAGTGCAAGTGGGAGATTGTTGGCTATAGTGCCCTCAAGTTAATTATCGGATCGCAGGCACGTGATTGCAATGATTGAGGGAGGACCTATACTGGTAGAAAAGTCTTACTTGAGATGATAGTATGCAATCTGGTTTGTCTTTATCATCTTGTACATGCTTCAGATGACATTACAAATCACTATTACATGTTGATAGAGCTCATAGGATTCTTGCTTGACTACCAGCAGTATGATGGCGATCATATACGTGAGAGTTGGATGGTCTATAAGCACATTCTTAAAGTGTCCCTAGTCATGGGAGTTTCGAGACTGGGCATCGATACTCCAAGAGTAGACTAGTGTATACGGATCGAGACACCAACGAGTGGCGGTGGCCGGTCTCATAAGCCATTGGTGTCAGTTGGTTCACCTAAGATGTATACAGGTGCTCATGGGTTATGAGTACACCGGACAGACTCGCCGGGAACATGCTAGTTGGTATTATACCTATTGTCGATAGCAGTTCCCTGGTGACATGTGTACAGGTTAGTCTGTCGACCTGAGATCGTCATTTGTCTCGTGTGAGTTCCCACTATGCTTTGATTACTACCCTACCACGGCTTAAAGGAGCCGTGCAAATAGGTTTTAGTTGGGTATAGTCCCGAGCCACATGAAGGCGGTGAGCGGATCGTCAGGGGATTCATCTCTTCCGGTATTGGGGGTTGATGTCGCGGTGTGCATGGGTGGCCATCACCAGAAATCCTCAGCCGGGGTAGACGAGAATTACCGATCTTGGATCGGTAGTTTCTCAAGTGGTGATAGGTTTCATGCCGACACTAAATGTCAAGTTATTAGGGGTCTAACTTTATCCACCCCCCTAGAGTCGATATGCAATACTCATAGATGAACGGACCGGACTGTACGGATATTGTCACTGTCAGGCTAAGTAGGGTTTCAGGATGAGTTTGCTCGTCGGCCTCCCTTTCGCTCAATACCTGGGTAGCCGTTACATACAGCTAGTGCCACTGTCGTGCTTGTAGTTAAACCCATTGTCACTGTATTGACGAGTCTTTAGAGTCCTACACAGAGGGTTTCACTGCTTCGGGCAAAACGTTGTAGAGGCCGTATGGTTTTATGGCAGGGTTCGATCATTTACGTGCACTTGTGCACGGATCATGATCGAACGGATAATACCAGTGTGCTTTGGTTTAAGCCGGATCCTATTATTATATTGTTGGATTAATTTCGTCTCGTTGTATTCGTATTCATTCGGAATACGGGTACAGGTATGTATATACGGATGAGGGGTATTCTTGTAATTCGTTACGAGATTACTTTAGAATATGCCTTTTCTTTTTTTATTAAACATTTAGTTTAAATGTTTAATTGGTGGATAGTGTGAGTGCATGCACTTGGTGACTCATGGCTATGAGTCATGAGATGATTCATGGTGACATGGGTTTTTTTTGTTTTGGACAAGATATTTGTGTGTGATATTTTGGGTTGTGAGATGGCTGCTCATTTTTTTGGTGAAGCTCTTCTTTAAGTGCTCACAAGTCACAAACATTACACAACAATAACTCACACAAAACAACTCAAGAAAAGAGCAGACACATTTTCTTTAGCTGCTTTTTACTTTTTGCTTCACACTTCTTCACCTCATGGCATCTTCTTCAACCTCCACTCAATCCTTCTCTTGAGTTGAGAATACTTGGGTGTTTTGAGACAAAGTATTCACACGCTCTCTCTACTTCATCTTGGCTATCTAGGTTAGAAAACTAGATACCCGAGTTGCTTCGGTTTTGATGCGGGAGCCCGTATTACTAATCCTCGATGTGGATCGTCTTCGACGAGGGAGACCGGAGATCAAACTTGATCGAGGAAGCCGCGAGGAGCTTGGGACAGAGGTTGAAGACCGAAGGACACGGATCGATCAGTATAACCTCTCTAAACTTCTTTACGTAGAACTAGTATAGGGTTAATGGTACAATCCGTCGATTAGGGTTCCGTTAGCGCCGGTTTCTAAAAGTTTTTGTTCCATATTTGGCCACGGGTTGATGGACGGAACGCTGCCGTAACCCTACATGGTTCACTAGCCATACATCGCATTGCATATTATTGATACCATGGACATTCATCTTCACTGACATGTTTACATATTGTGATTCTTCTTGAAGATTTCAGTACATTATAATATTTCTGGATTTTGGAGAAAACCGCAAGGATTTATAAACCTATTATCATTTTAAAAAAAGTGCAAGTTGCAGTTTTCTCACGATATGATGTATGTGTCGTCCACCATGAGTTTTCATGATTTCTTTTGGTTTTCGAGACCCGATTCAAGGAGTAGGATGAACCATCTCGGATACATGGTGGGCCCGGTATGGTACCCCGGGACAAGAAGCTCGAGTTGCAGACGATGAGCCTAGCAGGGGCAGACTACCTACCGGTGATGTCTGGCGCGGCGGATATCTGGTTGATACCGACCGTAGTCGTTAGATTTGATGAGATGGGGCGATCCAGACTGACGGAGCCTGAGACATTGAGATATTGAGACATTGAGATATTGAAATATTGAGATATACATATATTGTGTCGATGCTTGACACGGATTTTCTGTTGATTTCATTGATGATACTTCGGTTTTTTGCACAGAATTTTTTTCTAAGATAAGAATAAAGATTTTGTCATACCAGACATGTTCAAGTTTTATGTTTGATTATGCATTCATATTGCATCCATACGAGTGCATCGCATTGTATTGATATATGTAGGCTGTGACGCATTGCGTGCATGCTTACGATAGCCTTATTAGATGTTACTTACTACTCACGAGTTGGCAACTCACTCCCGTTGTGCCACAGTATCTTGCAGGTCCGACCCGTAAAGCATAGTAGAGGCAGGCGTACTACATTTGTTTCTTTTGCTTGGACTTGCGGCTTTACTCGTAAGTGGTTGCGAGGATACTTTTATTCCCACTTTGTGTATCATTTGTATCTAGTATACTCCATCTACCGTACCTACTGTTTCTACCATTGTATATGTGACCTAGAGGTGTGACAGTGAGATTAGTATATCTGTGTTGTTTCTCTGGGGTCGAGCTCACTTGAGCCGAAGTGATGCTTTCTTGTTTTCGTGCATTTATATGCTTTTTGGCTCTATTATAATATATATTGCGTGTGGTTGTGATCCCGCCTTTGGCGAAGAGCTAGCTCCCGCTTGGGGATGCCTTTATTCTTTACTTATGCATATATTGTATTGTACCCGTTTCGAGGCTAGTTTTTACAAAAGAGGCTCTGCCGAAATTATCGGGAAAATTTGATGTTTTAAAGTTTAATGCGACTTATTTTGTTAAAATCATTTTATTTATACAAGTTTTCCTTCACTCTATTCCTTTAAATGGTTTAGATTTCTGGGCTTTGGCTTACTTAGATTACGTTACGCCCTGAGACGTTACGTAATTTAAGTGCCAGTCACGTTCTGTACCTTCAGGTCATGACATCGAGCAAGAAAGTTCTCTATATATATGTCCAAGCATCTACTATATCACCAATAATGGCCTCTAGGGCATACATATTACTAACAATCTTCCACTTGCACTAAGGTCAGTTGTTGTAGTATCTCATACCTAACGTCCCAAAAGTCTCTCGAATAGCATCTGGAGGATGGCCTCGGTGAGTGGATCCGTTGTGTTATCCTCTGTGTCAACTCTCCTAACCTCGATCTCCCGGAGATCATCTATCTCCCTGATCAGGTGATACTGTCTAAGAATATGTCTGGATCACTGACGGGACCGGGGTTCCTAGGCCGAAGCCACAGCTCCATTGTCATCACAATACACAGGTATTGGATGCCCAATGGTAGGAACCTAGTTCATCTCATGAACTCTATTCATCCAGACAACCTCTTTGGCAGTATCGTTGGTAGCGATGTAATTAGCCTCTATCAACGGGTCTGCTACGGTATATAGCTTGGAACCCTTCCAACATACCGTCCCTCCACTGAGGGTAATGACAAAACTCGAGACTGAATTTCAGTCGTCCTTATCACTCTGGAAGCTCGAATCGGTAAAGGACTCCATCTGGAGTACACCGTTACCATAAACCAAGAACATCTCTTTAGTCCTTGTCAAGCACTTAAGAATGTTCTTCAGCTTTCCAGTGGTTTTCCCAAAGATCTTTTCGATACTTATTCACTATACCTAGTGAGTAAGCTACATCTGGTCTTGTATATAACATCGCATATATGATTGACCCTTCTCCCAAAACATAGGGTATCCCTTGTATGCGAGCCCTCTCCAAATCAGTCTGAAGAGACTTCTCTTTGGAGAGAGTGATTCCTAAACAAGTGGGTACATTACCACGCTTAGAATCATCCATACTAAACCCCTTTAGCATGGTGTCTATGTACCTGGATTGGGACAATCCTTAATCCATTTAGATCTATCTTTATAGTTCTATATCCCCAGGATGTAGGAGACATCAGTTAGATCTTTCATGGAGTACCTATGTGATAAGAGGTGCTTGACCGAGTGTAGCATAGGAACAACCTTTCCTATCAAGAGTATGTCATTCGCATACAATACGAGGAATACAACCATACTCTCTACAACCTTCTTATTTATACATGGTTCATCTACCTTTTTGATGAAGTCAAACTCTTTGACAGCTTCATTAAAACCGATGTTCCATCTCCGCGATGCCTTCTTTAACCTGTAGATGGATTTAAGCAGCTTGCACATGCTTCCGCTGCTCCCACTGTCTACGAATCCCTCTGGCAGTGTCATATACACGCTCTCTTCTAAATCACCATTTAGAAAAGAGGTTTTGACGTGCAGTCTGCCAGATATCGTAGTCATGGTATGCAACAATGGCAAGTAGGATCCTGATGGACTTAAGCTTAGCGACAAGTCTAGCTTCGAAAATCTTAACTTTTCCATCTACACCAAATTTTCTTTCCCAAAGATCCCCTTGCTCCCGGTGTGTTTTACCCCTTCAGGAGCAACATGCAAAGTCAACACTTTGCTGGTGTACATGGATTCCATCAAAGATCGCATAGCATCCAGCCATTTCACATAGTCTCCACTTGTAATGGCCGGCTTAAAACTGGTTGGGTCATCATCTCCATGATACAATCCTCGCTCCCACCGTTTAAGAGAAAACCGTAGTATCTCTCAGGTGGATGAGGAGCCCTACTAGATCTGCGGAGTGGCTTCGGTTCGTCAGGGTCTATTGAATCCTCAGGTTCTAACAAATCACCGGTTTTAGTTTGTGTTTGCTGGAACTACTTCCAGTTCTACCTCATCGCCACTAATTTCTTCCACATGAAATTCCTTTTCTAAAAAGGCGGCATGTTGAGAAACACACAGTTTTTGTTCCCTGGTGTGGTAGAAGATATGCCATCGCGAATGTTTGGGATATCCTACAAACTTGCACAGAACTGACCCTGCCTCGAGCTTGTCCGGATTTTTCTTTTCAACATAGGCCGGACAACCCCATATCTTAACTCATTTAAGAGATGGTCTCTTCTCATTCCATATCTTTTAGGGAGTGGTAGGCAGCAGATTTGATCGGAACTCTATTCAATACTCAAGTGCATGTCCCTGAAAGGAAATAGGCAACTCAGCAGTACTCATTATAGAGCGCACCATATCTCATAGGGTGAGAATCCTCCACCCCGATATACTATTGTGTTCTGGTTTATACAGAGGAGTAAATTGAGAGAGAATCCCATTCTCTTTTAAATTGTCTCGGAATTCCGTGCTCCAATATTCTTCTCCCCGATCATATCGAAGGATTTGAATACATTTACCCATCTGGTTCTCTTCTTCGTACTTATATTCCTTGAAATTCTCAAAAGATTCAGTTTTGTGTTTCAACAAGAACACATGTCCGTATCTTGAGAGAACATCGGTGAATGTAAAAAAGTACGCGGAACCATTCCTGGCATGTGTAGACATAGGACCGCATACATCACCATGTATCTGTCCAAGAGTTCAGTAGCTCTTCTCCGTTTCCAGTAAACGGAGATTTGGTTACCTAGTCTTTGAGATTTGACTGGAAAGTTTTTGTAACATTTCAGATAAATAAAATATTATTTTAGGAATTTAGATAATTAAATAATAAATATTATGAATATTTTAATGTGTGGAAATTGGTTTAAAGGATATGGTATAATTAAATACCGATAAATTGGAAACATTTTGAAATTTTTGTTAATTATTGATTTTGAGAGAGATTATAAGAATGGAGCATTCATAGATTTCTTACAATTAATTGCATCCTATATTAATGCTAAACTCGATTAAATTTCTCTAATCTTTCATTTAAGCTTGGTTATGCATTATGACATGCACCATTGCATGTTATAAACCTTATTACATTTTTTTTATGTGACCATGGTTTCATTTGCAAAGAAATGGGGTTTGAATTTTGTTTTAAGGAAAAGAAAAAAAGAAAAAAAAATGAATAAATTAAGAAGTATGGGCACGAGAGATAAGAGAGAGAGGTGAGGGGTCTTTGACTTGGCATCATTCTTCATCCCCTTCATTATTTTCCCTCCTTTTTCCTCCCATGGCTGCCCTCTATTTTCCACCTCCTCTACCTCCTCACTACACCCCCTATAACACATCAAAACATCATTTTCCCTTCACTAAAGTTGTGCACAAGCTCACTACAAGCATGGGGAACCAAGAAAGTTTGGATTTTGAGCACTTGGGGCAACTCAAGAATATTCTTAAGTTGCCAAATAAGGTAATCCTTTCACCATTAGAGTAGTATTTCATTTACCTTAACATCTATTTAAGTTTAAAAATGATTTAGCGTAGTTTTGTGAACTTGGAAAATTCCAAGATGAGGATTTGGGAGTATTTGGTTAGTGAAGGTGTGCTTAAGACTTAGTTAGAGACCACAACCCCTGTGGTGAAAGTATATTGGACTAAATCAGAGAATAAAACCCTAAGAGATGAACTTAGAAATCCCCGACATCGGATTTGTGTAGGAATAGTGATGACTTTAGAAATTGCTCTGACTCAGAGACCTAGAAAAATATATAGCGATTACAGTGACACAAGTAGTTGACCTGGAAGCTACCCTAAAGACCCGATACCCAAACCCCTAGATATGGCCGCCAATTATTGCCTTCTGGCTGCAAATTGCGGCCAGGACTTGACCCCTGGGCCTCGTGCTTAGTATGTGGTCCCTTTATCTTTAAATTAGACCCTCCGCATATGCAAAATTGGCTAATTTCACCTGGGGTAAAATCTGGAAGTATTTTTCATAGTTTCTGATTTCGGTTTGTGAATTCTGTGAACTTGAACTTTGGTATTTGTGTTTTGTCTCGGTCACTTGACGTTTGTACGTCGGTATCGAGAGTTGTTGGGTTATTCTTGCATGCGCAGACCATAGGTTTCAGCCTATGTGTGAGTCGTGTGCCATTTTGGTTTTCGTGCGCGATTTCTGTTTACGATGGTATGTGTGTATATATATTAGTACACTCACGTGGACTTCGGATGACAAGGGGGAGAATGGCGACATCGACTTCGACAAGCAAGGATCAAGGTGAGTAGATATATATTTAAGGGGGAAGTCGGGTGGGTGGCGTATAGCACCCCCGCAGTTCGTAGTGTAGTATATGATATGTTATATATTTATATATGTGTTTTTGTGAAACGTGGATCATTAGCGAGAATGTTTTTAAGAGAGCATGGATTAGTTTTAGTGTAATTGGACGAAACGTTTTAGTTAGTTCTTAGTCACTAACCCTAGAATAAGGTATACACACACACATGCACAAACGGGTTATGTTTTAGTGTATACGATATATGTATATATATATGTATGTGGATGTGTTGCTATATATATATACATATACGTATACACGTATGATGAGGATAATATATGATACTTGGATATGACTCGATGTGATTGGGCTTGATACCGTGAGATCAGTGATGTGACTTGGGGCGTATTATGAGATATGACATCATATTATAGCGGATCGTTGGGCGATGCGATTTTATTCACACACAGATATATGTTGGATGGTATCGCTATGTACTAGACTTTAGATCAGTACCCTAGCTCATGATATTATGATGATGATACCATATGAATAATGTGTTATATGTGATATTCGACCCATACCCTGATTTGGGATGCAGTACGATGGATTTTACCGTACGATGTATAAGTATGATGATTGATCCTCACTCATGAAACGAGGATGTCGTATTATATATATATATATATATATATATATATATATATATATATATATATTATCGTACGTGCCACTACTGAGGCGAGATTACCGACTACTAGATATATCGTCTCGGACTTAGGTGGTTTTCCTTACCCTTTTGATTAGTCTCTTAGCTTTGTCCTGTAGTTTACTTAGTAGATGTTAGACTGGGCTCGAGTCATACTTATTTCCAAAACTAACGAATCGTGAGTATTTTAAAGACAGGCCAAGGGATACTACGGATATTTCAAAGGATGTACCTTTTTTCTTAAAAACACCGTAGCCCCTATTTTCTAAACACCACGGTTCGCGCTATTTCAAATGCCAAAACTGTATGACACGTTATATATAATGTATATTCTTATATGTTGCGGTTATTGCATCTTTTTCCATATATTCATGTTGTTCTTATCGCATTGCATGCTTACACATATAGTTTCATTTGCTATTATGAACCTATGTCGTCAGAACACCAGCACTATTACCGATGATGCATATGTCCACGAACACTTGCTTGCCGGCTCACACACATTATCATCGATAATTGCCATGTCACGTACACTTTAGAGAATATTACTTTATTGATATCGCTTGTTAGCTGATAGTTCTGATATATCATTACTGTGCTAGTTTAGATATTGCATTCTTTACATAGATACCCGTGCATGTATACATATTCATTGTCATGCAATATTATGGGGCTTTATACCCATAATTCACTGTTTATTTAGTCTTGAGATTGGAATATTGGATTTCCATGAGATTTCTGGATTTGGAGAAACCGCAAGGATTTTATATACTCATTATCATTTTAAGATAGAAATTTGCGCTTTTCTCGTGATATGATTTGAGAGGTGTCCACCATGAGTTTTTTCGGCTCTTGAGTGGTATCATACATCCGATTCGAGGAGGAGGAGGATCCGTCTGCGGGTGCATGGTGGACCCGGTGCGGTACCCGGGGGCAAGATGGCCGCAGATGATGGCGTTGAGCCTGGCAGAGGAAAACTACCGACCGATTATTTGTGACATGGCGGATATCCGGAGGATACCGACATACTCGTAAGATTTAATGATTTAGGCCAGTCCGGATTGCCGAAGCCCGGGGCCAGTCCGGATTGCCGGAACCCGAGATAGTGAATTTGATGATATGGGCTAGTACGGATTGCCGGAGCCCGAGATATTAAGATATTGGGATATACACATTTTGTGTCGATGCTTGACACGGATTCTCTGTTGATTTCATTGATGATACTTCGATTTTTATACAGAAATCTCACTGAGATATAAAAACAGTTTTCTCATTCAGTTGCATTCTGTTTTCATGCATTCATACATCATATATGTATTATGTTGCTACCTGAGGCACTGACACGAGCACTTGGTATTACACTTATGTTAGATGTTTACCCTGGCCATTATTAGATGTTTCAGGTTATATATTATATGGATACTATCGTATGACCTAGGATAGAGTCATACATGCAATTTCTGCTCGGTGATATTTTCTACTCACGAGTTGGCAACTTACCCCCGTTGTGCCACAATTCTTGCAGGTTTTGCCGTACAGGTTTCCTTGGCGGCTTTGCTGGCACACTACTTCATTCCGGGTGATTGCTTTAGTAGGTGGGTTCACTTGTATCATGACCACCATTGTACTTTATTTACATTAAGTTGTATCTAGTAAACTCCATCAACCGAACTTGTATTATTGATAGACTTAGAAGACCAGTGTATATTCTTTCGACCTTAGAGTCGCGCGCCTGTATTAATATGGTTTTTCTCTTGTTTTCTTCAGGATATTGCTTTCTTGATGAGTTTAGATCCTCGCCCTTCGGCGTTGTATATTATATTGCATAGCGTAGTTGTGTCCGCCAATTGGCGAAGAGCTAGCTCACCCTTGGGGATGCCTTTATTCATTATGTATATTATTCATGTTTGTACCCGTTAGGGTCAATATTTACAAAGGAGACTCTGCCGAAATTTTTAAGAAAATATGATGTTGCTTTTAAATGTTTAATGCCATTTATTTCATTTAAACCACTTGCTTTAAATAAGTTTTCCTTCACTTGTTATTTAAAATGGTATAGATTTCTGGGCTTTTGGCTTACTTGAATTAGGTGGGGTCCTATAGACTTCACATGATTCAAGTGCCAGTCACGTGCTATTTCGGGTCGTGACAAAGTTTGTATCAGAGCTCTAAGTTTAACCTTGGTTCGAGTTTACGTTTGACTATGCGGAGTCTAGGGAATTTATATATATTCGGAACCTAGGCTTGACCTTACGAAACTTAGACCTAGTTGAGGGGGTATTGGATCCGAACTTTCGTCACATAGGTTGACCTTGGTTGATGGAGTAGGTGACTTAAGTAGAGTGTCGTACCGTGTGTATGTTCCGTGGCATACTTACGATACGCCACTCCGCTTAAGAAGCCTTAGGATGTACATTTTTTTGCACAATATTACATTCATTCCTATGATCTATCCTCATCGATATCGGTTTGTGGTTTTGTTACCACGGTTGCATGGGCAGAGAGAGCTGCGGCTAGAGTTACGGTCAGCATGAGCTCGTCTTGGAAAAGGACTGACCAGGGCGTAATTTCGGTGACACACGATTGCGTAGATGTGTCGTTTTATTGTGTTTTCGCGCCATGAGCGTTTGATGGATTGCTTTTAGAAAAATTTCTCGAATGTGCAGATCAGCACTAGAGGATTTGGCCACTGATAGAGGCCGGCTAGAATGTGATGACCGTCAATGCACCATTATTCTTGATGATTGAGACATTGTTTAGCGTGCAGACGAATGAGCTAAATGTTGTTGCGACCGACAAGATACCGCCCCAGATGTTTGGAGCTATTGCGGCACGAGTTTATACTTAGAAATATGATAGAAGATCGCTGGTCACCCAGGAGGACATGTGGTTCGTTTGCATACCCCGATGCGAGGTCGTCAGATTGATTGATTTCAGCTAGAGAAGACTTCACGCAAGTACGTTGAGAGTCGATAGAAAACGATCGAATGTCATAAACCCATTTTCCAAGTTTAAGGTATTCGGAAAAACATGCAAGTAATTCTGTGGACCCTCTAGAAGAATGAAACCCTAACTCAACATAATGATCATGGAAACGCTTTTGAATCTTAGGGTTTGCGGCAGTTCCGCGGTGCCATTAATGAGACTTGGGTTTGCCCTTCTACAGCTGGTCCATAGGTACTGTGGCATGTACTGGATATTATTAAACTGTGCTCAAGCATTGAGCTCTCGGTGAATTTTGGGACTTTGATGAATTGATCGAAAAGTTCAACATCGTCCGGATATCATGTGTTGGGATACATTACTTTGGAGACTCTAGATATGAGTATAGCCGTTTGTAGCGCAGTCCATACAGCTACGAATAGACGAGTCCGAATCAGTCGAAATTAGAGATAAGTGGAGTAATAAGTTTGTAAGAGATTTTGGCGAGATGGCGTTCCACTCCGTTGACATCAGAGATGAGATACGCATGCAGAGGCGTTGAATATGGATATATCTTCCAGAAGGAGTAGTGATGAGTATGCAGCCGTTCCGGAACAAGAAATAGATTTAATAAAGGGTGATAACTTCCGGGAAGTTCAGCAGGGACGAGATTTGGGAGAGACCACAACAGAATCTTTCTGGAATACTACACGAGAAGATTTGGACCCAGGATCGGTCGTATTACGCACACCCAGTAGGCCAGAGTTCGACAGCATCGACGAGACATGTTATGAGTGACCATGATAGTTGGCCAGAGATCTTTAGAGGACGTGCCACAGCAGAACTGTTTCCGTCATCATTTCCATATTGGGCCGTTGAGCCGAGAAGTTATGTAACGGGAAATTCGCATTAAGAGACGAGAGCCTAAGGGCACAAAGTGCCAAACCATGAACTGGAGGCAAGAAGATATCTTGCTCTGCTAGCTTTGGATGCACCGATACCTTCTCGACTTTGAAGGAAGGACATATCAACGACAGTGTTTACGATTTGCGATTTGGTGATTCGAATATATGTGTCCGTTATTTTGGATTTCGGTATTTTGGGCGATTTATTTGCATGATTGAGATTTTGTGCACCAAAGTTGCACTCGACTTCGATTTGATGTCGTTCGAGATGTTTGATTTTGATTTCATGCCTATAGTATGTATGTGTTTGACTTATGCCTTCGGTGTAGCTTTCATGCACTTTTAGTACTTGGATTCGATTTTGTGCGTGCTGATGCACGTGGTTATGAGATTATATACCACGGTATACCTGATTTAGATTGAGATGTGTTTTATACCTTCGATTTCGATTGTGATACGCGATATTTGTTTTCGTGCACCTTGTGCGCTTGATTTGGATTCTTGCGCATACTTGATGTGCTCGATGCGATTTTGGTGCAAACCAGATGCACTAAATCGGGATTTTTCGTGCATATCAAATGCACCTTATATTGTTGTCAGGCACATCGTTGCCCTTGACAGGTGTTTTCGTGCACATCCGTTGCGCTTAGATTTTGTTTCTGTGCACATGTATGGCACATTCATTGATTTCGATTTATGTGATGCACGTGGTATTCTTATACACATTTTTGGATTGGTTTCTTTGGAGCAGTATGTTTTATGATATTTACTATTTGGTATAGTAACTAAGCAGGACTAGTCAGAGGACAGTACCAAAATATGTTTTTTCATGCATCGATAGTTACCGAAGGGATTTCCAAAAAGGAGCTACAGTCTCAATATTTTACTATGTGTCCGAGATAACACGAAGCATTTCACAAAGGAAACCTTTTTAAATTATTTTCAAAACGGCGGGATGTGTATGTTAAATAAAGGATATATATATATAGTTATTCTCTTACAATAAACGTCCGCTACTTGTGCCGCGATACGCACATCGCACAGAGATTTGAAAAGGTTTGGCATGCATTTCTTTCAGATGTTTTGACGAGTTTACACCGATGCGTACTATGTACATGTTATAGTTTTGATGTATATCATGTTGGTTTTCGTATTGGACTTTGATATTGGTGTCTTCACCATAACTCCGATGATTGCGGGATGCTTGACGGAGTTTAGATTTTTGAGTTATATACTCTTTTTCATGCGCATGCATCGCGCCACGCTATGTTTTATGTATGTATGATTTCGGAGCCCCGACGACTTGATCATTTTACTGAAATGTTTTAGTATTTAACAGGTTTAAATTTAAATTCGGGGACAAAATTTATTTAAGGGGGAAGATTGTAACATTTCAGAAAAATAAAATATTATTTTGGGAATTTAGATAATTAAATAATAAATATTATGAATATTTTAATGTGTGGAAATTGGTTTAAAGGTTATGGTATAATTAAATACCGATAAATTGGGAAATATTTGGAAATTTATTTTAATTATTGATTTTGAGAGAGATTATAAGAATGGAGCATTCATAGATTTCTTAGAATTAATTGCATTCTATATTAATGCTAAACTCGATAAAATTTCACTAATCTTGCATTTAAGCTTGGTTATGCATTATGACATGCACCATTTCATGTTAAAAACCATATTACAATTTTTTTATGTGACCATGGTTTCATTTGGAAAGAAATGGGGTTTGAATTTTGTTTTAAGGAAAAGAAAAAAGAAAAGAAAATGAATAAAGAAAGAAGTATGGGCATGAGAGAGAAGAGAGAGAGGTGATGGGTCTTTGACTTGGCTTCATTCTTCATCCCCTTCATTATTTTCCCTCCTTTTTCCTCCCATGGCTACCCTCTATTTTCCACCTCCTCTACCTCCTCACTACACCCCCTAAAACACATCAAAACATCATTTTCACTTCACTAAAGTTGTGCACAAGCTCACTACAAGCCTGGGGAACCAAGAAAGTTTGGATTTTGAGCACTTGGGGCAACTCAAAAATATTCTTGAGTTGCCAAATGAGGTAATCCTTTCACCATTAGAGTAGTATTTCATTTACCTTAATATCTATTTAAGTTTAAAAACGATTTAGTGTAGTTTTGTGAACTTGGAAAATTCCAAGATGAGGATTTGGGAGTATTTTGGTTAGTTAAGGTGTGCTTAAGACTTAGTTAGAGACCACAACCCCTGTGGTGATAGTATATTGGACTAAATCAGAGACTAAAACCCTAAGAGATGAACTTAGAAATCCCCGACATCGGATTTGTGTAGGAATAGTGATGACTTTAGAAATCTGCTATGACTCGGAGTCCTGGAAAAATATATAGCGATTACAGTGACACAAGAAGGTGACCTGGAAGCTACCCTGAAGACCCGAGACCCAAACCCCTAGATATGGCCACCAATTATTGCCTTCTGGCCGCAAATTGCGGACAGGACTTGACCCCAGGGCCTCGTGCTTGGTCTGTGGTCCCTTTATCTTTAAATTAGACCCTCCACATATGCAAAATTGGCTAATTTCACCTGGGGTAAAATCTTGAAGTGTTTTTCAAAGTTTCTGATTTCGGTTTGTGAATTCTGTGAACTTGAACTTTGGTATTTGTGTTTTGTCTCGGTAACTTGACGTTTGTACGTCGGTATCGGGAGTTGTTGGGTTATTCTTGCATGCGCAGACCATAGGTTTCAACCTATGTGTGAGTCGTGTGCCGTTTTGGTTTTCGTGCGTGATTTCTGTTTACGATGCTATGTGTGTATATATGTAGGTACCCTCATATGGACTTCGGATGACAAGGGGGAGAATGGCGACATCGACCTCGGCAGGCAAGGATCAAGGTGAGTAGATTATATCTACGGGGGAACTCGGGTGGATGGCGTATAGCACCCCCGCAGTTCGTAGTGTAGCATATGATATGTTATATATTTATATATGTGTTTTTGTGAAACGTGGATTATTAGCGAGAAAGATTTTAGGAGAGCATGGGTTAGTTTAGTGTAATTGGACGAAACGTTTTAGTTAGCTCTTAGTCGCTAACCCTAGAAAAAGGTATACACACACATGCACACACGGGTTATGTTTTGGTGTATACGATATATGTATATATATATGTATGTGGATGTTTTGCTATATATATATATATATATATATATATATATATATGTATACATATATATATGTATATACATATACGTATACACGTATGATGAGGATATTATATGATACTTGGAGATGAGTCGATGTGATTGGGCATGATGCCTTGAGATCAGTGATGTGACTTGGGTCGTATTATGAGATACGACATGTTATTATAGCGGATCGCTGGGCGATGTGATTTTATTCACACGCGGATATATATTGGATGGTATCTGTATGTACTAGACTTTAGATCTGTACCCTAACTCATGATATTATGATGATGATACCATATGAATAATGTGTTATATGTGATAATCGACCCATACCTCGATTTCGGATGCCGTACGATGGATTTTACCGTACGATATATATGTCTGATGATTGATCCTCATTCATAACTCGAGGATGTCATATTATATATATATATATATTATCATACGTGACGCTATTGAGGCGAGATCACCGACTACTAGATATATCGACTCGGACTTAGATGGTTTTCCTTACCCTTTTGATTAGTCTCTTTGCTTTGTCCTGTAGTTTACTTAGTAGATGTTAGACCGGGCTCGAGTCATACTTATTTCCAAAACTAACGAATCGTGAGTATTTTAAAGATATGCCATGGGATACTACGGATATTTCAAAGGACGTACTTTTTCTTAAAAACACCGTAGCCCCTATTTTCTAAACACCATGATTCGTGCTATTTCAATTGCCAAAACTGTATGACTCGTATATATAATGTATATTCTTATATGTTGCGGTTATTGCATCTTTTTCCGTATATTCATGTTGTTCTTATCGCATTGCATGCTTACACATGTAGTTTCTTTTGCTATTATGAACCTATGTCGTCAGGACACCAACACTATTACCGATGATATGTATGTCCACGAATACTTTCTTGCCGGCTCACACATATCATCATCGGTAATTGCCATGTCACGTACACTTTAGAGAATATTACTTTATTGATATCGCTTGTTAGCTGATAGTTCCAATATATCATTACTGTGCTAGTTTAGATATTGCATTCTTTACATAGATACCCGTGCTTGTATACATATTCATTGTCATGCAATATTATGGGGTTTTATGCCGGTATTTCACTGTTTATTTACTCTTGAGATTGGGATTTTGGATTTCCATGAGATTTCTGGGTTTGGAGAAACCGCAAGGATTTTATAAACTCATTATCATTTTAAGATAGAAATTTGCGGTTTTCTCGTGATATGATTTGAGAGATGTACACCATGAGTTTTCTTGTCTCTTGAGCTGTATCATACACCCGATTTGAGGAGGAGGAGGAACCGTCTGCGGGTACATGGTGGACCCGGTGCGGTACCCCCGGGCAAGATGGTCGCAGATGTTGGCGCTGAGCCTGGCAGGGGAGCACTACCGACCGGTTATTTATGACGCGGCGGATATCCGGAGGATATCGACGTAATCGTGATATTTGATGATTTGGGCCAGTTCGGATTGCCGGAGCCTGGGGCCAGTCCGGATTGCCGGAGCCCGAGATAGTGAGATTTGATGATATGGGCCAGTCCGGATTGACGGAGCCCAGATATTGAGATATTGGGATATACACATTTTGTGTCGATGCTTGACACAGATTATCTGTTGATTTCATTGATGATACTTCGATTTTTATACAGAAAACTCACTGAGATATGAAAACAGTTTTCTCATTCAGCTGCATTCTGTTTTCATGCATTCATACATCATATATGTATTATGTTGCTACCTGAGGCACTGACACGAACACTTGGTATTACAGTTATGTTAGATGTTTACCCTGGCCATTATTAGATGTTTCAGGTTATATATTATATGGATACTATCGTATGACCTAGGATAGAGTCATACATGCGATTTCTGCTCGGTGATGTTTTCTACTCACGAGTTGGCAACTCACCCCCGTTGTGCCACAGTTCTTGCAGGTTTTGCCGTACAGGTTTCCTTGCTGGCACACTACTTCTTTCCGGGTGATTGCTTTAGTAGGTGGGTTCACTTGCATCGTGACCACCATTGTACTTTATTTACATTCAGTTGTATCTAGTAAACTCCATCAAACGAACTTGTATTATTGATAGACTTAGAAAACCAGTGTATATTCTTTCGACCTTAGAGTCGCGCGCCTGTATTAATATGGGTTTTCTCTGGTTTTCTTCAGGATATTGCTTTCTCTATGAGTTTAGATCCTCGCCCTTCGGCGTTGTATATTATATTGCATAGCGTAGTTGTGTCCGCCAATTGGCGAAGAGCTAGCTCTCCCTTGGGGATGCTTTTATTCATTATGTATATTATTCATGTTTGTAGCCTTTGGGATCGGTATTTACAAAGGAGACACTGCCATAATTTTCGGGAAAATATGATGTTGCTTTGAAATGTTTAATGCCATTTATTTCATTTAAACCACTTGCTTTAAATAAGTTTTCCTTCACTTCTTATTTAAAATGGTTTAGATTTATGAGCTTTTGGCTTACTTGAATTAGGTGGGGTCCTATAGACTTCACATGATTCAAGTGCCAGTCACGTGCTATTTCGAGTCGTGACAGTTTCATAAGATGTAAATTCGAACGGATTCAAATATGAATCCTTATGGAACTTTAGCTAGTCTTGTTTCATCGACATGACCCAGTCTACAATGCCACAAGATGAATTCATTCTTTTCTGAACTGTTCCTCTTGTGTGTGCTCTGTACGTTTGGAACCGTCGTTTGATTCAGAACGTGTATACTGTTATACAACATACCTTACCCAATCAACACTTGATTTAAGAAAATCTTCACAATATTATTAGTACGAAATAACAGTCGCTAAGAATCAATGTATTACCAGTTGGTAACACCTGGTGATATCTGCCAACTTCTTTGGCTGCAGCAATTGCACCATCTCTACTACTAGAGACATATCACCATTTCCCAGTTCTCCACCTTTCTATAGCCCATATAACAAATTACATGTGTGGGATCCTGATCCGGTATCCAATACCCAAGACGTAGAGTAAACTGAGAAACAGTTCTTTGTAATGAACACACCCGAAAACAATGCATTAACATGCTTTTTCATCATTTGGGTGGTGTGGGAATCCGAATATTCCCCTATTCCTTGCTCAGACTTATGACAATCATAAGATAGAGCGGAACCTTGCCCAGTATAATAAGTAGGTTCGGTCAATACAACCATATTATTATCTTGATTAAGGAATTTCATTGGTCGCTACCAGGAGAGAGAGAAGGATAATCACTTTGCGTGCGCTCTTTGCAAGATTAGATTGGTTATTTTATCTTATCAGGATGGCTATCTCCTCAAAAAATTTGAAATGATTGAAGTTATCAAATCTTCCTTCAAACAATAAAAGGTAAAATTAGCCGGATTAATTACACCCTACAGGTTCGCCAATCGTTCGGCCAGGCAGGTATCGGTACTCCGAGGGAGGTTCCCCGTGCTTTCACACGGACCTAATTAAAATAAACCTTGTTTCCCTAGAGGTATAACCCCGTTAACCCCTTTCTAGATTAGCTAATTGTAAAGTGCAAAACTCATCCAGGAGTAACTCTTACTCGCAGTGGGTATCGGGATCCAACTATCAAATAGATGGTATGCAATCTCATTGCAAATTTCAAAATTTGAAATTCCCGATAATGGATTTTACCCCTAGCGTCCTATGAACTTGACGCAAGCCAAACAACCCATAGGGCGCTAGTCAAGTTCAACCTGTTCACTTCTTGATTGAATTAAACCCACCCGTATGACCCTTGACGCAGGCCAAACAACGCCGTATGACTACCCTAATTCAATCTCATCACATGCTAGAAGATAAGCACTAATCAGCTACCACACACTACTCCTTGACGCAGGCCAACAAATGTAGTACGAATACTAAAATAGTACTTATCTGAAATGACGGAGGGCTGCACAGGTTTTTAAGAAAACCATGAGCGTAATGAACTTGAAATCGTTGTAGAATCTAATGATTTTGAGAAGGAGTGTTTTTGAGGGTTTTTCTAGTTTCGCTAAAGAGGTCACTCCTGGTGAAGAGATCTCAGCTCTTTCCGCATCGAATGAGGTGCAGGATATTCAGGAATACCACTAAGAAAAGTAAGAACTAGAGTAGCAGTCAAAAGACAAAACCAAGTGGGTTGTAGCATTTTCTAGTTTCGCTAAAGAGGTCACTTCTGGTGAAGGGATCTCGGCTCTTTCCTCATCGAATGAGGAGCTGGATATTCATCAAGGAATACCACTAAGTAAAGCAAAACTAGAGCTACCCTTTTTGAAAATTTGATTCTACAACATCTTTAGGTTTCTTTCTTTTCATTAATCTCATTAATGAAGTCCCATAAATTAATGTTTCCTAAACATTACAGAAAAGTGAAACGAAAATAGAACGTACGCTTATGCCATCCGCATTCGCCACTGGGCCCCGTCATGCACCGTTAGGTTACTTAACTACTCGCAGAGCGGGGGCTGGACTAGCGCGGGTGCAAAACATAAGCAACGTTTATTATATATCAAATATATAATATTATATTCGTCTCACGCAGTTATATGATCAACATCACAGAATCAAGCAGCAGAAGAAACATATGAAATATTGGATATACTAGGATGTCCGTGTTTTAAATTTAGCCAATAATGTAAAACACGGATTTCACAGTTGTGATGAATAGCCAAACCCATATCCCTAGACCCCTACGAGAACGGAAAGTAACCCTGCCAATTCTAGAGTTAGGAGACCCGGTCTCAACTCCTTAAGATGGTCTCCCACTGGACTCTAGAACCCGGTTACTTGTTCTCCCCTCCTTGGGTCTATCCTGATGTGGAAAAGTAAATAATATACAACAGTGGTGACATCATCCTCAACCCAGAAGTTCCCCAATAAAAGAATATTACATACAGATTTTACATGAATGAAAATAAAAACCCTCATCTCACATAAAAACCCCCGGCTATTCTTTCACGACGATCCAATAAATCATATCAACAACAACACATAATATCACATATCATCAACGTAAGCAAATATGCTTATCCTAAAACTTGTTGACATATAGCAACGAGATTGGGATACCCCACATATTACACTTACGGTCGCAGAAAAGAAAATAGAAAACTACAATAATTAGAATCCGCGATATCTTTAGACATCATAAACCCGGAATATCTCATATTTCAGATTTCATGCCTAACTTATAAAACTTGCATTTTAGTCTCAAATTGAAAACACTTTTCAATTGGTTGTCGAATAATTCAACAAGATTCCCGGCTCAGTGATCGCGTATAATATGCAATTGCGACGGAGTTTTGATCCGAATCAAAACTTCGTGGCAATCGATCAATTGAGACTAAACGGCTAGGTTTACAATATACTAACTAGTTTTCATAAAACTAATTAATCTGGATTCTAATAATTGTATCACACACATCACAAAGCTTGTAAAGTAACCACGAAATTAGAACTCCGCACCCAATTAGCAAAGTCAACCAATTTTTCTAAGACATGAAAAATCCAGTGAGCTAAAGTTCCAAAACCGATCATTTTAAGCAAATTCGGGAGTCGAAACGAACTCAAAACCCACCCGAATCTTTGCGGGGGCGAAGATCCAAAAATTAACTATCGAATGTGGGGCCTAAAGGGGTTACCCTACCCTCGAGGCCACTACGAGGTGGCCAGGGGTGAGGCAGACCTGAAACTGCCTAAGGTGGGGCAGTTTTGGGTCCCCACCACCAAGACCACCTTGTGGTGGTCTTGGGGAGTGGGCCTAGCCATTCGGTCCCCCTCGGGGTGTCCCCGTGGTGTGCACGTTCGACCCCACTGCTTATCAGTTCAAACCGTGAGCCCACGGGGTGTGCAAACAACTCAAAACATCATTTTGGAAAACTGTTTTTATCGGTAGTTTTTGCGCGACAAAAACAGCGGATTTCTAACGTCTCTACAAGTAACCCTAATGTTCTAACTTGGCTCTGATACAATGAAAGTAAGGCAGCCACCCCATCCAATGGGGTCGCCGTGGCACCTGCAGGTCCCTCAGCTACTTTTTACGCATTCCCGACTACAACCCGCCGGAACACCTTCCGGTCTCGGGACACCCTGGGGGTAAGAGCCTATGCTTCGCCACACTGCCACACTGTGAGAACCGCCCATAGGTCAACATCTAATTCCTAGTAGCTCTGATACAATGAAAGTCGACCTTAGCACCACCATGAGGTTCCAGAGGCATCAAGCATGCCAAATTCAAATTTTATTAGGTGCTAAGTTAGACTAACAAGATCTTTACTAGATTATTAAGGGTTTACCTTTGTGATGCGATTAACTCAAGAGAAGAAATGTGTAGGGTTTGCTTAGCACCTTGTGAAGGTTTTGGCAAGCATCAATCATGCTACTTTAAAAATTTTTGGGTGCTAAACAAACCCTAATCAAGATCTTAACTAGAGAATTTGGGTTAACTTTGCATCTAAACAACTTTCCATCTAAGAGAGAGGGATTACAACCTTTGTAGTCCGTTCCTTCACTTCATAAGCTCCGAGTAGTAGTCCCTTCGCCGCGATCCATGAACTCTCAGACTCTAGAGAGGCTCCACAAGTCGAATGATCCATGCTTGCTTGAAGACTTCGAAATCCAAGATGATCTACTTCGAGAAAACACGAACTCAAGCTATGACTTCACTAATTGTGAATTAGTGAAGCTAACACACTAATCTATATGGCTAGTATAGAAGAGGATGATGAAGTAGGAATTTCTCACTTTATTATTTAATTACTCACTATTTTCTTCTTGATCTCAAAAGATAGAAAGCAAAATGAGAATGAGGAAGAGGAAGAAGAATGAATGAGATTGAGGTTATAAATGCAACCATAGGTCAAGTATATCATCCTTAACAATTGTAGCGAGTTAACCATGGCTATGTGTCATGGTTGGGTTAGAAGTATCTAAGGAAAAACAAAAAGGGTGGACTTGGTCAATGATAATCTACAAGCTTCATGAAGCTTCATCCATGACTCATTTCCACAATTTGAATTACTTAGATATTTAAAACCAAACATTACATATAGCATGGTATAATTCGCATACATACATGTTGCATGTATAACCTAGCATACTACAATATTATATATCACATATATAGTATTTATGTAACAAAAGAAAACAATACAATAAATATATATCACATATATATTAAATGTATCACAAGTGAGAATAATAAATATATAAGTGAGCACATAATACATACATACATACATATATATATACATACATACATACATACATATATATATATATATATATATATATATATATATATATATATATATATATATTATACTTAATCGAATCAACACCTTATCCGATGACCCGGCTATATCATATATAACTGGCCGATATCACATATCGCGAGAATCGAATACGGTATCATATCTACATATCAATCTCGATCCCGCACATATCGCATACGTGCTCCTACTCCGTTTTTCCTGAGCCAGGAAACCTCTATGTAGACTCTACAGACCAGTCAATACGTCGGCAGTAAGTGATGATCATATCAAACACCGACAAGTTGCAAACGGTCAGCTAAACGTAACAGCCACCCGGGTATTGAGCGACCAAAAGATCAACAAGGAAGCCTGTACATACTCCTGCGAATCCAATCAGTAACACTACCATACAGTCCGGTCTCTTCGTCTGATATGTTGCATATCCAGTCTAGGGGTGGTAAACGTCGGACCCGAGTAACCGATAATTCGTGTCGATGTAAAGCTCATAACGGGTCGAGAAACTACCGATAACTCTTACCAGCAAATCTCCATATCAGCCCTGTCCAGGGACTTCCAGTTATAGCCAATTGAACACAGCGCAACATCAACTCCCAATACCGGGAGAGACGAAACCCCTCCTATCGCTCATTGCTTCCATGTGATTCGAGACTGTACCTAAAAGCAACCGTTTTACACGACCTCTTGGACGTGGTAAGGTGGAAATCAAAGCACAGTGGAATCACACAAGACTCTATGACGATCTCGGGTCTACAGACTAACCTGTACCAGTGTCACCGGAGAGCTGCTATCTGACGATAGGTATAATACCATTTAGGAGTTCTCGCCTAGTCCGTTCAGTGTACCCAGTCTCCACTGATCACCCGTACACCATCTTTGATGTCAAACACCGATTGATATGGGATCATCCATCGCCCATCATATGGGTCAAGATGCGTATACGCTAGTCTACTCTGGTGTATCGATGCCCTGTCTCGACACACCCTCGACTAGGAACAGTTATAGGATGTACTCGTTGACTACCCTGGCCCCACTAGTATGATCTCATCATAGTCCCAGTAGTCAAGTACATATCCTAAGGGCTTTATCAAAATGTGAGAGCAAGACAGTAAACCAATACAAGTCAACATGTTAAGACAAAGTGAAACCGGATAGCATACTATCATATCGAGCAAGAAAGTCCTCTCTCTAAATATCCAAGAATCCATTATAATATACATCATATGTACAACAATGACCTCTAGGGCATATACATAACTAACAATCTCCCACTTGTACTAAGGCCAACTGTTGTAGTATCTCATACCCAACAACCTAAAGAGTCTCTCAAAATGTATTTGGGGTATGGCCTTCGTGAGTGGATCCGCAGTGTTTTCCTTCGTATCAACTTTCCTGACCTCGACTCCCGGCGATCAACTATCTCCCGGATCAGGTGATACCGCCTCAGAATATGCCTGGATCTCTGATGAGACCTGGGTTCCTTGGCCAAAGCCACAGCTCCATTGTTATCAAAATACAGAGGTATTGGATGCCCAATGGACGGAACCACACCAAGTTTAGTGTTGAACTTCTTCAACCAGACAGCCTCTTTGGCAGCATCGTTGGCAGCGATGTATTCAGCCTCCATCGTCGAGTCTGCCACGGTTTCCTTTTTGGATCTCTTCCAACAAACCACCCCTCCATTTAGGGTAAAGACAAATCCCGAGTGTGACTTAGAGTCGTCCTTATCACTTTGGAAGCTCGAATTGGTAAAGGAGTCCACCTGGAGTTCTCCATTACCATATACCAAGAATATCTCTTTAGTCCTTCTCAAGCACTTGAGAATGTTCTTCACAACTATCCAGTGATTCTCTCCAGGATCTGCTTGATACCTACTCACTACACTTAGTGAGTATACTACATCGGGTCTGGTATATAGCATCGCGTACATGATAGAGCCTACTGCCGAAGCATAGGGAATCTCTTGCTTGCGAGCTCTCTCCAAATCAGTCTTAGGAGACATCTCTTTGGAGAGAGTGAGTCCAGAGATCATGGGTAAATTACCACGCTTGGATTCTTCCATACTAAACCTCTTTAGTATGGTGTCAATGTACCTGGATTGGGACAATCCATGTATCCGTCTAGATCTATCTCTATAGATCTTAATCCCCAGAATGCAAGAGGCATCACCTAGATCTTTCATTGAGAATCTATGTGATAAGAAGAGCTTGACCGAGTGCAGCATAGGAACATCATTTCCTATCAAGAATATGTCATCCACGTACAATACGAGGAAGACAACCTTACTCTCTGCCACCTTCTTGAATATACAAGGTTCATCTATATTTTTTATGAAGTCAAACTCTTTGACTACCACATCAAAACATATGTTCCAACTCCGCGATGCCTGTTTCAACCCATAGATGGATATAAGCAGCTTGCACACCCTTCCGCTGCTCCCACTGTCTACGAAGCCCTCTGGCTGAGTCATGTACACGTACTATTCCAAATCACCATTTAGAAAGGCGGTCTTAAGATCCATTTACAAGATTTCGTAGTCATGGTATGCAGCAATGGCAAGTAAGATCCGGATGGACTTATGCATAGCCACTGTAGAAAAGGTTTCGTTATAATCCACACCTGGTCGTTGAAGAAAACCCTTTGCAACAAGTCTAGCTTTGAAAGTCACAACTTTTCCATCTACACCAAGTTTCTTCTTAAAGATCCATTTGCTCCCAATGGGTTTTACCCCTTCAGGAGAAATTTCCAAAGTCCATACTTTGTTGGTGTACATGGATTCCATCTCAGATCGCATTGCATCCAGCCATTTCATAGAGTCCCCACTTGTGATGGCCTGCTCGAAGTTAGTCGGGTCATCATCTTCCATGATGCAATTCTTGCTCCCACCATCGATGAGAAAAACGTAGTATCTCTCTAGTGGATGAGGAACCCTACTAGATCGGCGGAGCGGTTGAGGTTCGCCAGGAACTACTGAATCCTCTAGTTCTACTAAATCTTCTGTCGTAGTTTGTATTGCTGGAATCTCTTCTAGTTCTACCTCCTTGCCACTAATTTCTTTTTCAAGAAATTCCTTTTCTAAAAAGGTGGCATGTCGAGAAACAAACACTTTTTTTTCCTTGGTGTGGTAGAAGATATACCCTCGCGAATGTTTGGGATATCCAATAAACTTGCACAGAAAAGGCCTTGCCCCGAGCTTGTCCGGATTCTGTGTTTTCACATATGCCGGACAACCCCATATCTTAACATAATTAAGATATGGTCTCTTTCCTTTACATATCTCATATGGTGTGGTATGCACAGATTTGGTGGGAACCATATTCAATAGGTTTGCAGCTATCTCCAGTGCTGTCACGTCCCGAAAGTACGGAATATGACCGGCACTTAAACTAAGAACGTCTCAAGGCGTACGTATTCTAAGGAAGCCGAAAACCCAGAAATCCAAACCAAGGAAGTAGTAGAGTGAAGGAAAACCAATTTAAATCAAGTAGTTTTAATAGCATAATCCATATTATGCGTTTTTAGAACATCAAAAATTTCCTGAAAATTTCGGCAGAGTCTACTTTGTAAATACTGGCCCCCAAACGGGATACAACATGAATAGTATACGAAATCAATAAAAGGCATCCCCAAGCTGGAGCTAGCTCTTCATCAATCGACGGTCACAACCACACAAGCAATATAATATACAGCGCCAAGGACGAGGATCAAAACTCAAAAGGACCTCAAAACAACAAGAAATCCACAGAAAAATAACGCGCGACTCTAAGGTCGAAAGAATAGCATCACAGTCTCTAGCTCAAAAATAAATACATGTTTGGTTGATGGAACTTCTAGATACAACTGAATAATAATATACAATGTATAATGATGGGTACGATACCAATAAACCCACCTACTAGCAAGACACCCGAAAGAAGCAGTGCCAGCAAAGCCGTAATGAAACCTGTACAGCAAAACCTGCAAGAAACTGTGGCACAATGGGGGTGAGTTGCCAACTCGTGAGTAGAAAAACATCTACGACCAGGAACTGCATGAACAACACAATTCTAGGTAAACGATCATAATTTATCCTCAATATATATAATATGCGGCCTATAACAATGGCTAGGGTAAATATCAAACTCGAGTGAAATCCCATATGCCCATGTCAGTGCCTCAGGTAGCAATATATCATATGGATGATGTATGAATGCATGAAAACAGAATACATGTACTAAGGAAACTGCTTTCATAGTTTAGTGAGATTTCCTTTGTATTTTTAAAATGAGGTATCATAAATGAAATCAACATAAACAATGTCTAGCATCGACACAAAACATAAATCTCAATGTCTCAAAATCTCAGGCTCCGGCTATCCGGACTGGCCTGTATCATCAAATACCAGTACCACAATATCTCGAAATCTCAATGTCTAAATCTCAATATCTAGGGCGCCGTCAGTCCAGACCGGCCCATACCATCCATCTCAAGACCACGACGGTACCCTCCGGAGATCCGACGTGTCAGGTAAAATCACCGATCAGTAGTACTCCCCTGCCAGGCTCAACGCCATCATCTTTGATCCTCTTGCCCCGGGGTACCGCACCGGGTCCACCATGTACCCGAAACGGTTCCTCCACTCCTCGAACTCGGGTCTCGAAATCCATCAGCAAACTCATAGTGGACGACTCATACATCATGGGAAAACCGCACTTTTTATTTAAAAAGAGAGAGAAGAAGTTTGTATAAGTTTTGCGGTTTCCCCCTCCCCCCCCAAATCCAGAAAATCTCATAGAAATCCGAATCCAAAACCTCAATAACACGTAAAACAGTGAATATAGGCATGAGAATCCATGAAGGCGGCATAACGATGAATAACAGTATGCATGAGGTGACAAGTAATAACTACAATGTCTAAACTAGCATATAAGGCGAATACACTAATATCATGTCAAAACTACTGGCTAACAAGCTAAGTTAAGCAATAATATTTTCTAAGGTGTACGTGACATGGCAATTACCGATGAAGATGTGTGTGAGCCGGCAAGTAAGTGTACGTGGTACATACGCATCATCGAAAATGGTGCTGGTGTCCTAACAGCATGATATCATCAATGCAATATGAAGTTACAACATAAGTATGCGATGCGGAGCAAACAACTATAGTGTGCGGGAGCAGAATACTAAATACAATGATACTATAAGTCAACAGTAGTGCCTTTTGAAATAACACGAATCGCGGTGTTTTGTAAATAAGGGCTACAGTGTTTTTAAGAAAAGATACTTCTTTTGAAATATCCGTAGAATCCCTTGAACTGCCTTTTAAAATACCTACGATCCGTTAGTTTTGAAATAGGTAGGAGTCTAATCTATTCTAACAACTACACTAAACTATACGGCTGAACTAACAAGCTGAACTACAGGTAAGGAAACCGCCTAACATCTGAGTCGATACATATACATACCTGTATATATATTAGTCGGTGATCCCGCCTCAATAACATCATATCCGATACCATATCTATAATCAGACATCCCAAGTCAAGAGTGCGGATCAAACATCAATATATAGCTCGTACGTAAATCCGCCGTACGGCATCCCCAAATCCGGGTACGGGTCAATATCATACGCAACCATTCTATGCATATCACTATTCACATGGTATCGTCATCCAAAGATCCGCTATAAACATCAGGACGTATCTCAAGTACGAATCCTGCCATATCACCGATATCATAATCTCAAATCAAATCTCATCGACTCATCTCAATCCCAAGTATCATCCTCAAATCCAGTATGCGAACACATAGTCCCATACCCATGTGAACAAATAACAATATAACCCCGTATAAGCACATATGAAAGAAGAATGTATGCAAGTATGAGTGTGTAAATGTGGTGCAACCTCTACTCTAGGGTCTCCCAACACTAAACATGTCCAATCATACCTAAAATCTATCATTAACCAATAAACTCAACAATATATAATCAATATATATGTGTGTATACGTATTCGTATATATCACCACGAACTGCGGGGGTGCTATACGCCATCCACCGGACTTCTCCCCGTAGATATAACTCTACTCACCTGGTCCTCGCTCGCCGGTGCCGACGTCGCCACGCGCTTCCTTGTCGTCTCGAAGTCTTCGTAAGGGTACCTACATATCATTACGCACCGTATCACATTAAAATCCGACTCATGACCAAAACGACACACGAATCTCACATAGGTCAAAACCTATGGTTTGCTTTCTCAAATCAACCCAAAAACCCTCGACATCGGCGTACAAACGCCGAGTGGTCGCGAAAAACTCAAACGCACCAATCGTGGTTTAAAATTTCATTAATTATATAAGAAATAGGTTTCAATTCATCAAAACCATCAAATTAAACAAATCGTTTTAGTTCCCAAAAACCTAGTTAGCACAAATACCCTTTTTGTTCAAAACTTAAAGTTTTAACCAATAAAAACATTTCAACAATTTTTGTGGCCAAAATACTCACTAAATAACATAATTAGGTCATACAAATCACTTTCATACATTAAACTCATCAATTTATAAATATTTTTAAGACCTAATAAGCACAAAAAAAATTCCAAATTTGTGCCAACATCGCGGATTTGCGATAAAGTGCACACAACATCGCGCAAACACCCAAGTTAACCATTAGAAAGCCACTACAATTAAATTAACCCAATTTTCATGCTTCAAAACCTATTTTCCACAAGCAAACCCTTTCTTGATTTTTCTAAATAGCAATAGCAAATCAAATCCATACTAGAAAAACTTAAACTAACACTAATTTGAAACCCAATAGCAAGTTAACCTCTTAGATTTAGGTTAGCAAAACACTAGATAGAAAAATAAATTAATTAACCTAATAATGGTTTTCTAAACCCTAGTTAAAATTCAAGCCATGAACTTTAAAACCTAGACTAGAAATTAACACTAATATTTACACTAAAACAACTCAATTAAAGAAATCTAACCAAAAGAATTTAAATGGGTAAGGATTATACCTTTAGATCTAGAGATTTAGCAAGAAAAGTTGCCTCCCAAGATGCCTCCTAGCATCCAAGATCCATGCAAGAAAGGTTAAGAAGAATGGATGAAGGATGGGCTTGAAAATTTGAGGTTTGATTTGGATCTTTGGAGCAATTTTTGATGGAATTTGATGATGAAAAGAGATGAGACAAGAAGGGGGAAGGGCTGCTGTTTTCTGCAGAAATTCCAGCAGTGAGGGAGTGGGGAGAGGTGTGGGGAAGTTGGGAAAAAAAGTCCATGTCAACCTTCTCATATTACCATAATACCCTTACCTTATAAATATATATATATATATAATCATTTTTAACCCATTCCTCACATGATTTAAGGTCAAAAAGGGGGAAAGAAAATTCTTGGGCTGCTACAACAGTGTGGGGATGGCCAAGGGGAGTGAGGGTGAGTGTGAGAGACTTTACAAAAAAATTCTATGCAAAAAGACCCCCCACAATACCATATTTGCAAGTTTTAGCTCAAAATAATCATATTTTTGTTTCCCATAATAAAAACCAATTAAAACTTGAAACAAAATACCAAAAAATTATATTACAACTAGATTTTAATTAACATGATTTTAAAGATTAAAATTAGTCCATTTAAATTTGTATTTATCGCTAATTTAATGTATTTTTTTACCGGTTTAAAACAATATTAAAAATTGAAAAATTAGGGAAAAATTTTAAACGACTAGAATTTTATAAGTAAATCATTAGCTACTAAAAACTAGCAATTACCTATCCAAATTAGGTATAATTAGGCCTAAACTGCAAAATAACAAAAAAGACGATTTACGGAAAAAATACCAAATTTTCACCGATTTTCGGAAAAACTCCAAAATGACTTTTCAAAGCTTTACAATCTTCCCCCCTTAAAGAAATTCGGTCCCCAAATTTAAATTAAAACCCCCCCAAATACTAAAACATCTAAGCAAAACCATCAAGTCGTCGGGGCTCCGAAATCATAAGTACATAAAACAAATCGTAGCGCAGCGCATGCGCATGAAAAATGAGCATATAACTTAAAATCAAAACTCCGTCAAGCATCCCGCAATCATCGGAGTCATGGTAAAGACACAAATGTCAAATCCAATACAAAAACAATATGATATAACTCAAAACTATACATGTAAATATCCAATCTATATATGTAAATATTTGAAGGCAATGCATGCCAAATCCTTTAAAGTCGCTGTGCAATGCGCGCAGCACTGCACAGTGGCGGACGTCTATTGTAAGAAAATAACTATATATATATATATATCCTTTGTTTAATATGTACGTTCCACCGTTTTGGAAACAATTTAGAAGGGTCTCCTTGTTTTAAACATTTCATGTCATATCAAACACGTAGGTAAATACTGAAACTATAGCTCGCTTTTTGGAAATCTCTTCAATAACTATCAATGCATGCAAAATATATTCAGGTACTGTCCTCTGACTAGTTCTGCTCAGTACAAAAACTCATAGCAATCATCATAAAAACGTACTGCTCCATAAGAAATCAATCCTAAAATATGCATATAAATGCTATGTGCGTCTGGTGTGCACGGAAATCAGAATCCATATATATGCCATACAGGCACATAGAAACAACATCTAATTGCATCGGGTGTGCACACAGCATCTGTCATAGGCAACGTGTGTGCCTGACAGCAAGGACAGTGCGTCTGACACGCATGAAGAATCTCGATTTAGTGCAACTGGTGTGCACCAAAATCGCTTCTCAAACCATGCGCTCAACATGCGCGAAAATCCAAACCAGGTGCATCCATCATGCACGAAATCATGAAATCCAATATCAAGCGCCGAACATGTTAGTTATATGTATGCCCTAGAGGCCATTACTGTACATTGGATGTATATTATAGTGGATGCTGGGACATATATAGGGAGGACTTTCTTTCTCGACAAGATAGTATGCTATCTGGTTGCTCTTTACCTTAACATGTATACTGATTGTCTCTCTATTACATGTTGGTAAAGCCCCTAGGATGTGTACTTGACTACCTGGACTGTGATGCGGATCATACTAGTGGTGACATGGTAGTCTATAAGTACATCCTTCAAGGTCCCTAGTCGTGGGTATATCGAGACGGGGCATCGATATACCAGAGTAGACTAGCGTATACCTTCTCGACCCATACAGATGGGCGATGGATGATCCCATATCCATTGGTGTTTGACATAAGAGATGATATACGGGTGCTCAGTAGAGACTGGGTACACTGGAAGGACTCGCCGAGAACTCCCAGATGGTATTATACCTCACGTCAGATGGCAGTTCTCTGGTGACACTGGTACAGAGTAGTCTGTTGACCCGAGATCGTCATAGAGTCCTGTGTGGTTCCCACTGTGCTTTGATTTCCACCTTACCACGTCCAAGAGGGCGTGCAAAATGGTGGTTTTTGGGTACAGTCCCGAGTCACATGGAGGCAATGAGCGATAGGAGGGGATTCGTCTCTCCCGGTATAGGGAGTTGATGTTGCGCTGTGTTCGATTGGCTATAACCGGAAATCCCTGGCCAGGGTTGCTGAGATTTACTGGTAAGTGTTACCTGTAGTATCTCGAACTGTTATAGACCTCATATCGACACGACTTATCGAGCTATTGGGGTCTGACGTTTACCACCCCTAGGCAAGATATGCGACATATCAGACGATCAGACCGGACTGTACGGTAGTGTTACTGGTTGGATTCACTGGAGTGTGAGCGGGCTTGCTCGTCGATCTTCTGATCGCTCAATACCCGGGTGGCCGTTACGTTTAGCAGACCGCTTGCGGCTTGTGGGTGTTTGATATGATCATCACCTGCTGCCGGCGTATTGACGAGTCTTTAGAGTCCTACACAGAGGTTTCCTGGCTCAAGCGAAACGAAATAAGAGCGCATATGAGATATGTGCGGGACCGAGAATAATGCGTGTATGTGATACCGTATTCTATTCTCGCGATGAATGTATCAATTGGTTGTATGCGATATAACCTAGTTATCGAATCGAAGATTGATTCGATAAGCCGATGCATAGGATACTGGTCGGTTATATGCGATATGACCGGATCGTTAAATCAAGTGTTGATTTAATGATTTAATGTATAATTATATATTTGATATATTACTTTGCATTAACTAGTATTGGTTCACTTTAAATGGATTTTCTCACTTGGATTGTGCACATTGTATATGTGATATGCTTTTGTACACTAGTTTGTATCATGTTTGATGATGCATGCTCATTAGGGTTTGTGTAAAGTTTAAACCATGGTTGTGTAATGATTAGGGTTTTCATTTTCTTATTCTTTAATTTATTCTTTATTCTTTTTGGAAAATGAAAAGCATAAAGAGAAAATGGTTGCTTATTTTGTTTCATATTGAAGCTTCATGATGCTTTGACCATATGACCATTTTGTCTCATGCTTAACCCTAACCATTCCACTCAACCATGATTCATTCTCTATACATAACCATGGTTTGAATATGATAAGGATTGATTTTCTTTTCCTTTTTTGAATTAACACTTATCATATTCTTTCTTGCTTCTTCTTTTTCTTCACTTGAAGAAAGCTTGCTTCAACAATGGCAACTTGAGCAAATGAGTGAGAAATCCAAATCTAAAGAGAACCCACTTCCTATTTCTTCATCCTCTACCTCTTGCCAAGTAGTAGAGTGTGTTTCCTTCACAAGCTTTCATGGCTTGGTGAAGGTGGAGCTTGATCTAGCGATGCCTCGACGTAGATCATCTTCGGCATGGACATCGACGACCTAGCTCGCCATTTCTCCGACGAAGCCGACGCTGGAGCCCGGGAATTCATTTGGACAGCGAGGGGACTTCATTGCGGAGCTATGGAGGTGGAGCACCGGATCTACAAAGGTTGTATTTCCGTTTAAACTTTAGTTAAGTTGTTAACTAGTTTCATTTTCGCCTAAACATCTAGCCGACGATCCGTTCTAGTTAACAATCTGTAGTCTAGGATTTCTCGGCACCGCAATTTTTGAAATTGGCATGGTTGATGCCTTGTGAAACCTCATTAGGGTGCCTAGGAACCCTACAGTGGTATCAGAGCCTAGCTAGAGCCTTAGGCGAAGTCTAGACGGATTTTGAATTCCGAACGAACCCGAAACCCTATTACAAATTGCTCTCTGTACTTTTTCTGAAAACGTGGATTTTTCTAAATTAAAAATTGCTAAAAAATTCAGCAGGAATATCTAAGAGTTGCTGTGAAATTCGTAGGCCCAATTCGACTATAACACCGTGGTTCCGCGGCATGAGCTACGCTCATGCGGCGGTTCCGCGGCCGTACGGTCCTATCTCTCTATTATCTTTGCACAGTAACTCATCTTTTCTGATGCGGGATTTTATGGGAATTTTTAAATTTTATTCAACAGTTGAATTTTTTGGGGTTATTTTGGGGACTCGGTGTTTCGATCGGATTGTCAAATTTTGTCTATGTGGCTTTCCGGATAAATTTTAGAATATGTTAAAAAGTTTGACCGGATATAAATACCCAGTTTTCCCCTGTAGGGAAATTTCCAAGTGTTGGATCTTTCCGTAGTTTAAAGACGTTCTAAGTAGTGCAAGTAACTCGATGGACCCTCTAGAAGACAACAAACCTTAACTCGATTATGTGACCGTCTTGAACTGCCCTTTGAACCTTCGGGTTTGGGGGAGTACGGCGTGCCACATGTGAAGCGTTGGCTTGACCCTTCTACGGCTGGACCGTTGGTACTGAGGCACGAACTGAATGTTTTTAGACTTGTTTCATGTGTTGATCTGTATCGGGAAAACTTGGGTGTTTGATTGTTCGATCGGAAAGTTTAACATTTTCTGTTTATCCGGAATGTGATACAATAATTGGAATTCACAAATAGTTATGAGATAACTGAATGAATGTTATAAACATAGCAGTTTAGTCTCACTTGATCGGTTGCCACGGAATTTTGATGTGATCAAAAGTCCGTCGCAATCACGTAGTGTACGCGGATACTCGCCGGGTAAACTTAATAGACAGCCTCACTCCATAGCCCCGACCAAGTGACTGTATGAGAACCCCGTCGCCGAAAGCATCCGTTCGGGTGCTCGCGGTGGCGGTGTTCCGCCTTGGTGCACTTCGACGACGGTATCGGGGGTGCGGCCGTCTACTGAAGTTTGCGACGAGCATTCGATCAAAATGTCGGGAATCTTGTTGAATTGCCCGACATGATATTGAAAAGTGTTTTCGATTTTGAGACTAAAATGCGGGATTTATAATTGTTAGGCATGCGATGTCTAAGTAATTCATTTGGTCAGGCATGCGATGTCTGAGGTGGTTGCGGATTCCAACTGTTGTAGTTTTACACTTTTTTTTCTGTGACCGTAAGTGTAATATGTGATATCGCCGGTTTCGTTGTTATATGTCAACGACAATTGGGATGCACATATTTACTTACGTTGATGACATGTAATGTTATGTGTTGCTGGATATGTTATATTGGATCGTCGTGTTTGAATAGCCGGGGGTTTTATGTGAGATGAGTGTTTTTCATTTTCATTCATGTAAAAACTTGTATGTAATATTCTTTTATTGGGGCACTTCCAGGTTGCGGAAGTAGTCACCGTTTGTATATTATTTACTTTTCCGCACTAGGATAGACCCAAGGAGGGGAGCACAAGTAACCGGGTTCTGGAGTCCAGTGGGAGACCAACTCGAGGAGTCGACTCCGGGTCTCCTAACTCCAGAATTGGTAGGGTTGCTTGCCTCTCTCGTAGGGGTCTAGGGGTGTGGGTTTGTCTATTCATCACGACCGTGGAATCCGTGTTTTATACTGGCTCGTATTGAAAACACGGACGTCCCAGTATATCCAATATTTCATATGTTTCTTCTGCTGCGATATCTATGATGTGATCATGTGATGTTCTGTGATAGATACAGTATATAGTATATATGATATATTATATAGACGTTGCTTATGTTTTACACCCGCGCTAGCCCTGCCCCGCTCTGCCGTTAGTTACCTAACCTAACGGTGCACGAGGGGGCATCGAGGCGAATGCGGATGGGATAAGTGTACGTCGTATTTATCTGTGATGTTTAGGTACTTAAATGATGGGACTTCATTAATGTGATTAATGAAATAAAAGAAACCTAAGATGTTGTAGAATCGAATTTCAAAATAAAACAGGTAGCTACAGTTCTTGCTATGCACAGAGGTATATATGATATATCCTGCACCTTATTCGATAAGGAAAGGACCGAGATCCCTTCACCGGGAGTGACTCCTTTAGCAATAACTGGCAGATGCTACACCCCTCGGTTTGTCTTTTGATTGCTTTTAAGTGTTCTTGCTTTGCACAGTGATATATATGATATATCCCGCACCTCATTCGACGAGGAAAGGACCGACGATCCCTTCACCGGGAGTGACTCCTTTAGCAAAACTAGAAAAGCCTCAAAAACACTCCATTTCAAAATTCATTCGATCCTACAACGATATCAAGTTCATTACGCAATAGGTTTTCAGAAAAACCTGTCGTAGCCCTCCGTCATTTTAGATATGTACTAGTTAGTATTCGTGCTGCGGTTGTTTGGCCTCCGTCAAGGCGTAGTGTACGGTAGCTAACTAGTGCTTATCTGCTAGCATATGATGCGATTGGATTAGGGTATTCGTACGGCATTGTTTGGCCTCCGTCAAGGGTCGTGCGGGTGGGTTTAATTCAATTAAGAAATGTACGGGTTGAACTTGACTAGCGGACTATGGGTTGTTTGGCCTCCGTCAAGGTCATAGGACGCTAGGGGCAAAATATTATCGGGAATTTCAAGTGTTGAAATTTGCAGTGAGATTGCATACCTTCTATGAGATAGTTGGATCCCGATACCCGCTGCGAGTAATTGTTACTCCTGGGAGAGTTTTATACATTACAATTAGTCGATCAAGTAGGTGTCTAGAAAGGTGTCAATGGGGTTACGCCTCTGGGAAAACGAGGTTTACATTAATTAGGTTCGTGCGAAAGCACGGGGGACCTCCCTCAAAGTACCGACACTGGCCTGGCTGAAAGATTGGCGAACTTGTAGTGTGTAATTAATCCCGGCTAGTCTTTCCTTTTAGGGTTTGAAGGAAGATTTGATAAAAAGCAGTGGGAGCCATCCTGATTAGATAAAATAATAACCAATCTTTTCTTGCAAGAGCGCACGCTGAGTGTTTTCTTCTCTCTCTCTCCTGGTAGCAACCATGTCACGCCTTAATCAAGATAATAATACGGAATATTGACCGAACCCGCTTGTTATACTGAGCTGGGGAACGTTGGTCCCGCTCGAACTTATAATTGTTATAAGATCGAGCAAGAAATTGGGGATTACCAGAATTCCCGTGCCGCCCTAACGAAGAGAGTGCATGCTGATGCATCATCTTCGGGTGTGTTCATTACAAAGAACTGTTTCTCAGTATCCTCCGCATCCTAGGTATATGATACCGGATCAGGATCCCAGATATGTAATCTGTTACATAGGGCTACAAAAAGGTAGAAAAACTGAGAACGGGTGATAAGTTTCATGAGGCAGAAAACGGGGCAAGTGTTGCATCCAAGTCTGTTGGTCACTGTCACCCTTTATTACCGATACATTGATTCTGAACGAATGTTATTAGATACCGAACCTGATATACAAAATCATATCAGTCTCTTTATTAGTAAAGAAACGATAAAATTTTGTATTGTTGGATAATGTTTTAAACATTTCCTATATCAAAAGTTGATCAGTTCAGGCACGTTATCTAAAAGCATTAATGTTCTAAATCAAACTACAGTTCTTAGTATACAGAACACACACAAGAGGAAGAGTTCAGAAATGAACGGATTCTTCTTGAGGTATTATAGACTAGGTCGGATCAATGTGACCCGACTAGCCAGAGTTACATAAAGATGCATATTTAAATTAGTTTGAATTTACATCTTGTGAAACTCGCCAGTCATGTCACAAAGATAAGATGACCATAGCTCCGTTTACTGGAAACAGAGAAAGAGTTAGTGAACTCTTGGGACTGATACATGATGATGTATGTAAGGTCTCCTGTCAACACATGCCAGGACTGATTCTTTATACTTCATTATATTCTCTGATAATCTCTCAAGATTCAGTCATATGTTCCTGTTGAAACATGAGTCCGAACCTTTTGAGATATTCACAGAATATAAGCGAGAAGTAGAGAACCAAAATACGGGTAAAAGTATTATGTCCTTTGATGTGATCAAGGAGGAGAATACTTGTGCATGGAATTCCTGGACTAATCTAAAGGAGAATGAGATTCTCTCTCAGTGTTACTCCTCCGTATACACCACAGTACCTCGGTGTATCGGGGCGGAGCAATCACACTCTATATGATATAGTGTGCTCTATGATGAGTACTACTGAGTTACCTATTTCCTTTTGGGAGTTATGCACTTGAGAAGATGCATACCTACCAAATAAGGTTCAAATCAAATCAGTTGCCTACTACTTCATATGTGATATAGAAAGTGAAGAGCCCATATCTTAAGTTAGTTAAGATTTGGGGTTGTCCGGCCTATGTCTAAAAAGCAAAATCCGGACAAGCTCGAGGCAAGATCTGCAATGTAGAACTAGAAAAGTTCCAGCTATACAAACTACAGCAGATGATTTGATAGAACCAAAGGATTCAGTAGATTCCAACGAACCTCAGCCTCTCCGCCGATCTAGTAGGGTTCCTCACCCACCTGAGAGATACTTCGGTTTCTCTATGACAGTGGGAGCGAGGATTGCATCATGAGATGATGACCCAACTAGCTTCGAGCTGGCCATCAGGAGTAAGACTCTGTAAGAATGGCTAGATTCTTAGCGATCTGAGATGGAATCCTTATACACCAACAAAGTATGGACTTTGGTTGCTATATCTGAAGGGTTAAATCCCCATCAGGAGCAAGTATATCTTGAGAAGATTACTTGGTGTACATGGAAAAATTGCGACTTTCAAAGCTAGACATGATAATGGTTTTCGTCATCGACCAGGCGTGGATAATGATGAAACCTTTTTCCAGTGGCTATGCTTAAGTCCATCCAGATCCTACTTGCCACGGCTACATACCATGACTATGATATCTGGCGGTTGGGTGCCATGACTTCTTTTCTAAATGGTGTTTTAGAAGAGTGCGTCTGTAAGTACACAGCCAGAGGGCTTCGTAGACAGTGGGAGCAGCGGAAACGTGTGCAAGATGCTTTATAGGATAAAGCAGGCATCGCGGAGTTAGAACATCTGTTTTGATGGATTAGTCAAAGAAGTTGACATCATCAAAATGGTAGATGAACCTTGTATATACAAAAAAGGTAGTAGGGAGTATGGTGGTGATCCTCGTAGAGTACGTGGATGACATACTCTTGATAAGAAAGGAGTTTCTTATGCTACGCTCGGTCAATCTCCGCTTATCACAATGATTCTCCATATAGGATCAAAGTGATGCCTCCTTAATCCTGAGTTTTGGATCTATGAGATAGATTTAATTGGATGTTAGGATTCTCACTAGCTGTAGTGAGATGGTATCAATCGATCCTGGGGAGAATCACTGGAAGTGTTCCAGGGTAATAAAGACGACTGAATGTCAGTCGCAGGCATTGTCTTTACCCTCTGTAAAGGGGCGGTATGTTGCAAGAGTTCCAAGCTAGATACCGTGACATACTAGACGATAAAGGCACGATACATCGCTACTTAAGATGCTACCAAAGAGGCTGTTTGGATGTATATTAGTTCATGAGATGAACTTAGTTCCTACCATTGTGTGACAATGGAGTTGTGGCTTATGCCAGGAACCCTCGTCCCATCAGTGATCCAGACATATTCTAAGGCAGTGTCACCTGATCATGGAGATGGTTGATCTCCAGGGTGATCGAGGTTAGGAGAGTAGACCAAGAGGACATCACGGCGGATCCACTCACGAAGGCCTATTCCCAGAGAGAGACTTTTATGGGATGGTTGAGTATGAGATACTACAACCACTGCTACAGATGGACCTAGTGCAAGTGGGAGATTGTTAGTTATATGTATGCCCTAGAGGCCATTACTGTACATTGGATGTATATTGTAGTGGATGCTGGGACATATGTAGGGAGGAATTTCTTTCTCGACATGATAATATGCTATCTGGTTGCTCTTTACCTTAACGTGTAAACTGATTGTCTCTCTATTACATGTTGGTAAATCCCCTAGGATGTGTACTTGACTACCTGGACTGTGATGCGGATCATATTAGTGGGGACATGGTAGTCTATAAGTACATCCTTCAAGGTCCCTAGTCGTGGGTATATCGAGACGGGGCATCGATATACCAGAGTAGACTAGCGTATACCTTCTCGACCCATACAGATGGGCGATGGATGATCCCATATCCATTGGTGTTTGACATCAGAGATGATATACGGGTGCTCAGTAGAGACTGGGTACACTGGAAGGACTCGCCGAGAACTCCCAGATGGTATTATACCTCACGTCAGATGGCAGTTCTCTGGTGACACTGGTACAGAGTAGTCTGTTGACCCGAGATCGTCATAGAGTCTTGTGTGGTTCCCACTGTGCTTTGATTTCCACCTTACCACATCCAAGAGGGCATGCAAAATGGTGGTTTTTGGGTACAGTCCCGAGTCACATGGAGGCAATGAGCGATAGGAGGGGATTCGTCTCTCCCGGTATAGGGAGTTGATGTTGCGCTGTGTTCGATTGGCTATAACCGGAAATCCCTGGCCAGGGTTGCTGAGATTTACTGGTAAGTGTTACCTGTAGTATCTCGAACTGTTATAGACCTCATATTGACACGACTTATCGAGCTATTGGGGTCTGACGTTTACCACCCCTAGGCAAGATATGCGACATATCAGACGATCAGACCGGACTGTACGGTAGTGTTACTGGTTGGATTCACTGGAGTGTGAGCGGGCTTGCTCGTCGATCTTCTGATCGCTCAATACCCAGGTGGCCATTACGTTTAGCAGACCGCTTGCGGCTTGTGGGTGTTTGATATGATCATCACCTGCTGCCGGCGTATTGACGAGTCTTTAGAGTCCTACACAGAGGTTTCCTGGCTCAAGCGAAACGAAATAGGAGTGCATATGAGATATGTGCGGGACCGAGAATAATGCGTGTATGTGATACCGTATTCTATTCTCGCGATGAATGTATCGATTGGTTCTATGCGATATAACCTAGTTATCGAATCGAAGATTGATTCGATAAGCCGATGCATAGGATACTGGTCGGTTATATGCGATATGACCGGATCGTTAAATCAAGTGTTGATTTAATGATTTAATGTATAATTATATATTTGATATATTACTTTGCATTAACTAGTATTGGTTCACTTTAAATGGATTTTCTCACTTGGATTGTGCACATTGTATATGTGATATACTTTTGTACACTAGTTTGTATCATGTTTGATGATGCATGCTCATTAGGGTTTGTGTAAAGTTTAAACCATGGTTGTGTAATGATTAGGGTTTTCATTTTCTTATTCATTAATTTATTCTTTATTCTTTTTGGAAAATGAAAAGCATAAAGAAAAAATGGTTGCTTATTTTGTTTCATATTGAAGCTTCATGAAACTTTGACCATATGACCATTTTGTCTCATGCTTAACCCTAACCATTCCACTCAACCATGATTCATTCTCTACACATAACCATGGTTTGAATATTATAAGGATTGATTTTCTTTTCCTTTTTTGAATTAACACTTATCATATTCTTTCTTGCTTCTTCTTCTTCTTCACTTGAAGAAAGCTTGCTTCAACAATGGAAACTTGAGCAAATGAGTGAGAAATCCAAATCTAAAGAGATCCCACTTCCTATTTCTTCATCCTCTACCTCTTTCCAAGTAGTAGAGTGTGTTTCCTTCACAAGCTTTCATGGCTTGGTGAAGGTGGAGCTTAATCTAGCGATGCCTCGACGTAGATCATCTTCGGCATGGACATCGACGACCTAGCTCGCCATTTCTCCGACGAAGACGACGCTAGAGCCCGGGAATTCATTTGGACAGCGAGGGGACTTCGTTGCGGAGCTATGGAGGTGGAGCACCGGATCTACAAAGGTTGTATTTCCATTTAAACTTTAGTTAAGTTGTTAACTAGTTTCATTTTCGCCTAAACATCTAGCCGACGATCCGTTCTAGTTAACGATCCGTAGTCTAGGATTTCTCGGCACCGCAATTTTTGAAATTAGCATGGTTGATGCCTTGTGAGACCTCATTAGGGTGCCTAGGAACCCTACAGAACATGCGCAGAATCAAATCAGGTGCACAAAATAAACATCGAGTATCACAATCGAAATCGAAGTCTAGTGCATCTAAGTGTACATAATGCGTATCACTACACTGCAAGCATATGTGAATCATACCGAGTGCAAAAACCAAATCGTGTGCGCATATACGCACAAAATCAACTCAACTGTATGGAACCCATAAAATCATAAACGCGAGAAACCAAGGCACGAAAACGATATCAATTGCAACAACTGTGCAAAAATCGTAAATACTCAGTAGGTGCAACCTTGGTGCATGAAAACAAATATCGTGAAACTCAATCGTTAAAATTATTCATGCGAATAGATCGCCCAAAATACCCAAAATCAAGTATGGCGGAATAGTCCCGCTCAAGCACATCCTCCAAGAATCTCTGGCCAACTGTCGTGGTCACTCATAGCATGTCTCGTCGATGATCCTGAACTCTGGCCTGCCGGTGTGCGTAACATGACCACTCCAGGGTCCAAGTCTTCTCGTAATTCATTCCAGAAAGGTCCTGTCGAAATCTTTCCAAAATCTCATCTCTGCCGAACTGTCCGGAAGTCATCGTCCCTTACTAGATTTCTTCTCGTTCCGGAACGGCTGCATACTCATCGCGACTCCTTCTGGAAGGTATATCCAAGTACAATGCCACGGCATGCGTATCGCATCTCTGATGGCGAAGTGGAACGTCGTCTCATCAAGATCTCGTACGAACCTCTTGCTCCACTTTTCTCTGATGTCGACTGCTTCGGACTCGTCTCGTCGTGGCCGCATAGACTGAGCTCCAACGGCTACCCTCGTATCTGGAGTCTCCCAAGAATGCATCTCACCACCTAGCATCCGAATGAAGTCGAACCATCCGATCGATCTGTCAAAACCTCATAATCCCCCAAGAGCTCAACATCTTCGGTACAGTTTAACAGTATCGAGTACGTACCACAGCATTGATGGTCCAGCCATAGAAGGGCAAACCCAAGCCTCACTAATGGTGCCGCGGAACTGCCGTAAACTCTAAGGTTCAAAGGCTTTCACACGGTCATTAAGTTGAGTTAGGGTTTCATTCTTCTAGAGGGTCCATAAAATTGCCTGCATGTCTTTACGAATACTTTAAACATGGAATAATAGGTTGCTGACATTCGATCATCTCTGTCGACTCTCAACGCCTCCGCGTGAAGTCGTCTCTAGCTGGAATCAATTTATCTGATGACATCGCATCGGGGTAGCGAACGAACCACATGTCCTAGTCATTCATCCTCGGTGACTAGCGACCTTCTATCATCTCTTAGTACAACTCGTCCTGCAATAGCTCCAACATCTGGGGCGATATCTCGTTGTCCGCAGCAATGACTGGCTCACTCGTCTGCACGCTGAACAGTGCCTCAATCATCATGAATAAGCAATACACCAACGGTCATCAAAATCTGGTTGGCCTCTGTCATTGGCTCAATCCTCTAGGGCTGATCTGCACGTCAGAGTAATCTCATACAGCAATCCACCCAATGCTCGTGGCGCGAAAACACAATGAAAAGACACATCTCTGCAATCGTGTGTTACCGGAATCACGTCCTGGTTAGTCCTCGTTCTTGACGAGCTCGTGCTGACCGCAACTCTAGCCGTAGCTTTCCCTACCCGTAATCGTGGCAGTAAACCGTAACTGGTACCGATGAGGCTAGATCATGAATGAACATGATACTGAGAAAAGGAATGTATATCCTAAGGCTCCTTAAGTGGAGTAACGTATCGTAAGTATGCCGCGGTACATACCACCGTACGTCACTCTACTTTAGTCACCTATTCCATCAACCAAGGGTCATCCTACGCTCCGAAGGTAAAACCTAACGCTCTGATACCAACTTTGTCATGTCCTGAAAGTACGGAATATGACCGGCACTTAAACTACGAACGTCTCAAGGCGTACGTATTCTAAGTAAGCCGAAAACCCAGAAATCCAAACCAAGGAAGTAGTAGAGTGAAGAAAAAACCAATTTAAATCAAGTAGTTTTAATAACATAAGCCGAATTATGCGTTTTTAAAACATCAAAAATTTCCTGAAAATTTTGGCAGAGTCTCCTTTGTAAATACTAGCCCCCAAACGGGATACAACATGAATAGTATACGAAATCAATAAAAGGCATCCCCAAGCGGGAGCTATCTCTTCGTCAATCGATAGTCACAACCACACAAGCAAAATAATATACAACGCCAAGGACGAGGATCAAAACTCAAAAGGAACTCAAAACAACAAGAAATCCACAGAAAAATAACGCGCGACTCTAAGGTCGAAAGAATAACATCATAGTCTCTAGCTCAAAAATAAATACATGTTTGGTTGATGGAACTTCTAGATACAACTGAATAATAATATACAATGTATAATGATGGGTACGATACCAATAAACCCACCTACTAGCAAGTCACCCGAAAGAAGCAGTGCCAGCAAAGTCGTAATGAAACCTGTACGGCAAAACCTGCAAGAAACTGTGGCACAACGGGGGTGAGTTGCCAACTCGTGAGTAGAAAAACATCTACGAACAGGAACCGCATGAACAACGCAATCCTAGGTCAACGATCATAATATATCCTCAATATATATAATATGCAGCCTATAACAACGGCTAGGGTAAATATCTAACTCGAGTGAAATCCCATGTGCCCGTGTCAGTGCCTCAGGTAGCAATATATCATATGGATGATGTATGAATGCATGAAAATAGAATACATGTACTAAGGAAACTGCTTTCATAGTTTAGTGAGATTTCCTTTGTATTTTTAAAATGAGGTATCATAAATGAAATCAACATAAACAGTGTCTAGCATCGACACAAAACATAAATCTCAATGTCTCAAAATCTCAGGCTCCGGCTATCCGGACTAGCCTGTATCATCAAATACCAGTAGCTCAATATCTCGAAATCTCAATGTCTGAATCTCAATATCTAGGGCATCGTCAGTCCTGACCGGCCCCTACCATCATCTCTAGACCACGACGGTACCCTCCGGATATCCGACGTGTCGGGTAAAATCACCAGTCGGTAGTGCTCCCCTGCCAGGCTCAACGCCATCATCTACGATCCTCTTGCCCCGGGGTACCGCACCGGGTCCACCATGTACCCGAAACGGTTCCTCCACTCCTCGAACTCGGGTCTCGAAATCCATCAGCAAACTCATGGTGGATGTCTCATACATCATGGGAAAACCGCACTTTTTATTTAAAAAGAGAGAGAAGATGTTTATATATGTTTTGCGGTTTCCCCGCCCCCCCCCCCCCCCAAATCCAGAAAATCTCATAGAAATCCGAATCCAAAACCTCAATAGCACGTAAAACAGTGAATATAGGCATGAGAATCCATGAATGCGGCATAACGATGAAAAACAGTATGCATGAGGTGACAAGTAATAACTACAATGTCTAAACTAGCATATAAGGCAAATACACTAATATCATGTCAAAACTACTAGCTAACAAGCTAAGTTAAGCAATAATATTTTCTAAGATATACGTGACATGGCAATTACCGATGAAGATGTGTGTGAGCCGGCAAGTAAGTGTACGTGGTACATAGGCATCATCGGTAATGGTGCTGGTGTCCTAACAGCATGATATCATCAATGCAATATGAAGTTACAACATAAGTATGCGATGCGGAGCAAACAGCAATAATGTGCGGGAGCTGAATACTAAACACAATGATACTATAATTCAACAGTAGTGCCTTTTGAAATAACACGAATCACGGTGTTTTGAAAATAAGGGCTACGGTGTTTTTAAGAAAAAGATACTTCTTTTGAAATATCCGTAGAATCCCTTGAACTGCCTTTTAAAATACCCAAGATCCGTTAGTTTTGAAATAGGTAGCAGTCTAATCTAGTCTAACAACTACACTAAACTATACGGCTGAACTAACAAGCTGAACTACAAGTAAGGAAACAGCCTAACATCTGAGTCGATACATATACATACTGTATATATATTAGTCGGTGATCCCGCCTCAATAACATCATATCCGATACCATATCTATAATCAGACATCCCAAGTCAAGAGTGCGGATCAAACGTCGATATATAGCTCGTACGTAAATCCGTCGTACGGCATCCCCAAATCTGGGTACGGGTCAATATCATACTCAACCATTCTATGCATATCACTATTCACATGGTATCGTCGTCCAAAGATCCGCTATAAACATCAGGACGTATCTCAAGTACGAATCTTGCCATATCACCGATATCATAATCTCAAATCAAATCTCATCGACTCATCTCAATCCCAAGTATCATCCTCAAATCCAGTATGTGAACACATAGTCCCATACCCATGTGAACAAATAACAATATAATCCCATATAAGCATATATGAATGAAGAATGTATGCAAGTATGGGTGTGTGTGTGTAAATGTGGTGCAACCTCTACTCTAGGGTCTCACAACACTAAACCTGTCCAATCACACCTAAAATCTTTCTTTAACCAATAAACTCAACAATATATAATCAATATATATGTGTGTATACGTATTCGTATACATCACCACGAACTGCGGGGGTGCTATATGCTATCCACCCGACTTCTACCTATAGATATAAATCTACTCACCTGGTCCTCGCTCGCCGGTGCCGACGTCGCCACGCACTTGCTTGTCGTCTCGAAGTCTTCGTAAGGGCACCTACATATCATAACGCACCGTATCGCATTAAAATCCGACTCATGACCAAAACGACATACGAATCTCACATAGGTCAAAACCTATGGTTTGCTTTCTCAAATCAATCCAAAAACCCTCGACATCGGCGTACAAACGCCGAGTGATCGCGAAAAATTCAAATGCACCAATCGTGGTTTCAAAACTCATTAATTATATAAGAAATAGGTTTTAATTCATCAAAACCATCAAATTAAACAAATCGTTGTATTTCCCAAAAACCTTGTTAGCACAAATACCCTTTTTGTTCAAAACTTGAAGTTTTAACCAATAAAAACATTTCAACAATTTTTGAGGCCAAAATGCTCTCTAAATAACATAATTAGGTCATACAAATCACTTTCATACATTAAACTCATCAATTTATAAATATTTTTAAAACCTAGTAAGCATAAAAAAAATTCCAAATTTGTGCCAACATCGCGGATTTGCGATAAAGTGCACACAACATCGCGCAAACACCCAAGTTAACCATTAGAAAGCCACTACAATTAAATTAACCCAATTTCCATGCTTCAAAACCTATTTTCCACAAGCAAACCCTTTCTTGATTTTTCTAAATAGCAATAGCAAATCAAATCCATACTAGAAAAACTTAAACTAACACTAATTTGAAACCCAATAGCAAGTTAACCTCTTAGATTTAGGTTAGAAAAACACTAGATAGCAAAATTAATTAATTAACCTAATAATAGTTTTCTAAACCCTAGTTAAAATTCAAGCCATGAACTTTAAAACCTAGACTAGAAATTAATACTAATATTTACACTAAAACAACTCAATTAAAGAAATCTAACCAAAAGAATTTAAATGGGTAAGGATTATACCTCTAGATCTAGAGATCTAGCAAGAAAATTTGCCTCCTAAGATGCCTCCTAGCATCCAAAATCCATGCAAGAAAGGTTAAGAAGAATGGATGAAGGATGGGTTTGAAAATTTGAGGTTTGATTTGGATTTTTGGAGCAATTTTTGATGGAATTTGATGATGAAATGAGATGAGACAAGAAGGGGAGGGGCTGCTGTTTTCTGCAGAAATTCCAGCAGAGAGGGAGTGGGGAGAGGTGTGGGGAAGTTGGGAAAAAAAAAGTCCAAGTCAACCCTCTCATATTACCATAATACCCTTACCTTATAAATATATATATATATATATATAACCATTTTTAACCCATTCCTCACATGATTTAAGGTCAAAAAGAGAGAAAGAAAATTCTTGGGATGCTACAACGGTGTGGGGCCGGCCAAGGGGAGTGAGGGTGAGTGTGAGAGACTTTACAAAAAAATTCTTTGCAAAAAGACCCCCCACAATACCATATTTGCATGTTTTAGCTCAAAATAATTATATTTTTGTTTCCCATAATAAAAACCAATTAAAACTTGAAATAAAATACCAAAAAATTATATTACAACTATATTTTAATTAAAATGATTTTAAAGATTAAAATTAGCCCATTTAAATTTGTATTTATCGCTAATTTAATGTATTTTTTTACCGGCTTAAAATAATATTAAAAATTGAAAAATTAGGGAATAATTTTAAACGACCAGAATTTTATAAGTAACTCATTAGCTACTAAAAACTAGCAATTACCTATCCAAATTAGGTATAATTAGGCCTAAACTGCAAAATAACAAAAAAGACTCTTTACGGAAAAATACCAAATTTTCACCGATTTTCGGAAAAACATCAAAACGACTTTTCAAGGCGTTACAAGTGCATATACCTAAAAGGAAATAGGTAACTCAGCGGTGCTCATCATAGAGCGCACCATATCTAGTAGGGTGCGATTCCTCCGTTCCGATACACCGTTGTGTTGTGGTGTATAAGGTGGAGTAAGCTGAGAGAGAATTCTATTCTCTTTTAGATAGTCCAGGAACTTATTGCTCAATTATTCTCCTCCTCGATCAGAATTAAGGATTTTAATACTTTTGTTAGTTGTATGTATGCCCTAGAGGCCAGTATTGTACAGATGATGTATATTATATTGGATGCTTGGACCTATATAGAGAGGACTTTCTTACTCGATATGATAGTATGCTATCTGGTTGCTCTTTACTTTAACATGTATACTTGTCTCTTTATACTGTCTTATCGTTACATGTTGGTAAAGCCCTTAGGATGTGTACTTGACTACCTGGACTATGATGCGGATCATACTAGTAGGGACATGATAGTCCATAGGTATATCCTTCAAGGTCCCTAGTCGTGGGTGTATCGAGACGGGGCATCGATATACCAGTGTAGACTAGCGTATACGATTCTCGACCCATGAGATGGGCGATGGATGATCCCATATCCATTGATGTTTGACATCAGAGATGGTATATGGGTGCTCAGTGGAGACTAGGTACACTAGACGGACTCGCCGAGAACTCCCAGATGGTATTATACCTCACGTCAGATGGCAGTTCTCTGGTGACACTTGTGCAGGTTAGTCTGTAGACCCGAGATCGTCATAGAGTCTTGTGTGATTCCCACTGTGCTTTGATTTCCACCTTACCACGTCCATGGGGGCGTGCAAAACGGTGGTTTTTGGGTACAGTCCTGAGTCACATGGAGGCAATGAGCGATAGGAGGGGTTTCGTCTCTCCCGGTATTCGGGGTTGATGTTGCGCTGTGCTCGATTGGCCATAACAGAGAAGTCCCTGTCCAGGGCTGATTTAGAGATTTACTGGTAAGTGTTACCAGTAGTTTCTCGACCCGTTATGAGCCTCACATCGGCACGACTTATCGGTTATTGGGGTCTGACGTTTACCACCCCTAGACTTGATATGCGACATATCAGACGAGGAGACCAGACTGTACGGGAAGTGTTACCGGCAGGCTTTTACAGGAGTTGGAGCGGGCTTGCTTGCTGATCTTCTGATCGCTCAATACCCGAGTAGCCGTTACGTCCAGCTAGTACCGCTGACGGCTTGTGGGTGCTTGATGTGATCATCACCTACTGCCGGCGTATTAACGAGTCTTTAGAGTCCTACATAGAGGTTTTACTGGCTCAGGCAAAACCAAATAGGAGCGCATATGTGATATGTGAAGGACCGAGAATAATGCGTGTATGTGATACCGTATTCTATTATCGTGACTTTTTGTATCGATCGGTTGTATATGATATAGCCGGGTTATCGAACAAAGTGTTGATTCGATAAGTCGATACATTGGATGTTAGTCGGTTATATGTGATATGACCGGATTATTAAGTCAAGTGTTGATTTAATAATTTATTGTATAATTGTATATTTGATATACTAGTTTACATGAACTAACACATGTTCACATAGGGTTTTTTCTCACATGTACACATCTTTACTATATATATGATATATATTAAAATGTGTTATCTTTTTGTATCCTGGTTGATAATACATCATCCATGGGTGTATGAGACTTACACTATGCTAATTTTTAGTTTGGGTTTTTAATATTTAAAGTAGATACAAAATCAAGTGGAGGATTAGAAAATGCATGAAGCTTGTGGATGCATTGACTAATTCAACGTGAGTTTGTATTTTACTATGGATATTTATTAACCCAACCATAACAATTAGCCTAGGGTTAAGTCTCTACAAGAGTTAGTATATGATACCCACTCACCATGGTTAGATTACTCACTTGATCATTATCCTCATCTCTTTCTTTTGTTCAATTTTTTCTTCTTTGTCAAAAGAAAAAAACTTGCTAGGGTTTGATCCAAAGTGAGAAAGTTGGTGAGAAATAAAATTCTAAAGAGAACCCACTTCCTATTTCTCCATTCTCTACTAGACTAGCACTTTAGTTTAGGGTGTTTGCTTCACTGATTCTCAAGTTAGTGAAGTAGAAGCTTGAGTTGGCATCCCCTCGACGTAGATCATCTTCGGCCTCGAAGACTTCAAGCAAGGACGCGCCTTTCGCCCCGTGAAGCCATGCAAGGGTCCAGGAGAACCACGATCGCAGCGAAGGGACTTCAACAAGGAGCTAAAGAAGTGAAGGACCGATCTACAAAGGTTGTATATCGTATTCACTTAGTTGTAAACATAGTTTACTTGCATAAGAAACCCTAATTTTCTAGTAACGATCTTGCTTAGGGTATTCGGCACGGCTAAAATTTTAAACGGGCATGTTTGATGCTTCCTTAACCCTTGTTAGAGTGCCTAGTGACCCTACAGTGGTATCAGAGCCTAGCTAGAGTATTAGGCGATGTGTTAATGATGTTAAAACCCCGATCGAACCCGACAATGTCAAAGTTAACCTCCTCTCTGTACGTTTTTTAAAAACTGTGTATTTCAGAATTAAAAATACCTAAAAAAATCATCAGGTAATTTTAAGGGTTACCATGAAAAATGAGCCCTCAAAGCCTCCACGTGGCCGCGGAACCGCGGCACTAAGCCGCCGTTTGCGGCGGTTCCGCGGCAGAGAAGGAGTATTGGGGACGGTTCTTCATGCAGTAATTTCCAGTACCATTCCTGCATCTTTATGGGTATTTTTATTGTGACTCATGTGTTGAGTAATTTTGGGGTTTATTTTGTAATCGTCGATTCGATCGGAGAATTTAATTTTGTTTTGTTATTCCGGATAATTTAGAAAGTACTAAAATGTTCGAACGGATATCATTAACTCAATTTTTCCAGGCACGAAAAACATTCAAGCGTTGAAATTTTTTCGGGTTTAAATCTTTCGGAAAAACGTGAAAGTGATGCGATGGACCCTCTAGAAGACAACAAACCTTAACTCGATTATGTGACCGTCTTGAACTGCCCTTTGAACCATAGGGTTTGGGGCAGTACGGCGTGCCACATGTGAGGCGTTGGCTTGACCCTTCTACGGCTGGACCGTTGCTACTGTGACGTATTCTGGAATTTTTGAACTCCGCTCAAGTGTTGAGCTATTAAGGAAATCTTGGGTATTTGACAATTCGATCGGAAGTTTAGTACTGTCTATTTATCTGGAATGTGATACAATATGTGGAATTCATACAGTTAGGCATGAAATGCGAAATATGTGATATTTCGGATTTACGATGTCTAAAGAGATTGTGGATTCCAAATGTTGTAGTTTTACACTTTCTTTTCTGTGACCGTAAGTGTAATATGTGATATCGCCGGTTTCGTTGCAATATGTCAACGACAATTGGGATTCGCATATTTACTTACGTTGATGACATGTGATGTTATGTGTTGCTGGATATGTTATATTGGATCGTCGCGTTTTGAATAGCCGGGTTTTTTTTATGTGAAATGGGAGTTTTTATTTTCATTCATGTAAATTTAAATGTATGTAATATTCTTTTATTGGGGCACTTCCGGGATGAGGTTGATGTCACCTTTTGTATATTATTTACTTTTTCGCACTAGGATAGACCCAAGGAGGAGAGCACAAGTAACCGGGTTCTGGAGTCCAGTGGGAGACCAACTCGAGGAGTCGAGTCCGGGTCTCCTAACTCTATAATTGGTAGGGTTGCTTGCCGCTCTCGTAGGGGTCTAGGGGTATGGGTTTGGCTATTCATCGCGAACGTGGAATCCGTGTTTTATAGAGGCTCAAAATAAAACACGGACGTCCTAGTACATCCAATGTTTCATATATTTCTTCTGCTGCGATATCTGTGATGTGATTATTTGATGTGCTGTGATAGATACTGTATATAGTATATATGATATATTATATAGGCGTTACTTATGTTTTACACCCGCGCTAGCCCTGCCGTTAGTTACCTAACCTAACGGTGCACGAGGGGACATCGAGACGAATGTGGATGGCATAAGTGTACGTCGTATTTATCTGTAATGTTTAGGTGACTTAAATGATGGGACTTCATTAATGTGATTAATGAAAGAAAAGAAACCTAAAAGATGTTATAGAATCAAATTTTTAAAAAAGGGTAGCTACAGTTTTGCTTTGCATAGCGGTATATATGATATACCCTGCACCTTATTCGATGAGGAAAGAGCTGAGATCCCTTCACCGGGAGTGACCTCTTTAGCAAAACTGGCAGATGCTACAACATTCGGTTTGTTTTTGATTGCTTTTGGAGTTTTGCTTTGCATAGTGATGTATATGATATATCCCGTACCTTATTCGATGAGGAAAGAGCCAAGATCCCTTCACCGGGAGTGACCTCTTTAGCAAAACTAATGAAAGCCTCAAAATCACTCCATTTCAAAAATTCACTCGATTCTACAACGATATCAAGTTCATTACGCAATAGGTTTTCAGAAAAACCTGTCGTAGCCCTCCATCATTTCAGATAAGTCCTACTTAGTATTCGTGCTACGTTTGTTGGCCTGCGTCAAGGCGTAGTGTGCGGTAGCTGACTAGTATTTATCTGCTTATGCATATGATGCAGATTGGATTAGGATAGTCGTGCGACTTTGTTGGCCTGCGTCAAGGGTCATATGGGTGGGTTTAATTCAATCAAGAAATGTCAGGTTGAACTTGACTAGCACACTATGGTTTGTTGGCCTGCGTCAAGGTCATGGGACGCTAGGGGCAAAATATTATCGGGAATTTCAAGTGTTGAAATTTGCAATGAGATTGCATACCCTCTATGAGATAGTTGGATCCCGATACCCACTGCGAGTAATTGTTACTCCCGGGAGAGTTTTACACAGGACAATTAGCCGATCAAGTAGGTGTCTAGAAAGGTGTCAACGGGGTTACGCCTCTGGGAAAACGAGGTTTACTTTAATTAGGTCCGTGCGAAAGCACGGGGAACCTCCCTCAAAGTACCGACACTGGCCTGGCTAAAAGATCGGCGAAGTTGTTAATGCCGGCTAGTCTTTCCTTTTTGGGTTTGAAGGAAGATTTGATAAAAACAGTGGGAGCCATCCTGATTTGATAAAATAATAACCAATCTGATCTTGCAAGAGCATACGCTAAAGTGTTTTCTTCTCTCTCTCTCCAGGTAGCGACCATATCATGCCTTAATCAAGATAATAATATGGATGTATTGACCGAACCTGCATGTTATACTGTGCTGGGGAATGTTGGTTCCATTCTTTCTTATAAAAGTTATAAGACTGAACAGGATATAGGGGAATACCAGGATTCCCATGCCACCCGAATGAAGAAAGTACATGATGATGCATTTTCTTCGGGTGTGTTCGTTACAGAGAACTGTTTCTCCATTTGCTCTACGTCCTGGGTATTAGATACCGGGTCTAGATCCCATATATGTAATCAGTTACATGGGATTAGGAAAGGCAGAAAACTTGGAGAAGGTGATAAAGACATAAGGGTTGGAAATGGTGCAATTGTTGCAGCTAAAACCGTCGGGGAATATCACCTTGTATTGCCAACTGGTAATACATTGATCTGAACGAATGCTATTTCATGCCGAACCTGATATGCAACATTATATCGGTTTCTTTGTTGAGTAAAGAGGGATATAATTTTGTATTACAGGATAATGTTATGAACATTTTCCTTAACCAAAATTTTGTTGGATCAGGCACGTTGTGCAATGGCATTTATGTTCTAAATCAATCAACGGTTCTAAGCATAACAAACACACACAAGAGGAAAAATTCAGAAATGAACGAATCCTTCTTGTGGCATTGTAGACTGGGTCACATCAATGTGACACGACTAGCTAAGTTGCATAAGGATGGATATTTAAATCCGTTTGAATTTTCATCTTATGACACTTGCCAGTCATGTCTCAAAGGCAAGATGACCAAAACTCCGTTTACGGGACACGGAGAAAGAGTTACGGAACTCTTGGAACTAGTACATAGTCATGTATGCGGCCCTAAGTCTACACATGCCAGGAATGGTTCTGCGTACTTCATTACATTCACTGACGATCTCTCTAGATTCGGATATGTGTTCCTGATGAAACACAAATCAGAAGCTTTTGAGAAATTTAGAAAATATAAACAAGAAGTCGAGAACCAAACCAGGAAAAGTATTAAAATCCTTCGATCTGATCGAGGAGGTGAATACTTGAGCAATGAATTCCTGGACTTCCTGAAAGAGAATTGGATTCTCTCTCATCTAACTCCTCCATATACACCACAGCACAACGGTGTATCGGAACGGAGGAACCGCACCCTATTAGATATGGTGCGCTCTATGATGAGCACAGCTGAGTTACCTATTTCCTTCTGGGGGTATGGACTGGAAACACTGCAGACCTATTGAATATGGTTCCCACCAAATCTGTGCCAACCACTCCATATGAGATATGGAAAGGAAAGAGACCATGTCTTAATTATGTTAAGATATGGGGTTGTCCGGCCTATGTAAAAATGCAAAATCCGGACAAACTCGCGGCAAGGTCCATTCTGTGTAAGTTTATTGGATATCCCAAACATTCACGCGGGTATATCTTCTACCAAACCGAGGAACAAAAAGTGTTTGTTTCTCGACATGCCACCTTTTTAGAAAAGGAATTTCTTCAAAAAGAGATTAGTGGCATGGAGGTAGAACTGGAAGAGGTTCCAGCAATACAGACTACAACAGAAGATTTGGTTGAACCAGAGGATTCGGTAGTTCCCGATGAACCCCAGCCACTCCGCAGATCTAGTAGGGTTCCTCACCCACCTGAGAGATACTATGGTTTTCTCATGGATGGTGAGAGCGAGGATTGCATCATGGTTGATGATGACCCAACTAGCTTCGAGCAGGCCATCACGAGTGGGGACTCAGTGAAATGGCTGGATGCAATGCGGTCCGAGATGGAATCCATGTACGCCAACAAAGTGTGGACTTTGGAAGTTGCTCCTGAAGGGGTAAAACCCATTGGGAGCAAGTGGATCTTCAAGAAAAAACTTGGTGTAAATGGGAAAGTGGAGACTTTCAAAGCTAGACTTGTTGCAAAGGGTTTTCGTCAAAGACCAGGTGTGGACTATGACGAAACCTTTTCTCCAGTGGATATGCTTAAATCCATCTAGATCATGCTTGCCATCGCTGCATATCATGACTACGAAATCTGGCAAATGGATGTTAAGACCGCCTTTCTAAACAGTGATTTAGAAGAGTGCGTATACATGACTCAGCCAGAGGGCTTCGTAGATAGTGGGAGTAGCGGGAAGGTGTGCAAGCTGCTTAAATCCATTTATGGATTAAAGCAAGCATCGCGGAGTTGGAACATCTGCTTTGATGTCGTTATCAAAGAGTTTGATTTCGTCAAAAATTTAGATGAACCTTGTATCTACAAGAAGGTGGCAGAGAGTAAAGTTGTCTTCCTCGTATTGTATGTCGACGACATACTCTTGATTGGAAATGACATTCCTATGCTGCAATCGGTCAAGCTCTTCTTATCACAAAGATTCTCAATGAAAGATCTTGGTGATGCCTCCTGCATATTGGGAATTATGATCTATAGAGATAGATCTAAAAGGATATTGGGATTGTCCCAATCCAGGTACATTGACACCATACTAAAGAGGTTTAGTATGGAAGAGTCCAAACGTGGGTTTTTACCCACGATCTCAGGGCTCATTCTCTCCAAAGAGATGTCTCCCAAGACTGATTTGGAGAGAGCTCGCATGCAAGGGATACCCTATGCTTCGACAGTAGGCTCTATCATGTACGCGATGCTATGTACCAGACCCAATGTAGCATACTCACTAAGTGTAGTGAGTAGGTATCAAGCTGATCTGGAGAGAGTCACTGGACAGCTGTGAAGAGCATTCTCAAGTACTTACGAAGGACTAAAGAGATGCTCTTGGTGTATGGTAATGAAGAACTCCAAGTGGAGTCCTTTACCGATTCGAGCTTCCAGAGTGATAAGGACGACTCTAAGTCGTAGTCGGGATTTGTCTTTACCCTTTATGGAGGGGCGGTTAGCTAGAAGAGTTCCAAGCAGGAAACCGTGGCAGACTCGATGATGGAGGCTGAATACATCGCTGCCAACGATGCTGCCAAAGAGGCTGTCTGGATCAAGAAGTTCATTGCTGAACTTGGAGTGGTTCCATCTATTGAGCATCCAATACCTTTGTATTGCGATAACAATGGAGCGGTGGCTTTGGCCAAGGAACCCAGGTCCCATCAGCGATCCAGGCATATTCTGAGGCGGTATCACCTGATCCAGGAGATTGTTGATCGCCGGGAGATCGAGGTTAGGAGGGTTGACACGAAGAACAACACTGCGGATCCACTCACGAAAGCCATTCCCCAGATACAGTTTGAGAGACTCTTCGAGATGCTCGGTATGCGATACTACAGCAGCTGGCCCTAGTGCAAGTAGGAGATTGTTAGTTGTATGTATGCCCTAGAGGCCAGTATTGTACAGATGATGTATATTATATTGGATGCTTGGAAATATATAGAGAGGACTTTCTTGCTCGATATGATAGTATGCTATCTGGTTGCTCTTACTTTAACATGTATACTTGTCTCTTTATATTGTCTTATCGTTACATGTTGGTAAAGCCCTTAGGATGTGTACTTGACTACCTGGACTATGATGCGGATCATACTAGTGGGGACATGGTAGTCCATAAGTACATCCTTCAAGGTCCCTATTCGTGGGTGTATCGAGATGGGGCATCGATATACCAGTGTAGACTAGCGTATACGCTTCTCGACCCATGAGATGAGCGATGGATGATCCCATATCCATTGGTGTTTGACATCAGAGATGGTATACGGGTGCTCAGTGGAGACTGGGTACACTGGACGGACTCGCCGAGAACTCCCAGATGGTATTATACCTCACGTTAGATGGCAGTTCTTTGGTGACACTTGTGCAGGTTAGTCTGTAGACCCGAGATCGTCATAGAGTCTTGTGTGATTCCCACTGTGCTTTGATTTCCACCTTACCACGTCCATGAGGGCGTGCAAAATGGTGGTTTTTAGGTACAGTCCCGAGTCACATGGAGGCAATGAGCGATAGGAGGGGTTTCGTCTCTCCCGGTATTGGGGGTTGATGTTGCGCTGTGCTCGATTGGCCATAACAGGGAAGTCCCTGGCCAGGGCTGATTTAGAGATTTACTGGTAAGTGTTACCAGTAGTTTCTCGACCCGTTATGAGCCTCACATCGGCACGACTTATCGGTTATTGGGGTCTGACGTTTACCCCCCCTAGACTTGATATGCGACATATCAGACGAGGAGACCGGACTGTACGAGAAGTGTTACCGGCAGGCTTTTACAGGAGTTGAAGCAGTCTTGCTTGCTGATCTTCTGATCGTTCAATACCCGGGTAGCCGTTACGTCCAGCTAGTACCGCTGACGGCTTGTGGGTGCTTGATGTGATCATCACCTACTGCCGGCGTATTGACGAGTCTTTAGAGTCCAACATAGAGGTTTTACTGTGTCACGACCCGAAAGTACGGAACGTGACTGGCACTTAGGTTACGAGACGTCTAAAGGCGTAACGTAAACTAAGTCAGCCAAAGCCCAGAAAATCTAAACCAAAAGAAACCAAAGAGAGTGAAGGAAACCTTTCATGAAAATGATTTTCAAAATCAATTAAATTGTATCGAACCCCTTTTAAAAAAAACATCAAAAATTTCCGAAAATTTCGGCAGAGTCTCCTCTGTAAATACTATCCCCCAAAATGGGTACAACAAGATAATAAACCTGTAGTCATAAAATGGCATCCCCAAGCGGGACCTAGCTCTTCACCCAAGGCGGATCACAACCACATGCAATATAATAACAATATCAAGAAAAGAGCATAAAAGAAACGCAAAATATCAGAAAACACATCGCCGGCTCAAGTGAGCTCGACCCAAAAGAAACCACAAATATACAACCTCTTAGTCTCACCACTAGGTCACATATACAACATAAAGTGGTAGATGGAGAATACTAGATACAATGATACAGCAAAGGAAATAAAGTGTGCTCGCAACCCACCTACGGGCGATGTCGCGAGTCTGAGCAAAAGGAGCTCATGATAAGATAGCCGCTGCTACAAGACTGATGAGTCCGACCTGCAAGACACTATGGCACAACGGGGGTGAGTTTCCAGCTCGTGAGTAAATATAACATCTAATAAGGCAATCGTAAGAATGCACGCAATGCACCACAACATGCATGTCCATATGTGATATAATATCTCTAGTATGCATGCACAGGTATGCAATGTCATTATTAAGTCTTTAAGTGTTTTAAATGCTAAGGGTATTAAATTCTTAACTTTAGAAAATGAATATCTATATAATAGCTAAGTACCATCAAGAAATCATCTGAAAACCCGTGTCAAGCATCTACACCAAATAGGAATCATATCTGTCTCAATATCGGGCTCCGTCAGTCCGGATCGGCCCATATCATAAATCTCAAGACAACGGTCGGTATCCTCCGGATATCCGCCGCGCCAGACATCACCGGTAGGTAGTCTTCCCCTGCCAGGCTCATCGTCTACAACTCGATCTTCTTGCCCCGGGGTACCATACCGGGCCCACCATGTACCCGAGACGGTTCATTCACTCCTCGAATCGGGTCTCGAAATCCAACAGAAAACATGAAAACTCATGGTGGACGACACATACATCATGAGAAAACCGTAACTTTGTTTTGAAAATGATAAATATAAGGTTTCGTTAAATTCTTGCGGTTTTCCCCAAAAATCCAGAAATCGCGGCAATACTGAAATCCTCAAGAAAATCATAATGTCCACATGTTATATATGATAAATGTCTATGATATCAATGCATACGATATGAATTTTGGCTAGAAATCTATATAAATATGATGATGATGCGAGGTATACGTATGCTATGCAATTTCATATATCAAGTATGAATGCAAGTGGCGATATTATGATAAACAAGTTCTATAGTGCACGTGGCATGGCAATTACCAAAGGCTTGTGTGTCACATGAATAGTGCGCGTGCAGCAGATGCCAATGGTAATGGTGTTCGTGTCCTACGAAGTGATATCGCATAAGTATAGATGAATGTCCATGCAATTTAATATACTATTCGCTATAAGGGTATGCAGTGTACATGAATGGATAAGCTAGCCATCAAAATAAATCTTGCAAAAAGTAGGGTAATCCTAACTAGGGGGGCACATCGCGCCATCCAGACGATTTCCCCTATAGATGAATACATCTACTCACCTGAAAGCTCCGCTAATCTGATCCGACCACCGCCTTGCCTTTGCGCGCCGCGTCCGATGTTTCCGCGACCGATCCTAGAATTTCATAACACACAATATAAGATTACAGATTTCTAAAATGACGCAACTCACAATATGAAAAGATCGACACTCTCGAATTAATCACAACGTGCACTCGGTACGCCGAAAATACACGAAAATCGCTAAGACCTTAACTAAAATCGCCGTTTCGGGGCAATCGTCAAAACAAAAACCCGACTAGACAAAACCCCGCATTCGCGCACACTAATAGTCGTATATGATGCTAATTATATCTCCAAAATAAGAAAATTAGATCACCTCCTAAATTTTTACAAAAACTAGTAAGCATTGACATAGAAATATCGATGCAATTGTCGCGATTTAACGGTGTAGCGATCGCTACATCGCACAAACAACCATTCTAACTAACTAGATAACCACTACCCTAACTTAAACCCACTTATCCTACAAAAAAACCTAATTAGGGCATCAACAGCTCTCTTGAAAATCATGAGCAAACAAATTAACCCAAATTTCATACTAAAACTACAAAATCAAGCAAGCTTAAACTACAATTAAACACTAGATTAAGATTATACCTCACAAGTGATGATTCCTAGTTTGCACTAGCCTACAAGACACCTCTTTCTCCACCTTTTAAACAAATTAGGGTTTGGGAAGAAGTGGAATGGGATTTAGGTTAGAATTAGTGAAGAAAATTGTGTATTTTTGTGGATTTTTGTTGATTTTTGAAGCAATTTTGAAGCAAGAAAGTGAGGGGAAAATGGTGTTTCCAGCAGTGAGCTCGGCCTGGAGGTAGAGGGTGTGTGTGTGTGCATGGTGTAGAAAATTCTACACAAAAACCCTTTCCCTAGCTCAATTAATGACTATCACATCAATTTTTACACAAAAAACCCCATTTTAAGCCATTTTTGAATAAAATTTTAAACCATAGAACAAAAATCTTGAAAAGTCTTGATAAAATTTTATTAACACTAAATTTTAGTTTATAATATTTCCTAAGTGTGTAATTTATCTAATTAAATTTGTATTTATCACTAATTTAATGTATTTTTAAAAGCTTAAAATATAATTAAAAATAATTAATTAAGGAAATTTTTTTAATTAACTAGAAAATTTTAAGCAACATTTTAGTGACCAATTTATAGTAATATCTTATCTAAATTTTGTATAATTAGGTCTATAATGAAAAAAAATACCTATTTTGACTTTTTATGGAAAAAGCTGCTAATTCAGCCGATTACCGAAAAACTGCCTAAACGATTTTCGAAGGGTTACAATCTTCCCCCCTTAAAGAAATTCGGTCCCCGAATTTAGAATTTAACTGCGCGTACCTTCAAAAAGATGGGGATATCTCTTCCTCATCTCGACCTCGGTCTCCCAGGTGACCTCCTCGCTGTTCGGGCCACGCCAAAGGACCTTGACGGACGGTATAACCTTCGACCTCAATTTCTTCACCTGCCGATCCAAAATGACCACCGGCTGCTCGGTGAAAGAAAGATCACGCTCTAGATGGATCGTTTGGTGCTGAATCGCCTGGGAAGGATCATGAAGGTACTTGCGGAGCATCGAGACATGGAATACGGGGTGAACATCGGGGAAGCTGGGCGGAAGAGCTAACCGATAAGCGACTGGACCAACACGCTCTAGGATCTCGAAAGGACCAACATATCTTGGACTCAGCTTCCCTTTCCGCCCAAATCTCATCACACCCTTCATCGGAGAGACCTTCAGGAAAACATGATTGCCAACAGCGAACTCGAGTCGGCGACGGCGCCTGTTAGCATAAGATTTCTGCCTGCTCTGTGCCGTTCTCATCCTGTCCCGAATCAGCTGTATCTTCTCGGTTGTCTCCTGTACGATCTGTGGCCCCAAAATACTGCTCTCCTTAAGCTCTGTCTAACATACAGGCGATCGACATCTCCTCCCATATAAAGCCTCAAAAGGTGCCATCTGAATCGTCTCCTGGAAGCTATTATTGTAGGAAAACTCGATCAAAGGCAAATGACGATCCCAGCTACCACCGAAATCTAAAACACAAGCTCTGAGCATGTCCTCAAGAGTCTGAATCGTACGCTCCGACTGACCGTCAGTCTGCGGATGAAAGGCTGTGCTAAAACTCAATCGGGTGCCCAAAGCTTCCTGGAGTTTCTGCCACAATCGGCTGGTAAACTGGGTGCCACGGTCGGACACGATGCAAGTCAGAACGCCATGCAGTCGCACTATCTCATCAATATAAACCTGGGCGTACTGAGAAAATCCAAAAGTGGTCTTCACTGGCAGGAAGTGAGCCGCTTTCGTCAGTCGATCCACAATCACCCAAATAGAGTCGTACCCTCGACTGGTCCTAGGTAGACCCACAATGAAGTCCATGGAGACCTGCTCCCACTTCCACTCAGGGATGGGCAAAGGCTGTAACTCGCCGGCTGGCCTCTGGTGCTCGGCCTTGACTTGCTGACAAGTCAGGCATCTTGACACAAAGTCTGTAATATCCTTCTTCATCCCATCCCACCAGTAAACCTCTCTCAAATCACGGTACATCTTGGTGGAACCTGGATGCACACTGTATACTGATCTATGTGCCTCCTCGAGAATATCATGCCTCAGTCCTTCTGAATCTGGCACACACAGTCGAGTCCTAAATCGAAGTATCCCCTGATCATCAATCACGAACTCAGAAACTCTGCCCTGCCGAATCTGCTCAATAATCTCTAAGATATGGGCATCGCCGGACTGTGCCTCGCGGATACGGTCAAGTAACTGTGGGCGTGCTCTGAAATGGGCCAGCTGTCCCCCCGTAGGAGTAAACTCGAATTGCACTCTGTTGTCACATAGCACCTGCCAATCCGCCGTCGACTGCATCTATACTGCGCTCAAACAAGATAAGCCACCTCCGGGCCTCCTACTCAGAGCATCTGCCACCACATTCGCCTTGTCCGGATGGTATAGAATCTCGCAGTCATAATCCTTCACCAACTCCATCCAACGGCGCTGTCTCAGGTTCAGATCTCGCTGCTGGAAAATATACTTCAAACTCTTGTGGTCAGTGAATATCTGGCACGACTCACCGTATAGGTAATGTCTCCAGATCATAAGTGCAAATACCACTGCAGCCATCTCTAAATCATGGGTGGGGTAGTTCTGTTCGTGTTTCCTCAGCTGTCGAGAAGCATACGCGATAACTCTGTCGTGCTACATCAATACACATCCCAGCCCCACTCTAGAAGCATCACAATATACCACGAACCCGCCTGATCCTGAAGGCAATGCTAACACTGGTGCAGTAGTCAGACGAGTCTTCAACTGCTGGAAACTATCCTCACATGCCTGGGTCCAATCAAAAGGAACCACCTTCCGGGTCAACCCGGTCAACGGTGCAGCAATGCGGGAGAAATCCTGGACAAAACGTCGATAATAGCCGGCCAGACCCAGAAAGTTGCGAACCTCTGTAACTGATACTGGTCTAGGCCAACGCTTAACTGTCTCGATCTTCTTCGGGTCCACACAAACACCATCTCTCGTCACCACATGACCCAAGAAGTCGACACTGTCAAACCAGAATGCGCACTTGGAAAATTTGGCGAACAGCTGATGCTCCCTCAAAGTCTGCAATGTGGTACGTAAGTGCTGCTCATGCTCCTCCCGGCTCCGAGAATAAACCAAGATGTCGTCAATGAACACAATGATGAACTGATCGAGATACGGCCTGAATACACGGTTCATTAAGTCCATAAATGCTGCCGGGGCATTGGTGAGCCCGAACGACAACACCAAGAACTCATAATGACCATATCGAGTACGAAAAGCGGTCTTCGGAATATCCTTCTTCCGAACCCGCAACTGGTGATAACCTGACCGTAAATCAACCTTCGAGAAAAACCCTGCACCCTGGAGCTGATCGAATAAGTCATCAATGCGGGGTAGGAGATATCTGTTCCGCACAGTAACCCGGTTCAGCTGACGATAATCAATGCATAAGCGCATACTTCCGTCCTTCTTCTTAACAAGCAGGACGGGAGCACCCCAAGGTGACACACTCGGTCGGATAAGCCCTTTGTCCAGCAAGTCCTGTAACTGATCCTTTAGCTCTCTCAGCTCCGCCGAGACCATCCGATAAGGCAGTATAGAGATAGGCCCCGTGCCGGGGATCAGGTCGATGCAGAACTCAATCTCACGCTCTGGTGGCAGACCAGGCAGCTCGTCAGGGAATACATTAGAAAACTCTCTCACAACAGGGACCTGGTCCAACGGAACCTCTGTGGAGCTAGTATCACAAACATAGGCTAAGAATCCCTAACACCCTTTCCTTAAGAGCTGACCAGCGCGAAGAGACGAAATCAAGCTGGAAAGGGTAGCGCTACGATCTCCCTGAATAATAAAAACCGGCTCACCAGGAAAACTGAATCTGACTGCTTTCTTATGGCAGTCCATAGATGCATAATAGGTGGCTAGCCAGTCCATACCAAGAAGAACGTTAAAATCTAGCATATCGAGGAGAATCAAATCAACTGAAGAATCTCTCTCCCCGATACGAACGGAACATGATCGGTACACAAAACGGGCAACAAAAGACTCGCCTACCGGGGTAATAACGACAAGCGGCTGATCTAACGGAGAAGACTCTCGGCCCAACCTCGGTGCAAAATACGTGGAAACATAGGAATGTGTGGAGCCTGGATCAAATAATACCCGTGCATCAAAAGAACATACTGGCAGAGTACCTGTCACGACGGCATTGGATGCCTGTGCATCCTGAGGAGTCAACGCGAACACTCGGGCCTGTCCACCACTAATAGCTGGCTGTGCTCTGCCTCTACCTCGGCCTCTGCCTCTGCCTCTGTCGCCTCGTCCTCTCGGAACTGGACCGCCACGCCCACGGCCTTTAGAAGCATCTGGCTGGCGTGAAGCATCATCAGGAGTAGGAAGTAAAGCTCTCTGAGAAGGTGGTGAGGGTGGTAAAGTCATATGCGGGACTGTCGCCATGCCCGGACGTCCCATGGTACAGTCTCTGACACGGTGGTACTGACTCCCACACCGAAAACATCCGGGAGACGACTGCTGGGTTTGTGGATATGAACCAATTAACTGACCTCGTCTCAATCCTCTGCCTCCACCATCTCCCGGAAATAATCATCACGGTGTCTACCCATCTGCCGCTGAGCTGGCGTATCAGTACGGATCCTCTTCGGCCCAGAAACGACCGGAGTCTCAGAAATACGCTCCTCCAAAAGTAAGGCTGCATCCATCGCGGCTGCGTATGTATCAAAGTGCTGGGTGCCGATGGCAAGGAATAGCTGTGTATCAAGCCCTCGTACAAACCTCTTTATTCTCTTCTCTTCTGTGTCGACTAGGTACGGAGCATATCGAGAAAACTGGGTAAACTGTATATCATACTCCGACACTGTCATCCCAGGAGTCTTGCGCAAAGACTCAAAACTATGGGCTCGAGCATCTCGGACACTCTCTGGAAGAAAACGGGCAAGAAATGCTGATGTAAACTCATCCCAGGTCATAGAAGGCAGACCTGCAGCTCGGCCTCTCTCTACTGAGTCGTACCATGTCTGGGCAAGACCCTCCAGACGAAAACTCGCAAACTCCACCAATCTATCCTCAGAACACCTCAACGAACGGCAAATCCGAGCCATCCTATAAAGAAATGCCTGTGGGTCCTCTGTCGCATCTGTACCGGTAAAAGCTGGAGGTCTCAATCTCATGAACTCCTGTAGCGAAACAGGGATAGTCTCCGTAGTAGCAGCAGGAGTGACCATCTGTGCAGCAGGTACGATTGTGGTCTGTGCGGTAGAAGGAACGTCCTCGGATCTCTGTGCCCGGTTGGACTCAACTAAAGATCCCATCATCTGCCGCAACTCTTGCATGCCGGCCTCTAATCTGGCAATACGGTCTGGATAAGGCGGATCAGTATGACCCTGAGGGACAGGCGTATCATCCCGCTCGATCCTCGCCTCAGACGGGCCCGCCCGAATCTCATCCCTAGCGGCAGTCCGCTGAGCTCTCGTAGTCTTTGGCGGCATCGAAGCTGGAATAAGAAACAGGACTGATAAGAACATGGAAATTGAATCAAGGAATGCAAGGAATCAAGAAAGGAAATACAAGCAATTATGTCCTAAGGTCACTTAGGCGGAGTACCGTATCATAAGTATGCCGCGGATCATACCCACGCTACGCCACTCTGCTTAAGTCACCTACTCCATCTACCAAGGTCGTCCTACACTCAGAAAGGTAAAACCTACGCTCTGATACCAACTTTGTCATGACCCGAAAGTACGGAACGTGACTGGCACTTAGGTTACGAGACGTCTAAAGGCGTAACGTAAACTAAGTCAGCCAAAGCCCAGAAAATCTAAACCAAAAGAAACCAAAGAGAGTGAAGGAAACCTTTCATGAAAACGATTTTCAAAATCAATTAAATTGTATCGAACCCCTTTTAAAAAAAACATCAAAAATTTCCGAAAATTTCGGCAGAGTCTCCTCTGTAAATACTATCCCCCAAAATGGGTACAACCAGATAATAAACCTGTAGTCATAAAATGGCATCCCCAAGCGGGAGCTAGCTCTTCGCCCAAGGCGGATCACAACCACATGCAATATAATAACAATATCAAGAAAAGAGCATAAAAGAAACGCAAAATATCAGAAAACACATCGCCGGCTCAAGTGAGCTCGACCCAAAAGAAACCACAAATATACAACCTCTCAGTCTCACCACTAGGTCACATATACAACATAAAGTGTTAAATGGAGAATACTAGATACAATGATAAAGAAAAAGAAATAAAGTGTGCTCGCAACCCACCTACGGGTGATGTCGCGAGTCTGAGCAAAAGGAGCTGATGATAAGATAGCCGCTGCTACAAGACTGATGAGTCCGACCTGCAAGACACTGTGGCACAACGGGGGTGAGTTGCCAGCTCGTGAGTAAATATAACATCTAATAAGGCAATTGTAAGAATGCACGCAATGCACCACAACATCTATGTCCATATGTGATATAATATCTCTAGTATGCATGCACAGGTATGCAATGTCATTATTAAGTCTTTAAGTGTTTTAAATGCAAAGGGTATTGAATTCTTAACTTTAGAAAATGAATATCTGTATAATAGCTAAGTACCATCAAGAAATCATCTGAAAACCCGTGTCAAGCATCTACACCAAATAGGAATCATATCTGTCTCAATATCGGGTTCCGTCAGTCCGGATCGGCCCATATCATAAATCTCACGACAACGGTCGGTATCCTCCGGATATCCGCCGCGCCAGACATCACCGGTAGGTAGTCTTCCCCTGCCAGGCTCATCGTCTGCAACTCGATCTTCTTGCCCCGGGGTACCATACCGGGCCTACCATGTACCCGAGACGGTTCATCCACTCCTCGAATCGGGTCTCGAAATCCAACAGAAAACATGAAAACTCATGGTGGACGACACATACATCACGAGAAAACCGCAACTTTGTTTTGAAAATGATAAATATAAGGTTTCGTTAAATTCTTGCTGTTTTCCCCAAAAATCCAGAAATCGCAGCAATACTGAAATCCTCAAGAAAATCATAATGTCCACATGTTATATATGATAAATGTTTATGATATCAATGCATACGATGTGAATTTTGGCTAGAAATCTATATAAATATGATGATGATGCGAGGTATACGTATGCTATGCAATTTCATATATCAAGTATGAATGCAAGTGGCGATATTATGATAAACAGGTTCTATAGTGCACATGGCATGGCAATTACCAAAGGCGTGTGTGTCACATGAATAGTGCGCGTGCAGCAGATGCCAATGGTAATGGTGTTCGTGTCCTACGAAATGATATCGCATAAGTATAGATGAATGTCCATGCAATTTAATATACTATTCGCTATAAGGGTATACAGTGTACATGAATGGATAAGCTAGCTAACAAAATAAATCTTGCAAAAAGTAGGGTAATCCTAACTAGGGGGCGCATCGCGCCATCCAGACGATTTCTCCCATAGATGAATACATCTACTCACCTGAAAGCCCCGCTAATCTGATCCGACCACCGCCTTGCCTTTGCGCGCCGCGTCCGATGTTTCCGCGACTGATCCTAGAATTGCATAACACACAATATAAGATTACAAATTTCTAAAATGATGAAACTGACAATATGAAAAGATCGACACTCTCGAATTAATCACAACGTGCACTCGGTACGCCGAAAATACACGAAAATCGCTAAGACCTTAACTAAAATCGCCGTTTTGGGGCAATCGTCAAAACTAAAACCCGACTAGACAAAACCCCACATTCGCGCACACTAATAGTCGTATATGATGCTAATTATATCGCCAAAATAACACAATTAGATCACCTCCTAAATTTTTACAAAAACTAGTAAGCATTGACATAGAAATATCGATGCAATTGTCGCGATTTAACGGTGTAGCGATCGCTACATCCCATAAACAACCATTCTAACCAACTAGATAACCACTACCCTAACTTAAACCCACTTATCCTACAAAAAACCCTAATTAGGGCATCAACAGCTCTCTTGAAAATCATGAGCAAACAAATTAACCAAAATTTCACACTTAAACTACAAAATCAAGCAAGCTTAAACTACAATTAAACACTAGATTAAGATTATACCTCACAAGTGATGATTCCTAGTTTGCACTAGCCTCCAAGACACCTCTTTTCTCCACCTTTTAAACAAATTAGGGTTTGGGAAGAAGTGGAATGGGATTTAGGTTAGAATTAGTGAAGAAAATTGTGTATTTTTGTGGATTTTTGTTGATTTTTGAAGCAATTTTGAAGCAAGAAAGTGAGGGGAAAATGGTGTTTCCAGCAGTGAGCTCGGCCTGGAGGTAGAGGAGGGTGTGTGTGTGTGAATGGTGTAGAAAATTCTACACAAAAACCCTTTACCTAGCTCAATTAATGACTATCACATCAATTTTTACACAAAAAACCCCATTTTAAGCCATTTTTGAATAAAATTTTAAACCATAGAACAAAAATCTTGAAAAGTCTTGATAAAATTTTATTAACACTAAATTTTAGTTTATAATATTTCCTAAGTATGTAATTTATCTAATTAAATTTGTATTTATCACTAATTTAATGTATTTTTAAAAGCTTAAAATATAATTAAAAATAATTAATTAAGGAAATTTTTTTAATTAACTAGAAAATTTTAAGCAACATTTTAGTGACCAATTTATAGTAATATCTTATCTAAATTTTGTATAATTAGGTCTATAATGAAAAAAAATACCTATTTTGACTTTTTACGGAAAAAGCTGCTAATTCAGCCGATTACCGAAAAACTGCCTTAACGATTTTCGAAAGGTTACATACTGGCTCAGGCAAAACCAAATAGGAGCGCATATGTGATATGTGCATGACCGAGAATAATGCGTGTATGTGATACCGTATTCTATTCTCATGACTTTTTGTATCGATTGGTTGTATATGATATAGCCGGGTTATCGAATCAAGTGTTGATTCGATAAGTCGATACATTGGATGTTAGTCGGTTATATGTGATATGACCGGATTATTAAGTCAAGTGTTGATTTAATAATTTATTGTATAATTGTATATTTGATATACTAGTTTACATGAACTAACACATGTTCACTCAGGGTTTTTTCTCACATGTACACATCTTTACTATATATATGATATATATTAAAATGTGTTATCTTTTTGTATCATGGTTGATGATACATCATCCATGGGTGTATGAGACTTACACTATGCTAATTTTTAGTTTGGGTTTTTAATATTTAAAGTAAATACAAAATCAAGTGGAGGATTAGAAAATGCATGAAGCTTGTGGATGCATTGACTAATTCAACTTGAGTTTGTATTTTACTATGGATATTTATTAACCCAACCATAACAATTAGACTAGGGTTAAGTCTCTACAAGAGTTAGTATATGATACTCACTCACCATGGTTAGATTACTCACTTGATCATAATCCTCATCTCTTTCTTTAGTTCATCTTCTTCTTTTTTGTTCAAAAGAAAAAAACTTGCTAGGGTTTGATCCAAAGTGAGAAAGCTTGTGAGAAATAAAATTCTAAAGAGAACCCACTTCCTATTTCTCCATCCTCTACTAGACTAGCACTTTAGTTTAGGGTGTTTTCTTCACTAATTCTCAAGTTAGTGAAGTAGAAGCTTGAGTTGGCATCCCCTCGACGTAGATCATCTTCGGCCATAAAGACTTCAAGCAAGGACGCGCCTTTCGCCTCGTGAAGCCATGCAAGGGTCCGGGAGAACCGAACTGACTTCAACAAGGAGCTAAAGAAGTGAAGGACCGATCTACAAAGGTTGTATATCGTATTCACTTAGTTGTAAACATAGTTTACTTGCATATGAAACCCTAATTTTCTAGTAACGATCTTGCTTAGGGTATTCGGCACGGCTAAAATTTTAAACGGGCATGTTTGATTCTTCCTTAACCCTTATTAGAGTGCCTAGTAACCCTATAACTTTTACCCGTTTGGTTCTCTACTTCGTGCTTATATTCCCTGAATTTCTCAAAAGCTTCAGACTTGTGTTTCAACAGGAACACATGTCCATATCTTGAGAGATCGTCAATGAATGTAATGAAGTATGAGGAACCATTCTTTGCATGTATAGACATGGGACCGCATACATCACTATGTATCAGTCCTAAGAGTTCCGTAACTCTTTCTCCGTGTCCACTAAACGGAGTTTTGGTCATTTTGCCTTTGAGACATGAATGGCAAGTTTCATAAGAGGATAATTCGAACGTATTTAAATAACCATCTTTGTGTAACTTAGCAAGTCGTGTCGCATTGATATGACCAAGTCTACAATGCCACAAGAAGGATTCGTTCATTTCTGAACTTTTCCTCTTGTGTGTGTTCTGTATATTAAGAACTGTGTTTTGATTTAGAACGTATATGCCATTATTTAATGAGCCTGATCCAATCAACTTTTGATTCAGGAAGATGTTCATAACATTATCCTGTACTACAAAATTATATCCTTCTTTACTTAATAAAAAAACTGATATAATGTTGCATATCATGCTCGGTATGTAATAGCATTCATTCGGAATCAATGTATTACCACTTGGTAATACAAGGTGATATTCGCCAACTGCTTCGGCTGCAACATTTGCACCATTCCCTACTCTTACGGAATGATCACCCATTCCCAGTTCTTTACATCTCTTTAGCCCATGCAATATATTGCATATGTGGGATCTGTAGGGTTGCTAGGCACGCGCACAAGGGTCTACGAGGCATCAACCATGCCCGAATAAAAATTTAGCCATGCCGAACAACCCGAATACGAAACTTTAAACTAGAGATTAGGCGAAAACAAGCATGCTAAACATTTTAACACTAAATGAGAGGGATTACAACCTTTGTAGATCCGGTCCTTCACTTCATATGCTCCGTGTTGTGGTCCCTTCGCTGCGATCATCGGGATCCGGACTCTCGAGAGGTTCCACGAAGAGAAAGACGCAACCTTTGCTTCCGATCTTCGATACTAAGATGATCTACCTTGAAGTTTCTTTAACACAAGCTGACACTCATGAAATGATGTGAACACCCTCATCTAAATGGCTAGGGAAGATGAGGATGATTAAGTAGGATTTTTGCTCTATTTATTTATCTTTTTCTCACAATTATTCATCACCTTTCAAAAATCAAGCAAGCTTTTTCATGGAAGAATGAAGGAGGAAGAAGAAGATTAATCATTTGTGATGAATAGAAAGAATGTTATCATAATCATTTATGCAACCATGGTTCACTTAACCATTGTAGAGAGTTTACTAGGGTTAGGGTTTGGGTTGGGTTAAGTGTGAGTCATGGATAAAGATCAGCACAAATATCTTTATCATGACAAAGTAAAAGCTTCTAGAATCAACTAGAAGGTTTAACCCTAATCCAAACCCTAATCATGTTTCAAGTTCTCTAATCATGTTGTATTAATAATTATAATATGTTACAATATTATATATCACATATAAAATATTTATTGTAACAAAATAAAATAATACATTTAACATATATCGCATATATATCAATGTATTACCCGAGTGAGAAAAAGAATCTTTTAGTGAGCAAATATTAGTTTATGTAATTTAATATATCAAATATATTATTATACATTAAATTATCGAATCAACACTTGATCCGACAATCCGGCTATATCGCATATAACCGACTAATATTTATCCGTACCGATTCATCGAATCAACACTTGATCCGATGACCCGGCTGATATCAAATATCGCGAGAATAGAATACGGTATCACATATCGCATTATCCTCGGTCCCGCACATATCACATATGTGCTCCTACTCCGTTTTGCCTGAGTCAAGAAACCTCTGTGTAGGACTCTAAAGAATCGTCAATACGCCGGCAGTAGGTGATGATCATATCAAACACCCACAAGCTGCAAGCGGTCAGCTAAACGTAACAGCTACCCAGGTATTGAGCGCTCAGAAGATCAACAAGCAAGCCTGTAACTTCTCCTGTGAATCCAAAAAGTAACACTCTCGTACAGTCCGGTCTCGTCGTCTGATATGTTGCATATCTCGCCTAGGGGTGGTAAACGTCAGACCCCAGTAGCTTGATAAGTCGTGTCGATTTGAGGTCTATAACAGTTCGAGAAACTACTGATAACACTTACCAGTAAATCTCAGCAACCCTGGCCAGGGATTTCCGGTTATAGCCAATCGAACACAGCACAACATCAACTCCCTATACCGGGAGAGAAGAATCCCCTCCTATCGCTCATTGCCTCCATGTGATTCGGGATTGTACCCAAAAGCCACCTTTTTGCACGCCCTCTTGGACGTGGTATGATGGAAATCAAAGCACAGTGGGAATCACACAAGACACTATGACGATCTCGGGTCAACAGACTACTCTGTACCAGTGTCACCGGAGAACTGCCATCTGACGTATGGTATAATACCATCTGGGAGTTTTCGGCGAGTCCGTCCAGTGTACCCAGTCTCCACTGAGCACCCGTACACCATCCTTGATGTCAAACCACCGATGGATATGGGATCATCCATCGCCCATCATATGGGTCAAGATGCGTATACGCTAGTCTACTCTGGTGTATCGATGCCCTGTCTCGATACACCATCGACTAGGAACAGTTATAGGATGTACCCGTCGACTACCGTGGCCCCACTAGTATGATCTCATCATAGTCCCAGTAGTCGAGTACATATCCTAAGGGCTTTATCAACATGCAATATAGAGACAATCAGAGTACATGTTAAGATAAAGTACAACCAGATAGCATACTATCATGTCGAGCAAGAAAGTCCTCCCTATATATGTCCTAGCATCCACTACAATATACATCGTATGTACAGTAATGGCCTCTAGGGCATACATATAACTAACAATCTCCCACTTGCACTAGGGACATCTGTTATGGTATCGCATACCCAACAATTAGCTGCGGTTGAAGTATCTCATACTCAACCATCCCATAAAAGTCTCTACTGGGAAAAAGGCCTTTGTGAGTGGATCCGCGCTGTTGTCCTCTGTGTCTGCTCTCCTAACCTCGATCTTCCTGGAGATCAACCATCTCCATGATCAGGTGATACTTCTTAAGAATTATATCTGGATTTCTGATGGGACGGAAGTTCCTTGGCTGAAGCCACAACTCCATTGTCACACAATGGAAGGAACGAAGTTCATCTTATGAACTTATAAATATCCAGACTGCCTCTTTGGTAGTATCCTTGGTAACGATGTATCTTGCCTTTAATCATCTAGTATGTCACGGTATCTAGCTTGGAACTCTTCCAACATACCGTCCCTCCACTGAGGGTAAAGACAATGCCTGCGACTGACATTCAGTCGTCCTTATCATCCTGGAACCTTTCCAGTGATTCTCCCCAGGATCGATTGATACCATCTCACTACAACTAGTGAGAATCCTAACATCCAATTAGATCTATCTCATAGATCCAAAACCCAGGATTTAGGAGGTATCACTTTGATTCTATATGGAGAATCCTTGTGATAAGCGGAGATTGACCGAGCGTAGCATAGGAAACTCCTTCCCTATCAAGAGTATGTCATCCATGTACTCTACGAGGATCACCACCATACTCTTTACTACCTTTTTGTATATACAAGGTTCATCTACCATTTTGATGAAGTCAAACTCTTTGACTACCACATCAAAACAGATGTTCCAACTCCGCGATGCCTGTTTTATCATATAACATCTTGCACACGTTTCCGCTACTCCCACTGTCTACGAAGCCCTCTGGCTGTGTACTTATAGACGCTCTTTTCTAAAACATCATTTAGAAAAGCAGTCATGACACCCAACCGCCAGATATCATAGTCATGGTATGTAGCCGTGGCAAGTAGGATCTGGATGGACTTAAGCATAGATCCTTAGAAAAGGTTTCAACATAATCCATACCTGGTCTATGATGCAAACCTTTAACAAGTCTAGCTTTAAAAGTCTCAACTTTTCCATGTACACCAAGTAATCTTCTCAAGATATACTTGCTCCTGATGGGGATTTAACCCTTCAGATAAAGCAACCAAAGTCCATACTTTGTTGGTGTATAAGGATTCCATCTCAGATCGATAAGCATCCAGCCATTCTTACAGAGTCTCACTCCTGATGGCCAGCTCGAAACTGGTTGGGTCATCATCTCATGATGCAATCCTCGCTCCCTCTGTCATAGAGAAACCGAAGTATCTCTCAGGTGGGTGAGGAACCCTACTAGATCGGCGGAGAGGCTGAGGTTCGTTGGTAACTATTGAATCCACATTCAATAGGTATGCAGCTTCACAAGTGCATAACTCCCAAAAGGAAATTGGCAACTCAGTAGTACTCATCATAGAGCACACCATATCACATAGGGTGCTTTTGCTCCACCCCGATATACCATCGTGCTATGGTGTATACGGAGGAGTAATGCTGAGAGAGAATCTCATTCTCCTTTAGAATAGTCCAGGAATTCCGTGCTCAAGTATTCTCCTCCTTGATCTCATCAAAGGACATAATACTTTTAACCGTATTTAGGTTCTCTACTTCTAATTTATATTCTATGAATATCTCAAAAGCTTCGGACTTGTGTTTCAGCAGGAACATATGTCTGAATCTTGAGAGATTATCAGAGAATCTAATGAAGTACAAAGAACCTGGTCTTGGCATTTGTAGACAGGGGACTTTCATACATCAGCATGTATCAATCCCAAGAGTTCACTAACTCTTTCTCTGTTTCCAAAAAACAGAGCTGTGGTCATCTTATCTTTGTGACATGACAGGCAAGTTTCACAAGATGTAAATTCAAACTAATTTAAATATGCATCTAAATGTAACTTCAGCCAGTCGGGTCGCATTGATTTGGCCTAGTCTACAATGCCTCAAGAAGGATTCATTCATTTCTGAATTCTTCCACTTGTGTGTGTTCCGTATACTAAGAACTGTAATTTGATTTAGAACGTCAATGCTTTTAGATAACGTGCCTGAACCGATCAACTCTTGATATAGGAAATGTTCAAAACATTATCCAACAATACAAAATTATATCCTTTCTTTACTAATAAAGAGATTGATATGATTTTGTATATCAGGTTCGGTATCTAATAACATTTGTTCAGAATCAATGTATTCCGGTAATACAGGGTGACAGTGACCAACAGACTTGGCTACAACACTTGCACCGTTTTCTGCCTCATGAAACTTATCACCCGTTCTCAGTTCTCTACCTATCTGTAGCCCATGTAACAGATTACATATACGGGATCCTGATCCGGTATCACATACCCAGGACGTAAAGGATACTGAGAAACAGTTCTGTGTAATGAACACACCCGAAGATGATGCATCAACATGCACTTTCTTCGTTTGGGCGGCACGGGAAATCTGGTATTCCCCAATTTCCTGCTCTGTCTTATAACAATTATAAGTTGGAGCGGGACCAACGTTCCCCAGCTCAGTATAACAAGCGGGTTCGGTTAATATATCCGTTTTATTATCTTGATTAAGGCGTGATATGGTCGCTAGCTGGAGAGAGAGAGAAGAAAACACTCAGCGTATGCTCTTGCAAGATTAGATTGGTTATCTAATATATCTAATCAGGATGTCTCCCACTGTTTTAGTCAAATCTTCCTTCAAACCCTAAAAGGAAAGACTAGCCGGGATTAATTACACGCTACAAGTTCGCCAATCTTTCAGCCAGGCCAGTGTCGGTACTTTGAGGGAGGTCCCCCGTGCTTTCGCACGAACCTAATTAAAGCAAACCTCGTTTTCCCAGAGGCGTAACCCCGTTAACACCTTTCTAGACACCTACTTGATCGGCTAATTATAATGTGTAAAACTCTCCCAGGAGTAACTCTTACTCGCAGCGGGTATCGGGATCCAACTATCTTATAGAAGGTATGCAATCTCATTGCAAATTTCAACACTTGAAATTCCCAATAATATTTTGCCCCTAGCGATCTATGACCTTAACTAAGTCAACAAATCATAAATCGCAAGTCAAGTTCAACCCGTACATTTCTCGATTGAATTAAACCCACCCGTACGACCCTTAACTGAGTCAACAAAGCCGTACGAATACCCTAATCCAATCACATCTCATGTTTTAGCAGATAAACATTACTTAGCTACCGTACACTATGCCTTAACTAAGTCAACAAACATAGCACGAATACTAAATAATATCTATCTGAAATGACGGAGGGCTACGCAGGTTTTTCAGAAAACCCTGAGCGTAATGAACTTGATATCGTTGTAGAATCGAGTGATTTTAAATGGAGTGTTTTTAAGGCTTTTCTAGTTTTGCTAAAGGGGTCACTCCCGGTGAAGGGATCGTCGGCCCTTTCCTCGTCGAATGAGGTGCGGGATATATCATATATATCACTGTACAAAGCAGAAACTATAGAAGAAATCAAAAGACAAACCGAGGGTTGTAGCATCTGCCAGTTATTGCTAAAGGAGTCACTCCCGGTGAAGGGATCTCGGTCCTTTCCCAATCGAATAAGGTGCAGGATGTTCTACAAGGAACACCGCGATGCAAAGCAAGAACTATAGCTACCAGTTTTTAAACAAGTTTCTACAACATCTTAGGTTTCTTTTATTTCATTAATCTCATTAATGAAGTCCCATTTTAATAATGCTTCACAAGCATTTCTTTTGAAACGAAATCTGCAATATAACATATATCTCATATATATAATATATAAACATTCGTCTCAGGCAGTAATATGATCTCATCACAGAACATTGCAGCAGAAGAAGATATATGAAATATTGGATATACTAGGACGTCCGTGTTTTCAATACGAGCCTGTATAAAACACGGATTCCACGGTCGCGATGAATAGCCAAACCCACATCCCTAGACCCCTACGAGAGCGGCAAGTAACACTGCCAATTCTAGGGTTAGGAGACCCGGTCTCGACTCCTCGAGATGGTCTCCCACTGGACCCTAGAACCCGGTTACTTGTGCTCCCCGCCTTGGGTCTACCTAATGCGGAAAAGTAAATAATATACAACGGTGACATCTTCCGCTACCTGGAAGTGCCCCAATAAAAGAATATTACATACAAATGAATTTTACATGAATGAAAAAGAAAAAAAACTCTCATCTCACATAAAACCCCCGGCTATTCAAACGCGACGATCCAATACAACATATCACAGCAACACATAATATCTCATATCATCAACGTAAGCAAGTATGCGTATCCCGATTGTCGTTGATGTATAGCAACGAAGCCGGCGATACACCACATACTACGCTTACGGTCACAGAAAAGAAAGTGTAAAACTACAATAGTTGGAATCCGCAACCTCTTTAGACATCGCATGCCTAACCAAATGAATTCCTTAGACATCGCATGCCTAACAATTATAAACCCCGCATTTTAGTCTCATTATCGAAAACTATTTTCAATATCAAGTCGGGCAATTCAACAAGATTCCCGACGTCCTGGTCGAATGCTCGTCGCAAACTTTAGTAAACGGCCGCACCCCCGATACCGTCGATAAAGTGCACCAAGGCGGAACACCGCTACCGGGAGCACCCGAACGGATGCTTTCGGCGACGGGGTTCTCCTACAGTCACTTGGTCGGGGCTGTGGAGTGAGGTTGTCTATTAAGTTTACCCGGCGAGTATCCGCGTACGCTACGTGATTGCGACGGACTTTTGATCGTATCAAAATTCCTTGGCAACCGATCAACTGAGACTAAACTGCTATGTCTATAATATTCAAATCAATTATCTCATAACTACCTGTGGATTCCAATTATTGTATCACATTCCAGATAAATAGAAAAAGTTAAACTTTCCGATCGAATCATCAAGCACCCAAGATTTCCCCAATATATTTCAACACTTGAAAACAGTTTAAAAACATCCATTACATGCCACAGTACCAATGGTCCAGCCGTAGAAGGGTCAAGCCAACGCCTCACATGTGGCACGCCGTACTGCCCTAAACCCTAAGGTTCAAAAGGCAGTTCAAGACGGTCAGATAATCGAGTTAAGGTTTGTTTTCTTCTAGAGGGTCCATCGAGTTACTTGCACGACTTAGAACATTCTTAAACACGAGGAAAAATCCAACTTTTGAAAAATTTTCCGACAGGGGAAAAAGTGAGTTATTGATATCCGTTCGAACTTTTTAACAGTTTCTAAAAATTATCCGGAAAGCCACATAGACAAAATCTAATACTCCGATCGAAACATCGAATCCCCAAAATAATCTCAGAAAACTCAACTGTAGAATAAATATTAAACATTCCCAGAAAATACAACATTAAAAAATAGGAGTTACTGTGAAACGCACGTGCCATGAATCTACCACGTGACCGCGGAACCGCCGCGCAAGCTGGGGTGGGGCCGCGGTTCCGCGCTAGGTTTGTCGAATTGTGCTCACGTGCTTCACAGTAATTCTTATAATTACCTGCTGTAATTTTTGGATATTTTTAATTTGGAAAAATCCCAGTTTTTAGAAAATTTCCAGAGAGCAATTTTGAGTTTTGGGTTTCGGGTTTTCCGGGTTCGATCGGACTTTAAACTTCGTCTAGACTTCGCCTAAAGCTCTAGCTTGGCTCTGATACCACTGTAAGGTTGCTAGGCATGCGCACAAGGGTCTACGAGGCATCAACCATGCCCGAATAAAAATTTAGCCATGCCGAACAACCCGAATACGGAACTTTAAACTAGAGATTAGGTGAAAACAAGCATCCTAAACATTTTAACACTAAGTGAGAGGGATTACAACCTTTGTAGATCCGGTCCTTCACTTCATATGCTCCGTGTTGTGGTCCCTTCGCTGCGATCATCGGGATCCGGACTCTCGAGAGGTTCCACGAAGAGAAAGACGCAACCTTTGCTTCCGATCTTCGATACTAAGATGATCTACCTTGAAGTTTCTTTAACACAAGCTAACACTCATGAAATGATGTGAACACCCTCATCTAAATGGCTAGGGAAGATGAGGATGATGAAGTAGGATTTTTGCTCTATTTATTTATCTTTTTCTCATAATTATTCATCACCTTTGAAAAATCAAGCAAGCTTTTTCATGGAAGAATGAAGGAGGAAGAAGAAGATTAATCATTTGTGATGAATAGAAAGAATATTATCATAATCATTTATGCAACCATGGTTCACTTAACCATTGTAGAGAGTTTACTAGGGTTAGGGTTTGGGTTGGGTTAAGTGTGAGTCATGGATAAAGATCAACACAAATATCTTTATCATGACAAAGTAAAAGCTTCTAGAATCAACTAGAAGGTTTAACCCTAATCCAAACCCTAATCATGTTTAAACTCCTCTAATCATGTTGTATAAATAATTATAATATGTTACAATATTATATATCACATATACAATATTTATTGTAACAAAATAAAATAATACATTTAACATATATCGCATATATATCAATGTATTATCCGAGTGAGAAAAAGAATTTTTTAGTGAGCAAATATTAGTTTATGTAATTTAATATATCAAATATAATATTATACATTAAATTATCGAATCAACACTTGATCCGACAATCTGGCTATATCGCATATAACCGACTAATATTTATCCGTACCGATTCATCGAATCAACACTTGATCCGATGACCCGGCTGATATCAAATATCGCGAGAATAGAATACGGTATCACATATCGCATTATCCTCGGTCCCGCACATATCACATATGTGCTCCTACTCCGTTTTGCCTGAGTCAAGAAACCTCTGTGTAGGACTCTAAAGAATCGTCAATACGCCGGCAGTAGGTGATGATCATATCAAACACCCACAAGCTGCAAGCGGTCAGCTAAACGTAACAGCTACCCAGGTATTGAGCGCTCAGAAGATCAACAAGCAAGCCTGTAACTTCTCCTGTGAATCCAAACAGTAACACTCCCGTACAGTCCGGTCTCGTCGTCTGATATGTTGCATATCTCGCCTAGGGGTGGTAAACGTCAGACCCCAGTAGCTTGATAAGTCGTGTCGATTTGAGGTCTATAACAGTTCGAGAAACTACTGATAACACTTACCAGTAAATCTCAGCAACCCTGGCCAGGGATTTCCGGTTATAGCCAATCGAACACAGCACAACATCAACTCCCTATACCGGGAGAGACGAATCCCCTCCTATCGCTCATTGCCTCCATGTAATTCGGGACTGTATCCAAAAGCCACCTTTTTGCACGCCCTCTTGGACGTGGTATGATGGAAATCAAAGCACAGTGGGAATCACACAAGACTCTATGACGATCTCGGGTCAACAGACTACTCTGTACCGTGTCACCGGAGAACTGCCATCTGACGTATGGTATAATACCATCTGGGAGTTCTCGGCGAGTCCGTCCAGTGTACCCAGTCTCCACTGAGCACCCGTACACCATCCTTGATGTCAAACCACCGATGGATATGGGATAATCCATCGCCCATCATATGGGTCAAGATGCGTATACGCTAGTCTACTCTGGTGTATCAATGCCCTGTCTCGATACACCTTCGACTAGGAACAGTTATAGGATGTACCCGTCGACTACCGTGGCCCCACTAGTATGATCTCATCATAGTCCCAGTAGTCGAGTACATATCCTAAGGGCTTTATCAACATGCAATATAGAGACAATCAGAGTACATGTTAAGATAAAGTACAACCAGATAGCATACTATCATGTCGAGCAAGAAAGTCCTCCCTATATATGTCCTAGCATCCACTACAATATACATCGTATGTACAGTAATGGCCTCTAGGGCATACATATAACTAACAGGATCTTGATCCGGTATCTAATGCCCAGGACGTAGAGTGAACTAAGAAATAGTTCTCGGTAACTAACACATCCGAAGAAGATGTATCAACATGTTTATTCTTCGTTTGGGCGGTGTGTGAATTCTGGTATTCCCCTATATCCTGTTCATTCTTATAATAATTATAAGAAAGAACGGAACCAACGTTCCTCTGCTCAGTATAATAAGAGGGTTTGATCAATACATCCATATCATTATCTTGATTAAGGCCTGACATGGTCGCTACCTGGAGAGAGAGAGAGAAGAAAACACTTTAGCATGCGCTCTTGCAAGATTATATTGGTTATTATCTTATCTAATCAGGATGGCTCCCACTGTTTTAATCAAATCTTCCTTCAAACCCTAAAAGGTAAAGATTAGCCAGGATTAATTACACCTTACAAGTTCGTCAATCTTTCAGTTAGATCAGTGTTGGTACTTTGAGGGAGGTTCCCCGTGCTTTCGCACGGACCTAATTAGAATAAACCTCATTTTCCCTGAGGCATAACCACGTTAACACCTTTCTAGACACCTACTTGATCGGCTAATTGTCATGTGTAAAACTCTCCCAGGAGTAACTCTGACTCGCAGTGGCTATCGGGATCCATCTATCTCATAGAAGGTCTGCAATCTCATTGCAAATTTCAACACTTGAAATCCCCGATAATTATTCTTTTACCCCTAGCGTTCTATGACCTTGACGCAGGCCAACAAACCATAATCCGCTAGTCAAGTTCAACCCGTCATTTCCTGATTGAATTAAACCCACCCGCATGACCCTTGATGCAGGCCAACAAAGTCGCATGACTACCCTAATCCAATCTCATCTTATGTTACAAATAAGCACTAGTTAGCTACCGCACACTACGCCTTGATGCAAGCCAACAAATGTAGCACGAATACTAAGTAGTATTTATCTTAAATGATGTAGGCCTACGCAGGTTTTTCTGAAAACCTTTTGCGTAATGAACTTGATATCGTTGTAGAAACAAGTGATTTTGAAAAGGAGTGTTTTTGAGGCTTTTCTAGTTTCGCTAAAGAGGTCACTCCCGGTGAAGGGATCTCGGCTCTTTCCTCATCAAATAAGGTGCGGGATATTTCATAAATACCGTTGTGCAAAGAAAGAACTATAGAGGCAATCAAAAACTAAACCGTGAGTTTGTAACATCTGCCAGTTTTGCTAAAGAGGTCACTCCCGGTGAAGGGATCTCGGCTCTTTCCTTATCGAATAAGGTGCTGGATATTCTATAAGGAATACCGCTATGCAAAGCAAAACTAGAGCTACCCTTTTTATAAATTTGATTCTACAACATCTTTTAGGTTTCTTTTCTTTTCATTAATCACATTAATGAATCTCATCATTTAAACTTCCTAAGAATCATAGAAGAAACGAAAACAATAATATTTATATATCATATATATAGTATAAGCATTCGTCTCACGCACTAATATGATCTCATCACAGAATATTGCAGCAGAAGTCAACATATGAAACATTGGATATACTAGGATGTCCATGTTTTATTTTGAGCCTTTATAAGACACGGATTCCACAGTCGCGATGAATAGCCAAACCCACATCCCTAGACCCCTACGAGAGCGGCAAATAACCCTGCCAATTCTAGGGTTAGGAGACCCGGTCTCGACTCCTCGAGATGGCCTCCCACTGGACCCTAGAACCTGGTTACTTGTGCTCTCCGCCTTGGTTCTATCCTAATGCGGAAAAGTAAATAATATACAATGGTGTCATCATCCTCAACCCGGATGTGCCCCAATAAAAGAATATTACATATAGATGAATTTTACATGAATGAAAAAGAAAACTCTCATCTCACATAAAAACCCCGACTATTCAATACACAACGATCCAATATAACGTATCACAACAACACATAACAACACATGTCATCAACGTAAGTAAATATGCCTATCACAATTGTCGTCGATCTATAGCGACGAAAACGGCGATAAACCACATATTACACTTACGGTCACAGAAAAGAAAATGTAAAACTACAATATTTGGAATCCACAATCTCTTTAGACACCGTAAACCAGAAATATCACATATTACGGATTTCATGCCTAACGAAATGAATTCCACATATTGTATCACGACACAGATATCTAGGCGAAGTTACACAAATCGATCGATTCAACGAATTCCCAAAATGCCCCAGTGAGCTCAACAGTTAACTAGAAAATAAAAATTCCCAGAAGCATGCCCTATCACCTACGGACTATCGCTGAAGGGCCCGTCTCAAGCCTCCACAGTGGCGCCGCGGAACAGCCGCCAAAACCAGGTTTTGGCCCCAGTTGCGCGGTCACAGTAGCGAGTTAGGGACTCATTCTTCAGGTGGGTCCATAAAATTCCCTGCATGATTTTCTGAGTATTTTTAATATGAAATTTTTCAACTTTTGAAAAAATTTCCAGAAAAGGGGTCGTTTCGGGGTTTCGGGGTTCGATCGGACTTCTAACTTCGTCTAGACAACTCCTAATGCTCTATCTTAGCTCTGATACCACTGTAGGGTTAGCTTAGCACCTTGTGAAGGTTTTGGCAAGCATCAATAATTCTACTTTCAAATTTTTAGGGTGCTAAACAAACCCTAACCAAGATCTTAACTAGAGAATTAAGGTTAGCTTTGCATGTAAACAACTTTACATCTAAGAGAGAGAGATTACAACCTTTGTAGTCCATTCCTTCACTTCATAAGCTCCGAGTAGTAGTCCCTTCTCCACGATCCATGAACTCCCGGACTTTAGAGTGGCTCCACAAGTCGAATGATCCATGCTTGCTTGAAGACTTCGAAATCCAAGATGATCTACTTCGAGGAAACGCGAACTCAAGCTATGACTTCACTAATTGTGAATTAGTGAAGCTAACACACTAATCTATATGGCTAGTATAGAAAAGGATGATGAATTAGGAATTTTGCTCACTTTATTATTTAATTACTCACTATTTTCTTCTTGATCTCAAAAGATAGAAAGCAAAATGAGAATGAGGAAGAAGAAGAAGAATGAATGAGATTGAGGTTAGAAATGCAACCATGGGTCAAGTATATCATCCTTAACCATTGTAGAGAGTTAACCATGGCTATGTGTCATAGTTGGGTTAGAAATATCTAGGGCAAAACAAAAAGGGTGGACTTGGTCAATGATAATCTACAAGCTTCATGAAGCTTCATCCATGACTTATTTCCACAATTTGAATTACTTAGATATTTAAACCCAAACATTACATATAGCATGGTATAATTCTCATACATACATGTTGCATGTATAACCTAGCATGCTACATGTAACGTTTCTGAAATCGTTATATGAATTTTTCCGTTTTAGGGTAAAATAGTCGGTATTTTCCGTTTTAACCGATTTTGATCAAACTTCCGTATAAATTTGCCGGCACCTAGTTTAGCTAAAATAAAGCTAGTACGCGAGCTTTGGGGGTCAATGGGAAGTTTTGGATCACATAGAATTTTTTCCTAATTAAAATATTATTTTAATGTGTTAATTATGCACTTAATTAGTGGTAATTACAATTTTGGAGTTTGGGTTTTTGTTTTTGGTGAGGTGGCTTTTTCTTGCAATTAATGGGCATGGGCTTCACTTGTGAGTCATGGTTTCATTAATTACTTTTGCAATAGCTTAGGATATTTGGTGAAGGATATTTGTGTTCAATATAGTTTATGCTCACCACTTGTTTTTTTTGTGGTCACCTCCCCCCATCACAAGTCCCCTGTGTGCTTTTCTTTAGTGGCCGGCCCCACTTGGTTGTGTTTGTGCTGGAAATTTTGGGATTAATTGACGGATTCATTTCTTGCATTATTGATGAATACACCACTTCACCAAAAGGAAAAAAAAATCCCCAGAGAGCTAAGTGGCCGAGCACAACAAGTGGCAGTGTGTTTTTGAATTTTTTTTCCTAGCTAAATTTCTTTGCTCACATCCTTGGCAACTTCAATTTACCTTCACCAAATTCTTTAGGTTCCTTGAGATAAAGTATCCTACTCTCTCTCTGTTGGGATTTCTTAGCACCAAACCTAGGATTTGCAATCATCACATATGCCACAACAGAAATTTTAGGGTGTGCTAAGCAATCAAACTACAAATCGAACTAGAAAACTAGGGTAACAAAATAGTAATCAACCATTACAAATAGAAGTGAATGAAAATACAACCTTTGTAGATCCGGTCCTTCACTTCTAAAGCTCCGTGTTGACGTCCCTTCGCTGCGATCATCGAGATCCCGGACTCTAGTGATGGTTTCCTCGGAGAAATGAACGGGCTAGCTCGTTGACTTCGAGGTTGAAGATGATCTATGTCGAGGAGACTCAAACTCAAGCTCCATCTTCACTAGGTCAACAACATTGTGAAGAGAACACCCTAAACTAAATGGCAACTAGTAGAGGATGATGAAATAGGAAATGGGTTCACTTTAGATTTTTAATTCTCACTTTATTTCTTCACCTAGAAAAATCAAGAAAGGTTTTCTTCTTGATGAAGAAGAAGAAGAAGAAAGAAAATGAATAATGATAGAAGAATAAACAAGTGAAGATAATTATAATGCAACCATGGCTGAGTTAGTTTAATCCACTAACTCTTGTAGAGACATAACCATGGTTTAATATAATGGTTTGGTTTAAAAATATCTTAAGTAAAACAAAGTGTGTGGACTTTGTCAAAGATGCTTGAAGCTTCATGAAGCTTCAAGCCATGACAAATAAAGCCACCATTTTGAAATACTTAAAATAAATAAAACCCTCACAATTATGAATAAACATGGTGTATGTCACACCCCCACCCATGTTTGCATGTATCATAACCATGATACAAACATGTACACAACTATATATCACATATATACTTTGTGCACATCAAGTGAGAAAATCAATCTTAAGTGAATAAATACTAGTTAATGTAAAGTAACATATCAAATATATAATTATACATTAAATCATTAAATCAACACTTGATTTAATGATCCGATCATATCGCATATAACTGACTATTATATAGTGTATCAATACATCGAATCAACACTTGATTCGGTAACCCGGCTATATCACATATAACCGACCGATGATACAAATCGCGATAATAGAATACAGTATCACATACCGGTATTATTCTCGGTCCCGCGCATATCTCATATGCGCTCCTATTTCGTTTCGCTTGAGCCAGGAAACCTCTATGTAGGACTCTAAAGACTCGTCAATACGCCGGCAGTAGGTGGTGATCATATCAGTCACCCACAAGCCGCAAGCGGTCTGCTAAACGTAACGGCCACCCGGATATTGAGCGATCAGAAGATCAACGAGCAAGCTTGCTCACACTCTTGCGAATCCAATCAGTAACACTTACCGCACAGTTCGGTCTGTTCGACTGATATGTCGCATATCTCGCCTAGGAGTGGTAAACGTCAGACCTCAGTAACTTGATAAGTCATGCTGATGTAAGGTCCATAACATTCATGAAACTACTGATAACACTTACCAGTAAATCACATCAACCCTTGCCAGGGATTTCCAGTTATGGCCAGTCGAGCATAGAGCAACATCAACCCCCAATACCGGGAGAGTCGAATCCCCTCCTATCGCTCATTGCCTCCATGTGAATCGGGACTGTACCCAAAAACCACCCGTTTGCACGACTCAGTAGAGCCGTGGTAGGGTGGAAATCAAAGCACTGTGGGAGACACACAAGACTCTATGACGATCTCGGGTCAACAGACTAAGTTGTACCAGTGTCACCAGAGAACTGCCATCTGACGTGAGGTATAATACCATCTGGGAGTTCTCGGCGAGTCCGTTCAGTGTACCCAGTCTCCACTGAGGACCCGCATACCATCTCTGATGTCAAACACCAATGGATATGGGAACATCCATCGCCCATCACATGGGTCGAGAAGATATATGCTAGTCTACTCTGGAATATCGATGCCTCGTCTCGATATTCCCATGACTAGGAACATTGAAGGATGTACTCATGGACTACCCAAGCCCCACTAGTATGATCTGCATCATAGTCCTGGAAGTCGAGTACACATCCTAAAGGCTTTATCGACATGTAATAGAGAGACAATAAGTGTACATGTTAAGATAAAGAGCAACCAGATAGCGTACTATCATGTCGAGCAAAAAAGTCCTCCCTATATATGTCCCAACATCCACAACAATATACATCTCATGTACAGTAATGGCCTCTAGGGCATACATATAACTAACAATCTCCCACGTGCACTAGGGCCATCTGTAGCTATAATATTTCAGAAAAATAAAATATTATTTTTGGGAATTTTTATAATTAAATAATATTATATTGAATATTTTAATAAGGTGGTACAATTAAATACCAATAAATTGGGGAAATTTTTTGAAAATTATGGAAATTACTAAAAGCGGTGTTTCATGTGAATTATGCAAATTTTAAGTTTTTATGATTTATATGACACTATTTTAGTGCTAATAGCGATTAAAAATCGCTAATCGCGGATTAAGCATGTTTTGTGCACATAGCATGCACAAAGTCTTTTTCACTGTCACGTCCCGAAAGTACGGAACAAGACCGGCACTTAAACTACGAACGTTTCGAGGCGTACGTAATCTAAGTAAACCGAAACCCCAGAAATCCAAACCAAGAAAAGTAGTAGAGTGAAGGAAAACCAATTTAAAACAAGTAGTTTCAATAGCATAAGCCGAATTATGCGGGTTTCTAAAAACATCAAAAGTTGTTTGAAAATTTCGGCAGAGTCTCCTTTGTAAAACTGGCCCCCAAACGGGATACAACATGAATAGAATACGAAATCAAAAAAAGGCATCCCCAAGCGGGAGCTAGCTCTTCGTCAACTGACGGTCACAACCACACAAGCAATATAATATACAACGCCAACGGCGAGGATCAAAACTCGAAAGGAAACCCAAAACCACAAGAAATCCACAGAAATATAACGCGCGACTCTAAGGTCGAAAGAATAACATCACCGGTCTCTTTCTCAAAAATAAATACATATTTGGTTGATGGAACTTCTAGATACAACAGAATAATGATATACAAGATATATAATGGGGGTACGATACAAGTAAACCCACCTACTAGCAAATCACCCGAACGAAACTATGCCCGCAAAACCGTAATGAAACCTGTACGGCAAACCTGCAAGAAACTGGGCACAACGGGGGTGAGTTGCCAACTCGTGAATAGAAAAACATCTATGCACAGAAATCGCATAAATAACGCAACCTAGGTCAATGATCATAATATATCCTCAAATATATAACATGCAGCCTATAACAATGGCTAGGGTAAATATCTAACCCGAGTGTAATCCCATGTGCCTGTGTCAGTGCCTCAGGTAACAATATATCATATGGATGATGTATGAATGCATGGAACAGAATGCATGTACTGAAGAAGACTGCTTTCATAAATCGGTGAGATTTCTGTATTTTAAAAGTGAGGCACCATAAATGAAATCAACATAAAACAGTGCCCGGCATCGACACAAAACAAGTGCCCAAATATCTCGATATCTCTGTATCACAATCTCTGTACCTCAATATCTCAAAATCTCAATATCTCAATCACAATATCTAGGGCGCCGTCAATCCAGACCGGCCCCTACCATCTATCTCAAGACCACGACGGTATCCTCCGGATATCCGACGCGTCGGGTAATATCACCGGTAGGTAGTGCTCCCCTGCCAGGCTCACATCGTCATCATCACGCGCTTCTTGCCCCGGGGTACCATACCGGGCCTACCATGTACCCGAAACGGTTCATCCATCTCCTCGAATCGGGTCTCGAAATCCATCAGCAAACTCATGGTGGACGACTCATACATCATGGGAAAACCGTATTTTTATTTAAAAAGAGAGAAAGCAATTTATATATGTTTTGCGGTTTTTCTCCAAATCCAGAAAATATCATGGAAATCCGAATCATCAATAGCATGTAAAACCTTGAATATAAGCATGAGCATCCATGAGTGCGGCATATAATGAAAACAGTTTGCATGAAGTAGCAGGTAATAACTACAATGTCTAAACTAGCATACAAGGCAAGTACACTAATATCATGTCTAAACTATTAGCTAACAGGCTATGTCAATGTAATAGTATTTTCTATGTGTACGTGACATGGCAATTACCGATGAAGATGTGTGTGAGCCGGCAAGTAAGTGTACGTGGTACGCACGCATTATCGGTAATGGTGATGGTGTCCTAACAGCATGATATCAATAATGAAATATGAATTACAATAAGTATGCGATGCTGAGCAACAGCAATAATATGTGGGAGCTGAAAACTAGACACAACGGTAACTAAACTACATTACCCTAATATAAGTCCTACAATAGTGCCTTTTGAAATAACACGAATCGCGGTGTTTTGAAAATAAGGGCTACGGTGTTTTTAAGAAAAGATACGTCTTTTGAAATATCCGTAGAATCCCTTGACCTGTATTTTAAAATACCCACGATTCGTTATTTTTGAAATAGATAGGAGTCTAATCTAGTCTAACAACTACACTAAACTATACGGCTGAACTAACAAGCTGAACTACAGGTAAGGAAACCGCCTAACATCTGAGTCGATACATATACATACCTGTATATATATTAGTCGGTGATCCTGCCTCAATAATATCATCTCCGATACCATATCTATAATCAGACATCCCAAGTCAAGAGTGCGGATCAATCATCAAAATATAGCTCGTACGTAAATCCGTCGTACGGCATCCCCAAATCTGGGTACGGGTTAATATCACATTCATCATACTATTCACCTGGTATCCTCTTTATCAAATATCATGATCGGGGTACTGATCTACGTCTAGTACAATACTGATACCGCCTAAGTATGCATGGACGTATGTGAAACACTACGTCAAGGACCCGCTACAACGTCATGTCGTATCTCAAATACGAATCCTGCCATATCACCGAATTCACAACCTCAATACAAATCTCATCGACTCATCTCAAACCCAAGTATCATCCTCAAATCCGTATGTGAACACATAGTCCCATACCCATGTGAACACATAACTATATATTCCCGTATAAGCACAAATGAAAGAAGAAAGTATGCAAGTATGGGTTGGTGTGTGCATGTGTAGTGCGACCACTACTCTAGGGTTTCGCGACACTAAATCATCCAAGAACACCAAATATCCATATTATCATCAATATACTCAAACAATATATAAACAATATATATATGTGTGTATACGTATTCGTATACATCACCACGAACTGCGGGGGTGCTATTCGCCATCCACCCGACTTCTCCACGTAGATATAAATCTACTCACCTGGTCCTCGCTAGCCGGTGCCGACGTCGCCACGTGCTTGCTTGTCGTCTCTAAGTCCACATGGGGTACCTACATATCATAACACATCGTATCGCATTAAAACCAAATTCTAAATCGAAACGGCACACGAAAATCAAATCGGCACGCGTATCACGCATAGGTCAAAACCTATCGCCTACGCATGCCAAAATAGCCAAACCAACCCTCGATGTCGATATACAAACGTCAATCAATCGAGAAAAACCCAACATACCAATCACGCGTTCATAACGCACTAGAATTTAATTGAAAATATGGTGCAATTCATAAAAACCTTAAATTTGCTCAAATCGATTTATTTCACAAAACCTAGAAAGCACTTAATTACCGTTTTAATTCGAAACTTGATATTTTAACCCAACTAATAGCCATAATATTCACTAAGTATCATAACCAAGTCATATAAACCATTTCCATACTTTTAATCTCATTAATTATCATTAACCCAAAATTCAAGTTTGCAAATATAACCAATTTTAACAATTTTTAAAGTAAAATTCATAATTTTACAAATAAGCTTGGTTTTGCATGGTCCTAAGGCATTAAACCACTTATTATAATACTAATAATGACATGAAACCATAATTATATTTTAATCTAAGACATTCAATAATTTTCCAAAAATCTAGTAAGTAAAATAGCTTAAATATTACAATTTCAACTTAACAATTTACAACTAACAATTTAATTATGTTTCACATTCCACAAAAGAAGAATCCCACTTGCAACCATAATCATACAACAAAACCCTAACTATAATCCAAAACCATCCACTTGAATTTCTAAACTTGAATTCAAAACCCCTTTATTTATATTTTTTTTAAACACCTAAACAAGTTTGCTTTAAACATACAACTAACAATTAACAAATATGGAAGAATTTTTATACCTCATGATCAAGAGATCAACATGAAGATCATGGCCTCCAAAATGTCAAATTTCCTCCAAGATCCATGCTAGCTTGGGCAAAGAAATAATGGGTAGAGATTGGATTTTGTTTTTGTGGGATTTTTGACTTGGATTTTTGTTGGAATTTTGTGGGTTTTGCAATGAAGTGGAGAAGAATCAAGAGGGGCTGTTTTTTGTGCAGGTTCGGCCAGAAATTTGTGGGGATTGGGTGAGGGAGGAGAGAGAGTGAGGTGGGGAAAGATAAATCTAGTCAAAGTCCATTCAATTTCTATCATTTTCTATTCTATTCTTTTCTTTTCTTTCTTTTCTTTGAAAATTAAAGTGGGGAAAGTTATGGGGCTGCTGAATTCAGCCAAGGGAAGAATTAAATGGGGGTGTGTGAGTGTGGGTTAGGGAAAAAGATAAATGTATTACCCCAATTCCCATTAACACTAAATTCACCGAAAAAAGCATTTTTCTTCGATATTTTCTAAACCGTTTTGGCAAACGATTTCATTTCAAAAACCACATGATAAAATTTTATTTAATGTTTTATGATGCACAAAACTTGTTTCAACTCATTCCAATTTGTAATTTTCCCTAATTAAATGTATTAGTGACGGCTTAAAATAATATTAAAATAATTAATTTCGGAAAATTTTTCAGAAAAATTAAAATTTCACCAGTGGCTAAATAAAGACCAAATACTAGCAATTACATAGCTAGAATATGTATATTTAATTTTATAATAAAGATATTTGCATTTTGACTTTTTAAAGAAAACCCCCTTATTTTACCGTTTTTTTCGAAATTTCACCGAAACGATTTTCAAAACGTTACATTCACACTTGTGCATTTTTCTACCATGGTTTCATTTGGGTTTCCTATTCTATTTTAATAGAATGAGAAGAGAGAAGAAAAGAAAAGAAAATGAATAAGAATAAAGAATGGGGTATGGGTGAGAGAGAGAAAGGTGAAGGGTTAATATTGACTTTGGGCATTCCTCCTTCATTCCTTCACCCTCATCATCTCTCCCCTCAACTCCCTTGCTGCTGCTGCTACTTCCTTCACTCCCTACCCCTCTTCACCTCCTTAAAACACAATCAAAACAACCTCAAAACCCTATCTCCATTTCACAAAAATTGTGCATGAGCTCACTAGCAACACATTGAACCAAGAAAGCTTGCATTTTGGACACTTGGGGGAACTCAAGAATTTTCTTGAGTTTCCAAAGGAGGTAATTTCTGCACCATTAATGTAGTGTTTTAATTCCTTATGCATCCATACATGTTCCATGTCGATATTGAGTGGTTTTGTAGACTTAGAAAATTCTAGTTAGGGTTTATGGAAATTGAGAGTTGTGATGTGTAATTGAGCTCAGTAGAGGCCACACAAACCCCCTAGTGCTAGAATTCAGACCTAAACCAGAGACTAGAACTCCGAAATATGGATTTAGAAACCCAATATCGGAGGAATTGTGAATTCTGTGAGTGTGTTTTTAAATCTGCTAACAACCGGAGCCTCTAAAAATTATTTTGCAAGGACAGAGACACCAGCAGGCAACCTAGAACCCCCTACCAAAACCCTAGCCCCTGTCTCCAAATCCAGGCCGCAAATTTATTCCTTCTGTCCCCAATATGCGGCCAGAGCAGTGAGGAAATGGTTCGTGTTTGTTTTAGGGATTTATCTCCAGTAAATTAGACCCTTGGCATATACAGAATTGACCAATTTGACCTAGGGTGAAATCTGGGATCATTTCCAATAGTTGCTGTTTTGATTCGGGGTTTTGTTTCTCGTATTTTGAATTCTGGATTTGCGTATTTGTGTTTTACCTCGATCACTTGACGTTTATACGACGATATCGAGGGTTGTTTGATGGCTTTGAAAGCATAGTCCATAGGTTCTAACATATAGGCCTTAGCGTGTCGTTTTGGTTTTCCGATGTGATTTTAATGTGTGTTTGCGATTGTGTTATATTTGTAGGTACCTTCATAAGGGTTTCATATGATGAAGAAGATGAAGGCGACATCGACACCGACACGCAGGATGCAAGGTGAGTAGATTATATCTACGGGGGAAGTCGGGTGGATGGCGTATAGCACCCCCGCAGTTCGATGTTTAGTATATATATATATATAATATGATAGCTTTATGCATGACATGGATATTCAAGATGTGATTAGGTGTACTATGGTTAGATTAGGGTTTAGAAGTAAACTAGTATAGTTTCCTAGTTGCGAACCCTAGAATATGGTTACACCCACACGCACACATATGCTTACTTGTTATACTTATACCTGGATGATGAGGATAGTGGATGATATTCGGAGATGAGTCGATGAGACTGGGCATAGTGCCGTGAGATCGGTGATATTGATGTGGTTCGTATTATGGGTTACGACGTGAGATTTTAGCGGGCCTTTAGGCGTGATTTCATACACGCACATATATCTATATAGATGGTATCGGTTTGTACTAGACTTAGATCAGTACCCCAGATCATGAGATATGATGATAAGGATACCAGATAATTGATGAGATGAATGTGATATTGACCCGTATCCCGATTTAGGATGTCGTACGATGGATGTACCGTACGAGCTTTATATTGATGATAATTCCGCGCTCATGACTCGAGGATGTCATATGATATATTGTATTGTACGTAATACTATTGAGGCGGGATCACCGACTATTATATGTATAAATATATCGACTCAGATTTAGGTGGTTTCCATATCTTTCCGATTAGTTTATTAGTTAGATCTGTAGTTTCCTTAGTAGATGTTAAACTAGACCCGAGTCATACCTATTTCAAAACTAACGAATCGTGAGTATTTTAAAGACAGGCAAAGGGATTCTACGGATATTTTCAAAAGATGCATCTTTTTTTAAAAACACCGTAGCCCTTATTTTTCTAAACACCACGATTCGTCTTATTTCAAATGGAAAAACTGTATGACATTTTTATATTGATGTAGATTCTTCACTATTGCGTTAATTATTCGATTTCCGCATATTCAAGTTAGTCGTATCGCATTGCATGTGTAAATTTGTTTATTGCTATAGTAGACCCATGCTGTTAGGACACCAGCACCATTATCGATGATGCGTATGTTCCACGTATACCTGCTTGCCGGCTCACACACTTCATCATCGATAATTGACATGTCACTACACAGTAGGATTGTTGCATCAGGATATGACCCTTGCATGACATACTTACGTACATCCATACTTGCATACATACGTATTTGCACATAAATAGATGATTCTGGCCTGATTTGGAGATTTGGTAACCGTATTTTAAAAACTGGATTCATTTTAAAGGAGCGGTTTCCCTCGATATGTGCATACTATTATTCCATATTGAATGATATACTGATATGCTTACATTTCCTTTATATGTCGCATACATCATGCTTATGATTATACGCATTGAGATATTTGTTTTTATGAGATTTCTGAATTTGGGAACAGTGGTTATTTTAAAAGAGAATATGTATTGTTTTAAAAACCCGGTTTCCCTTGATATGATATTTCAGTGTGTCCACCATGCGTTTTCTCGGTTCTGAGACGTGTGACATGTGAACCCGAATCGAGGAGCTAGATGAGGCCGATTGCGGGTACTTGGTGGACCCGGTATGGTTCCCCGGGGCGAGAAATGTTTTTCGTGTAGCAGGCGATGAGCCTGGCAGGGTGGCGAGTACCTACCGGTGATAGTATTTGGGCCAGGCGGATATCCAGAGGATACCGACCAGAGTCGAGAGATGATATGGGTCGATCCGGACTGACGGAGCCCGTGGGCCGATCCGGAATGACGGAGCCCGATATATGAGGATTTACATGCCGATACTAGGCACAGTTTTCATGATGTTTTCCGGTGTCGATGCTAGACACCCAGGTTCCATGATTTGATGTGTCACGAGAGACACATGTTGATTTATATCCTCATACTTCCATGCATATGCTTTATGATATTTACATGCATGATGCTTTATGTCATTGGGTGACACGTGGACGATATCAACTTACATATAGTTGACATTGATGACATTGATCACATAGTTGGATGATATCCACATACTCATAGATTTCATGATATAGTTGACACTGATTACATTGAGCATACCTTATATTTCTGATATGGTGCTACCTGAGGCACTGGCACGAGCACTTGGTACTACACTTATGTATAGATGTTTACCTTTGCCACTTTTCATACTTCAGACTTATTCATTTGAGGTTTATATATATATATCTGATCGTATTGACCTAGGATTGTGTCATACATACGATTTCTGCTCTGCGATGTTTTCTATTCATGAGTTAGCAACTCACCCCCATTGTGCCACAGTTCTTGCAGGTTTTTGTCGTACAGGTTTCATTGCGGCTTTTCTGGCATACTGCTTCCTTTCTGGGTGATTTCTTTCGTAGGTGGGTTCACTCGCATCGTGACCACCCTTGTATTTATTTTATTCAGCTGTATCTAGTAATTCCATCAACGAAACTTGTATATTGTTTCAGACTTAGAAAACCGATTGTGTATTTTTTCGACCTTAGAGTCGCGCTTTGTAGTATTATGGTTTTCATGCTAATTTTGAGTTTTCCTTTGAGTTTTGATCCTCGCCCTTCGGCGTTGTATATTATATTGTTTGTGTGCTTGTGACCGTCGATTGACGAAGAGCTAGCTCCCGCTTGGGGATGCCTTTTATCATTGCATATATTATTCATGTTATATCCCGTTTGGGGCCCGTATTTACAAAGGAAACTCTGCCGAAATTTTCAGAAAAGACATGAGATTTTTAAAATGCATATTCTGCTTATGTTATTTAAAAACCCTTATTTTAAAACATATTTTCTTCACTTCTTTAAAACTAGTTTTCCTTTATTTATTATTTAAAATGGTTTTAGATTTCAGGGCTTTTGGCTTACATGAATTTGATAAGGTCCTATAAACTTCATATGATTCAAGGGCTAGTCACGTGCTATTTCGGGTCGTGACAAAATTGGTATCAGAGTGCTAGGTTAACCTTGGTTCGAGTCTAAGTTTGACTATGCGGAGCCTAGAGCGTTTATATATATACGGAACTTAGGCTTGACCTTACGGAACTTAGACTTAGTCGATGAAGTATTATACCCGAACTTTCGTCGCGTAGGATGGCCCTTGGTTGATGGAGTAGGTAGCTTGAGTAGAGTGACGTACCGTACGTATGTTCCGTGGCATATTTACGATACGCTACTCCGCTTAAGAAACCTTAGGATGTACATTTCCTGGCACAGTATTATATTCATTCCTATGATCTATCCTCATCGATGTTGATTATGATTTTGTTGCCACGATTATTCGGGCAGAAAGAGAGAGCTACGGCTAGAGTTGCGGTCAGCACGAGCTCGTCACAGACAAGGATTGACCAGGGCGTGTTTCCAGGGACATACGATTACATATAGAGGCGTCGTCTTATTGTGTTTTGCGCCATGAGCATTTGACGGATCGCTTTTACGGGATTTCTCGGACGTGCAGATCGGCACCAGAGGATCGGGCTACTGCTAGAGGCCAGCCAGAATGTGATGACCGTCGATGCACCTATTAATTGATGATTGAGGCATTGTTCAGAGTGCGGACGATTGAGTCAGTGGTCGCTGCGAATGACGAGATATAGCCCAGATGTTGGAGCTACTGCAGCATGAGGATATACTTAAAGATATGATAGAAGGTCGCTAGTCACCCGAGGATGGATGACTAGGACATGTGGTTCGTTCGCTTACCCCGATGCGAGGTCATCAGATGGATTGATTCCAGCTAGAGACGACTTCACGCAGGTTCGTTGGTAGTCGATAGAGACGATTGAATGTCAGGAACCCATTTCCAAGTTTAAAGTATTCGGAAGACAATGCAAGTAATGCTATGGACCCTCTAGAAGAATGAAACCCTAACTTGACGTAATGACCATGGAACTCCTTTGAACCTTAGGGTTTACGGCAGTTTAGCGGTGTCATTTGTGAGGCTTGAGTTAGCCCTTCTACGGTTGGTCCACAGGTGCTGTGGCATGTACTGGAATACTATTAAATTGTACTCAAGATGTTGATCTCTTGGGGGATTATGAGGTTTTGACAAATCGATCGAATGGTTCGACATCATTCAGATATCATGTGATGGGATACATTGCTTGGGAGACTCCAGATACGAGTATAGCAGTTGGAGTGCAGTCCATGCAGCCACGAGAAGACGAGTCCGAATCAGTCGACATTGGAACAGATTGGAGTAAAGAGTTCACACGAGATTTCGACGAGATGATGTTCCACTCCGCTGACATCAGAGATGCGATATGCATGCAGAGGCGTAGTATATGGATATACCTTCAAGAAGGAGTCGCAATGCGTATGCAGCCATTCCGGAACAAGAAATATATTTAGTATAGGGTGGTAACTTCCAGGTAATTCGGCAGAAACGAGATTTGAGAGAGACTTCGACAGGACCTTTCTGGAATACTATACGAGAAGACTTGGACCGAGGAGCGGTCATATTGCGCACACCCAGCAGGCCAGAGTTCGGCATCGTCGACGAGATAGTTGGCCAGCGATCTGTAGAGGATGTGCCAGAGCGGGACTGTTTCCGTCGTCATTCCATATTGGGCCGTTGAGCTGAGGAGCTATATATCTAGCAATGCACAGTGAGAGACAAGAGCCTAAAAGCACTAGGCGACAGACCATGAACAGGTAGCAAGTAGATATCTTGCTCTGCTAGCATTAGATGCACCGACACCTTGTCGACATTGAAGGAGGAACTATCGACGACGGTATTTATGATTTGTGATTTGGTGATTTGGTTATCACGTATCCGTCACCTTGGATTTCGGTATTTTGGGCGATCTATTCGCATGATTTAGTCTTGATGACGGAGTTTCATGATATTTGTTTTCGTGCACCATGGTTGCACCTACTGGGTATTTATATTTTGTGCATAGTTATTACGCTTGAGGTATTGATTGTGATTTCATGCCTATTTTATGCCTGTGATTTGATTTATGCTTCCAGCATAGTTTTCATGTACTTTTAGTGTTTTGATTTGATTTGTGCACGCTGATGCACATGGTTGTGAGATTATATACCGTGGTATACCTGATCTGGATTGAGCTGTATTGTATACCGTCGATTTCGATTCTTATTTTGATGTTGATTTCATGATTTCGTGCATGATGGATGCACCAGATTTGGATTTTCGCGCGTGTTGGGCGCATGTTATGAGATAAGATTTTAGTGCACACCAAATGCGCTAAATCGAGATTCTTCGTGCATGTCAGATGCACCTGATTTTGCTGTCAGTCACACACGCTGCCTATGACAGATGTTTCGTGCAGACCTGTTGCACCTAGATGTTGTTTATGTGCACATGTATGGCACATATATGGATTTTGATTTCTGTGCGCACCAGACGCACAGGGTATTCTTATATACATTTTGGGATTGATTACTTATGGAGCAGTATGTTTTTATGATATTTGCTATTTGTTTTCGTACTGAGCAGGACTAGTCAGAGGACAGTACTTGGATATATTTTGCATGCATTGATAGTTATCGAAGGGATTTCCAAAAAGCGAGCTATAGCCTCAGTATTTACCTACGTGTCTGATATGATACGACACGTTTAAAACAAGGAAACCCTTCTAAATTGTTTTCAAAACGGTGGAACGTACTTATTAAATAAAAGATATATACATATATGGTTATCTTCTTACAATAGACGTCCGCCACTGTGCAGTGTTATGCGCATCGCACAGCGACTTAAAAGGGGCATGCATTACCTTTAGTTATTTACATGTATGGATTTGATGTCTACATGTATAATTTTGATGCATATCATATTGGTTTTGTTTTGGATTTGACATTGTGTCTTTACCATGACTCCGATGATTGCGGGATGCATGACAGAGTTTTGTTTTCGAGTTATCTGCTCATTTATCATGCGCATGTATTGCAGGATGATTGCGGGATGCATGATGTGTTTTATGTATTGATGATTTCGGGGGCCCGACGACTTGGACTTTTACTGAAATGTTTTCGTAATTGAGGGGTTTAAATTTAAATTCGGGGACCGAATTTCTTTAAGGGGGGAAGATTGTAACATTTCAGAAAAATAAAATATTATTTTTGGGAATTTTTATAATTAAATAATATTATATTGAATATTTTAATAAGGCGGTATAATTAAATACCGATAAATTGGGGAATTTTTTGGAAAATTATGGAAATTACTAAAAGCTGGTGTTTCACGTGAATTATGCAAATTTTATGTTTTTATGATTTATTTGACACTATTTTAGTGCTAATCGCGATTAAAAATCGCTAATCGCGGATTAAGCTTGTTTTATGCACATAGCATGCACAAAGTCTTTTTCACACTTGTGCATTTTTCTACCATGGCTTCATTTGGGTTTCCTATTCTATTTTAATAGAATGAGAAGAGAGAAGAAAAGAAAAGAAAATGAATAAGAATAAAGAATGGGGTATGGGTGAGAGAGAGAATGGTGAGGGGGTTAATATTGACTTTGGGCATTCCTCCTTCATTCCTTCACCCTCATCATCTCTCCCCTCAACTCCCTTGCTGCTGCTACTGCTGCTTCCTTCACTCCCTCCCCCTCTTCAACTCCTTACAACAAAATCAAAACAACCTCAAAACCCTATCTCCATTTCATAAAAATTGTGCATGAGCTCACTAGCAACACATTGGACCAAGAAAGCTTGCATTTTGGACACTTGGGGCAACTCAAGAATTTTCTTGAGTTTCCAAAGGAGATAATTTCTGCACTATTAGTGTAGTGTTTTAATTCCTTATGCATCCATACATGTTCCATGTCGATATTGAGAGGTTTTGTGGACTTAGAAAATTCTAGTTAGGGTTTATGGATGTGGACTTAGAAAATTCTAGTTAGGGTTTATGAAAATTGAGAGTTGTGATGCGTAATTGAGCTTAGTAGAGGCCACACAAACCCCCTAGTGCTAGAATTCAGACCTAAACAAGAGACAAGAACCACGGAATACGGATTTAGAAACCCGATATCGGAGGAATTATGAATTCTGTGAGTGTGTTTTTAAATCTGCAAACACCCGGAGCCTCTAAAAATTATTTTGTTAGGACAGAGACACCAACAGGCAACCTAGAACCCCCCACCAAAACCCTAGCCCCTATCTCCCAATCCAGGCCGCAAATTTATTCCTTCTAGACGCAATTTGCGGCCAGAGCAGTGAGGAAATGGTTCGTGTTTGTTTCAGGGCTTTATCTCCAGTAAATTAGACCCTTGGCATATGCTGAATTGACCAATTTGACCTAGGGTGAAATCTGGGATCATTTCCAATAGTTGCTGTTTTGATTCGGGGTTTTGTTTCTCGTATTTTGAATTCTGGATTTGCGTATTTGTGTTTTACCTCGATCACTTGACGTTTGTACGACGATATCGAGGGTTGTTTGATGGCTTTGAATGCGTAGTCCATAGGTTTTAACCTATAGGCCTTAGCGTGTCGTTTTGGTTTTCCGATGTAATTTTATTGTGCGTTTGCGATTGTATTATCTTTGTAGGTACCTTCACGAGGGTTTCATATGATGAAGAAGATAGAGGCGACATCGACACCGACACGCAGGATGCAAGGTGAGTAGATTATATCTACGGGGGAAGTCGGGTGGATGGCGTATAAAACCCCCGCAGTTCGATGTTTAGTATATATATATATATATATATTATATGATAGCTTTATGCGTGACATGGATATTCAAGATGTGATTAGGTGTACTATGGTTAGATTAGGGTTTAGAAGTAAACTAGTATAGTTTCCTAGTTGTGAACCCTAGAATAGGCTTACACCCACACGCACGCACATGCTTACTTGTTATACTTATACCTGGATGATGAGGATAGTGGATGATATTCGGAGATGAGTCGATGAGATTTGGCATAGTGCCGTGAGATCAGTGATATTGATGTGGTTCGTATTATGGGATACGACGTGAGATTTTAGCGGGCCTTTAGGCGTGTTTTCATACACGCACATATATCTATATAGATGGTATCGGTTTGTACTAGAGTTATATCAGTACCCCAGATCATGAGATATGATGATAAGGATACCAGATAATTGATGAGATGAATGTGATATTGACCCGTGCCCAGATTTAGGATGTCGTACGATGGATGTACCGTACGAGCTTTATATTGATGATAATTCCGCGCTCATGACTCGAGGATGTCATATGATATATTGTATCGTACATAATACTATTGAGGCGGGATCACCGACTATTATATGTATAAATATATCGACTCAGATTTAGGTGGTTTCCATACCCTTCCGATTAGTTTATTAGTTAGATCTGTAGTTTCCTTAGTAGATGTTAAACTAGACCCGAGTCATACCTATTTCAAAACTAACGAATCGTGAGTATTTTAAAGACAGGCAATGGGATTCTATGGATATTTTCAAAAGATGCATCTTTTCTTAAAAACACTGTAGCCCTTATTTTTCTAAACACCACGATTCGTCTTATTTCAAATGGCAAAACTGTTTGACATTTTTATATTGATGTAGATTCTTTACTTTTGCGTTGATTATTCGATTTCCGCATATTCATGCTATTCGTATCGCATTGCAAGTGTAAATTTTTTTATTGCTATAGTATACCCATGCTGTTAGGACACCAGCACCATTATCGATGATGCGTATGTTCCACGTACACCTGCTTGCCGGGTCACACACTTCATCATCGATAATTGCCATGTCACTACACAGTAGGATTGTTGCATCATGATTTGACCCTTGCATGACATACTTACGTATACCCATACTTGCATACATACGTATTTGCACATACATAGATTATTCTGGCTTGATTTGGAGATTTGGGAACCGCAAGATATATTTTAAAAACAGGATTCATTTTAAAGGAGAGGTTTCCCTCGATATGTGCATATTATTATTCCATATTTCATGATATACTGATAGCTTACATTTCCTTTATATGTTGAATACATCATGCTTATGATTATACGCATTGAGATATTTGTTTTTATGAGATTTCTGGATTTGGGAACCGTGGTTATTTCAAAAGAGAATATATATTGTTTTAGAAACCCGGTTTCCCTTGATATGATATTTCAGTGTGTCCACCATGCGTTTTCTCGGTTCTGAGACGTGTGACATGTGAACTCAAATCGAGGAGCTGGATGAGGCCGATTGCGGGTACATGGTGGACCCGGTATGGTTCCCCGGGGCGAGAATGTTTTTCGTGGAGCAGACGATGAGCCTGGCAGGGTGGCGAGTACCTACCGGTGATAGTATTTGGGCCCGGCGGATATCCGGAGGATACCGACCAGTGTCGAGAGATGATATGGGCCGATCCGGACTGATGTTTTTCATGTTCCAGGAATGAAGAATCACTCTGATCGAATTCATCTTTGCAACCGGAGCTAAAGATTTGGCGCCGCTCACTAAATTCTGTGGTACAGGTGGGTTTAAAAAACCCCGCTCACTTGGGTCATCTTTTGAGTGAACTTCAAAGCGAACGGACTGACGGACCCCGATATATGAGGATTTACGTGTCGATGCTAGGCACAGTTTTCATGATGTTTTCCGGTGTCGATGCTAGACACCCAGGTTCCATGATTTGATGTGTCACGAGGGACACATGTTGATTTATATCTTCATACTTCCATGCATATGCTTTATGATATTTACATGCATGATGCTTTATGTCATTGGGTGACACGTGGACGATATCCACTTACATATAGTTGACATTGATGATATTGATCACATAGTTGGATGATATCCACATACTCATAGATTTCATGATATAGTTGACACTGATTACATTGATCATACCTTATATTTCTGATATGTTGCTACCTAAGGCACTGGCACGAGCACTTGGTACTACACTTATGTATAGATGTTTACCTTTGCCACCTTTTCATGCTTCAGACTTATTCATTTGAGGTTTATATATATACATATTTGATCGTATTGACCTAGGATTGTGTCATTCATACGATTTCTGCTCTGCGATGTTTTCTATGAACGAGTTGGCAACTCACCCCCGTTGTGCCACAGTTCTTGCAGGTTTTTGCCGTACAGCTTTCATTACGGCTTTTCTGGCACACTGCTTCCTTTCTGGGTGATTGCTTTGGTAGGTGGGTTCACCCGCATCGTGATCACCAATGTATTTATTTTATTCAGTTCTATCTAGTAATTCCATCAACCAAACTTGTATATTGTTTCAGACTTAGAAAACCGGTTGTGTATTAGTTCGACCTTAGAGTCGCGCTTTGTATTATTATGGTTTTCATGTTGATTTTGAGTTTTCCTTTGAGTTTTGATCCTCGCCTTTCGGTGTTGTATATTATATTGTTTGCGTGGTTGTGACCGTCGATTGACGAAGAGCTAGCTCTCGCTTGGGGATGCCTTTTATCATTGCATATATTATTCATGTTGTACCCCGTTTGGGGCTCGTATTTACAAAGGAAACTCTGCCGAAATTTTCGGAAAAGACATGAGATTTTTAAAATGCATATTCGGCTTATGTTATTTAAAAACCCTTGCTTTAAAACATGTTTTCTTCACTTCTTTAAAACTAGTTTTCCTTTATTTATTATTTAAAATGGTTTTAGATTTCTGGGCTTTTGGCTTACTTCAATTAGATAAGGTCCTATAGACATTATATGATTCAAGGGCCAGTCACGTGCTATTTCGGGTCGTGACAGTGGTTGCAGTATCTCATACTTAACCATCCCATAAAAGTCTCTCTGTGGGAAAAGTCCTTTATGAGTGGATCCACCGTGTTGTCCTCTGAGTCTACTCTCCTAACCCCGATCTCCCTGGAGATCAACTATCTCCATGATCAGGTGATACTTCCTTGGACTATGTCTGGGTCACTGATGGGACCGGGGTTCCTGGGCCAAAGCCACACTTCCATTGTCACACAATGGTAGGAACCTAGTTCATCTCATGAACTAATATACACCCAAACTGTCTCTTTGGTAGTATCTTTGGTAGCGATGTATCCAGCCTTTATCGTCTAGATTGCCACGGTATCTAGCTTGGAACTCTTCCAACATACCGTCCCTCCACTGAGGGTAAAGACAAAGCCTGTGACTGACATTCAGTCGTCCTTACCACCCTGGAAGCTATCCATTGATTCTCCCCAGGATCTATTGATACTATCTCACTACACCTAGTGAGAATCCTAACATCCATTTAGATCTATCTCATAGATCCAAAACCCAGGATTTAGGAGGTATCACTTTGATCCTATATGGAGAATCCTAGTGATAAGAGGAGATTGACCGTGCGTTTTATAGGAATCTCTTTTTGTAAGTGCACGGCGGCGCCCCGGCCGTCAATCCGACGCCGGAATGCGGAAACGGTGAATAACTTAAATTTTGCGGACTTTGCAAACCGGCACCACCGCGCACTAAACTCCGGATCGTAACCATTAAACTAGTCTAAGCTAACTAACAAGATAGTGTTAGAGATATACCGACGATCCAAGTCCTCCGGTCTTCATCTCCACTCCGATCTCCTCGCGGGATCTCCGGTCGTCGCCTCTTCGCCGGAAGGGCACCACGTCGCCTGCATCTTTTACGGGCTCCCGCCTCTATACCGAGGCAACTCGGGCATGAAGCCGGCAACTCGACATGCTCAAGATGTGCTGTAGGAAGTGTAGTGCTTTGTCTCTTTGGGGTTTTTTTGCCTTTGGATGGAGGAATGGAGAATAGAAAAATGGTGCTTGCATTTTTCTAGCAAGAAAATGAGATCATGGATGAAACTCTCAAGATGAAGCTCTCTTCTTCTTCTTCTCTCTTTCTTTTTCTCTCTTGAATAATGAATAACCTCTCTTGCAAAAGAGAATGGTGGAGGAGGTAATATCAAAGCATGAAGGGAGGTGAGTGTAGGAGAAGAAGGAAGGTGACCCTAAACAAACATCAACCATGCTTGCACTTTTTCAAACCATACCCTATCAACATCAAACCCATACCCTTTCCAATCTCATTAATGCAAGAATGGTGCAACAAAAGACAAGATGCTATCATATCAAAACTAATGCAATAAAACCCCTCCACTAATGTTATTTGCACAATTGCAAATAACCCCCTCCATCGGAAAAGTCCGGCCGGGAAAGAACAAAGGAAAACCGGCCGGAACGGAATACAAACTGGCAACTCCAGAAAACTGGTCCCGTAATAAATTACAGGAAAACCCCACACTGTGCATACACACCCGCATTTGTATTCCGTCCGGATACAAATGCAAAAAAGACAAAATCTACACTGTACTAAACTAGGACCGGCTTAAACCAAAGCCGGCTAGTAATATCCGTTCGATCCTGATCCGTGCAATACCGCACGTATCTGATCGAACCCTGCCATATATCTATACGGCTACTAGTACAAACCGTCCGATCCTGATCCGTGCAATACCGCACGTATCTGATCGGACCCTGCCATATCTCCATACGGCCTCTACAGCGTTTCGCCCGAAAGCTTGAGTAACTGAAAGTGTGGTGGACTCTAAAGACTCGTCAATACTATGGCTGTGGATTTAACCACTAGCACGTCAGAGGTATAAGCCAATACGTGACGGGCCACCAGCTATTGACTAAAAGGGACGTCGATGAGGAAGCTCACCCCGACACCCAACTGAGCCTGTTAGTGACAATATCCGTACAGTCCGGTCCGTTCGTCTATGAGCATCGCATGGCGGGCCTAGGGGGTTGGTAAAAGTCAGACCCCCAAAAGCGGTACAAGTCGTGTCGGAGTGTAGCCCAGAACACCCTGAGATACTACTGGAATACCTACCAGTAAATCTCCTGCCTTGGCCAAGGTCTTTGTGTAATGGCTCTCCTAGACACAGCGCGACCTCACCCCCAATACCGGGAGAGACGAAACCCCCGAAGATCCGCTCACTGCCTCCATGTGGCTCGGGACTGTACCCAACTAAAACCTGTTTGCACGACTCCTTTGAGCCGTGGTAGGGTAGTAATCAAAGTACAGTGGGAACTCACACGAGACAAATGACGATCCCCAGGTCGATGAACTAACCTGTACACATGTCACCTGGGAACTGCTATCTGACGTCAGGTATAAGACCAACTAGCATGTTCCCGGCGAGTCCTGTCCGGTGTACTCATAACCCAATGAGCACCTGTATACATCTTAGGTGAACCAACTGACACCAGTGGCTTGTGAGACCGGCCACCGCCCCTCGTCGGGGTCTCGACTGTATACACTAGTCTACTCTGGAGAATCGATGCCCTATCTCGAGACTCCTACGACTAGGGACCTTTTAAGGATGTGCTTATAGACTCCAGCTCTCACTTATATGATCGCCCTCATACTGCTGGCAGTCAAGCAAGAATCCTAGGGGCTCTATCAACGTGCAATAGCGACATGTCAGGTCGCCTAAAGCAGTACACGATGATAAAGGTAAACCAGATAGCATACTATCATCTCGAGTAAGACTGTCCTACCGGGATAGGTCCTCCCTCAATCATTGCAATCACGTGCCTGTGATCCAATAATTGACTCTGAGGGCACTATCTCCAACAATCTCCCACTTGCACTCAAGGCTAATTATTGCGATGTCGCATACTCACAGCCCGTGTGATACCGAACATCCAACTCCTCTACTAGTCAGTCTCACAAATCCCGTTTGTGAAACTATTGCGGTCGAGGAATAGCCTCAGTGAGTGGATCCGCCTAGAAGTTTCTTTCTATGTCTCTCTATATCTCAAGTTCGCTGAGAAAGCCATCTCCCGAAATGAGTAATACCTGCCTTAGAATGTCTGGATGTCTGATGGGACGTAGCTCAAAAATGAACTCCAAATCCAAACTTCTTAGACTGTATCTTCAACTGAACTTAATCAGTATCCTGCGCCATGCCACCCTCAGTATTCCCTTGGACCATCTGTCCAAAATACTGCCCCTCATCAGAGGGATAACTATAACTCTGACAACCTCCTTGTCGTCCATGTCACCTTGGAAGCCTGGAATGATAACTGTCTCTCGAATGAGGCTGTCGTTATCATATCCCTAGAACATCCACTTATGTTCTAAAACTGCCTCCGACTGTTTCTCCAGGATTGGATCAATATTAACTTATTGCATGTAGTGCAAGAACAACATCTGGTGTGGTACTTGACATCTCATGATTGACTCAATTGCCTAAGCAAATGATCTGCCATTCATGAGTATCCCTCTCCCCTTTAGTCTATAAGACACCTTTAGAGAGGGCAACTCCATTACTTGCAGGTACACTACCGTGCCAGGAGTCGTCCATTCTAAATACTCATAGAATGCTGTCAAGGTACCCAAATTAGGAAACCACCCAAATCTAGATCTAAAACCATAGATCTAGTAACCAGTATGTCTGATATAATGTCCAAGTCCCTTGTGGAGAAACCACTGTGTGACGACCAAAGTATAACCGATCGTAGTAAAGGAATATCACTTCCTACTACCTTCTCAACAGATCCATCCCCTATTCTGATGACGTCAAACCTATGACTGTCACATCAGAAACAGATGATCTATCTCTGCTACATCTGCTTTAGTCTATAAATAGACATAAGCCTGATGTCCACCAATGCTTCCGCTGCTCCCACTGACTACGACAACCCTCTGGCAGAGTCATATACACGTATACTTCTGAAGCTAGTTCAGAACGACGCTATACTCATCCTCCTGCCGGGTCTCGCAGCCTGGAACAACAACAATGGCAAGTGTGGGTAAACAAGAACTTCCCTGTCACCGTCATTGAGGCTACCGAAGTACCTCTCGGGTGCCTGAAGTTACCCACCTTATCTGCGGAGTGGCCAATGGAATGTCAAATCAGATTGAATCTTCAGGTTCCTTATCAAATCTTCAGTAATCGTTTGCGGTTCTGGAATCACTTCCAGTTCTACCATACTCCCACTGCTGTTTTTGAAAAAATCCATTTTTAATAAAACTGTGGCGAGTCTAGAACAATATTGCTATTGTTCATCCAGATGGTAGAAAATCAACCCGCGTCATAGCCTGGGTCAACCCACAAACAGCCATTACAGAAACGTGCCTTGAGTTGTCCAGTGTCTGGTTTTAAGCATAAGCCGGACAACTCCCCGTACCTTAACAACGTTAAGATATGAACTGTTCTACATCCAATATAGAACCAGAGGCACTGATTTAATTGAACCAGATTCAAATCATGCAGCTTTCTCTAGTGCATGTCAACTAAATGGAAGGAGGTCGATCAGCGTTACTCAACTTAGGAATACTTCCAATTATGAGTAACCTGAAAGAGAAGTAATTTCTCTTTATCATTACTATTAACTGAATACCATACACAAGTATCTACATCTTCGATCACTTTGAAGAATCCCGATACTTGCTATACCTGGTTCTCTACTCTATTCAAATACCTATAACTCCTCAAAACTTAGACCCTGTGTTTCTACGAAACACATGTCTAAGAACTAGGGAAGTCAAAAGTAAACAGAATATAGTATGAGGACCAACCCCTCTGTCCTAATGGACACTGGACAACATACAATACTCCGTATAAGTCCGCTGAGTCTAACAACTCTTTCACTGTGTGTTGTAGGTTGAAAACTGTACTTATGGTTAAGAAGAATTACACCGCTGTTTAATGCTCCTTACCTAACCATCCACTGATATAGGTAAATGTCATCGACATAATATCAAAAGGTATATCTCACTCTATGAAAATAGACGTACAGATATATCAATTTGAAATTGGTGCACAACAGCGGATATTCAAAACCAAATGTTTGCCAACCGGCAAACAACCCAGATGATCTCCCCAAATATCACCGATTACAACGAATCCCGATATAATGAGGATGATCACCCAATTCCCAATAACTTACTCCCACTCACCATCTGTAAAACCATACAGATGTGAGAATCAAACCTGGTAAATACATACCCTGGAGCAAGTGTCTAATCAGGAAATCAGTTTTCCATTAACAGTACACAGTGAAACTGAAACATTGAAATGTTTCGTTGGGGTATCCTGGTATTCCTAGTAATGCCTCTTCCATTATCCAGATTCACAACTATAACCGTATAATTCATTGCCACCTCTCCAAATCCCTTCATATGTCTTTAGTCATTACCTTCTGCACACCCGTTAGGCCAAATGGTTTTCTTCCTTCCCTACCGTTCGGCACCAGCCTATGGTTTGGAAGAAGACTATCCAATAAGCATAATGGGTGTACTGTCCTAGTCCTAGGAGCACTCGCAACGCGAGAGAAGGTGAAGATAAAAGACACCTGAATGTACTTTATTCCTATTTCTCCTGAACCAGGATCCATCCCCGAACTGGAACAAGTTCCTTTCGAGTTCGTATATAACCATACGATGGATTATCTAATAAAATGGGATCTTCGCAGTGATACGGAGTGTTCTGGAGAAATACAAAGGTGATTTAGGATTGGCGAAGAAATACTTGGTTTGGTCGTGAATAGCAGTCGCAATTTACTTTGCCCTCTTACTAATCCCTTGCTTTGTCTGAACTTAATACCTTCTGTACACCATCGTTATGCTAATTGGTTTTCTTCATTCCCTACCGGTCGGCACCAGCCTATGGTTTGGAAGAAGACTATCCAATTTGCGTAATAGGTGTACAACTCCTAAACCAAGGAGTACTCGTAACCTGAGAGAGGGTAAAAGGAAAAGACAACTGAATAATCCTATCCGTTTTCTCCAGAACCGGAAACCATCCTCGAATAAATCCCTTCGAGTTCGTATCTAACCATACGATGGTTTTGTCCAATGGAAGTGGACGTTCGCGGTAATACGGGGTGTCCTGGAGAAAAGGGTAAAAGTAGGAGTGGCAATGAGGTCTGCAACTCTGACAATCCAAAAGCCAGTGTCAAGAAGGTTCGGTCAACTTGGCCACTGAGTCATAGTCTTAGGGTCGGGTCAATGGTCGCTGCCAAAGAGAGAGAGAAAAGAAACACTCAGCGTGCACTTTAACCTAGATCAGAATGGTTACCAATTTATCTAATCTGGAAACCTCCCACTGTACCTCAAATTCTCCTCCAAACCTGAAAGAAGAATTAGTCGGGGTCACCCGAGGAGTAAACCAACTCATCAGTGGGAATCGGGATCCAACTATCATCGCATGACAACGTGACGGAATCCGCTCACGGTATCACACTCCAGAAGGTATGCGCATATCTGGCAAGTTTCAGTACTTTTGAAACTCCCGATGTGATTTCTGCCCCATGCTCTTATGACCTTGACTAAGGCCAACAAATCATAAGTCACATGTCAAGTTCTACCCGCCATTGTCCAGGTTGATTTGAATCCACCCGTACAAGCCCTTGACTAAGGCCAACAAGGCTATACGACTGTCCCAAACCAACGCATCTATCTATGCAGCATATGAATACCCAATAGCTACCAAACACTGTGCCTTGACTAAGGCCAACAAACACAGCTTGAATACTATTGACTACCCATATGAAACGACGGAGGGCTACGAATGGTTTCTGGCGAAAACCTCTAACGTAATGAACTTGATATCGTTGAAGGAACGGATAGCTTTTAAAAATATAGTGATGAAAACCTTTACTAAAGAGGTCACTCCCGGTGAAGGGATCTCGGCTCTTTCCCCGTAGAATGGGGTGCAGGATATTCCAACTGAATACCACGATGCAAAGCAAAAGTAATCGGCTATAGTGAAGTTAATGCCCTGACGCAAACTTCTGTCCAAGGGGTCACTCCCGGTGAAGGGATCTCGGCCCTTGCCTCGTCGACTGAGGAGCAGGATATTCCAAATGAATACCACGATGCAAAACAAAAGAGAACGTCCTTGCAATAACAGCTTTTAGAAAAGTGTTCCAACAACATCAGATTAGGTTTGTTTTTAAACTTGCATTGATCCGAATCAATGCAGTCCCATCAATTAATCACACCATAAAGAACGAAAATATACTGACGTACGTATATGCCATCCGCATTCGCCACTGGGTCCCGTCATCACCCGTTAGGTTAGCTTACTAACGGCAGAGCGGGGACAGGACTAGCGCGGGTGAAAAACATATACAACATCTACTAATATATATACCAATATATTATATTTCGCTCAAGGCGTGAAAAGAAATGCAACATCACAGAAATATACAGCATCACAGAACAATACAGATATCTGGGATCCCCGGGTTTCACAGAGCCACTACTGAAACCCGACGTTCCCCTGGTCGTGTGGATAGCCTGTGCAATGAAAATCCTAGACCCCTACGGGCGCGGCAAGTCACCCGCCAAAACCTGAAGCGAGGCAGCCCCCTTCATCGCCGTGAATGGACCACCCAACACTCCACGGAATCCGGCAACTTGGGCACCCCTCCTGGGTCAACCTGTACCCCCTACGAGTGCGGCGAATAGCCCGCCAATCCTAGAGTGAAGCCCCCTCCGTCCCAATGCCATGAGATGCGGGCTTGTTGCCCTCTAGAACCCGGCTATCCGTGCACCCCACCGCGGGGTAATCCTAGTACAGAAAGTAAAATATACATACACCGGGTACATCGACCGCAACCAGGTCGTGCCCCAAAAGAATAATACAATCAGGCAGTGACGGCAGTCCACATGTCGGACGCTCGCCCCGCAATATCAAATGTACATAATACAACAACACTGTACTAGCATTGCATCCAGGCTATCCCCACGACCGATCCGCAACATCACAGCATAAACATAGAACATCAACGTGAAGGTCACGTTCGCAAATCCGTCTAACCGGGCTATAGCAGTCAGACCGGATTTACCGATCGAGTGACATTCACGGTCGCAGATATAATGTAAATACTGTGAAAAATGTGTTTTAAAATATTCCGATTGATCAAACAATTAACAACTGGGCCCCAAAGAAAACTGTAGCACACACAGAAATAATTGGCCCAACTTTAATATCCCAAAAGCCCTATTTTCAGCCCAGAAAACAACTGAAGAAAAACGACGAAGTGGACCCACCATAGTGCGGCGGAACCGCGGCCCAAAGGGGGTTTTGGCCGCGGTTCCGCGCTCCAAACAGGGAATCATTTTGTCGTTTTTCTACAGTGGCGTTATCTTTTCCTGCACATCATTTTTCTGCAACCTGAAAAATATTTAGAGACCAAAAAATTTCAACAGAAAACTGTCGTGAAGAAAATACGGGTTTTGGGACATTTGATCGATCGGAACTGAAAAAACACATTACACAAAGCTAGACTATGTTAATGGCGAGGCTCTGATACCACTGTAAGTGCACGGCGGCGCCCCGGCCGTCAATCCGACGCCGGAATGCGGAAACGGTGAATAACTTAAATTTTGCGGACTTTGCAAACCGGCACCACCGCGCACTAAACTCCGGATCGTAACCATTAAACTAGTCTAAGCTAACTAACAAGATAGTGTTAGAGATATACCGACGATCCAAGTCCTCCGGTCTTCATCTCCACTCCGATCTCCTCGCGGGATCTCCGGTCGTCGCCTCTTCGCCGGAAGGGCACCACGTCGCCTGCATCTTTTACGGGCTCCCGCCTCTATACCGAGGCAACTCGGGCATGAAGCCGGCAACTCGACATGCTCAAGATGTGCTGTAGGAAGTGTAGTGCTTTGTCTCTTTGGGGTTTTTTTGCCTTTGGATGGAGGAATGGAGAATAGAAAAATGGTGCTTGCATTTTTCTAGCAAGAAAATGAGATCATGGATGAAACTCTCAAGATGAAGCTCTCTTCTTCTTCTTCTCTCTTTCTTTTTCTCTCTTGAATAATGAATAACCTCTCTTGCAAAAGAGAATGGTGGAGGAGGTAATATCAAAGCATGAAGGGAGGTGAGTGTAGGAGAAGAAGGAAGGTGACCCTAAACAAACATCAACCATGCTTGCACTTTTTCAAACCATACCCTATCAACATCAAACCCATACCCTTTCCAATCTCATTAATGCAAGAATGGTGCAACAAAAGACAAGATGCTATCATATCAAAACTAATGCAATAAAACCCCTCCACTAATGTTATTTGCACAATTGCAAATAACCCCCTCCATCGGAAAAGTCCGGCCGGGAAAGAACAAAGGAAAACCGGCCGGAACGGAATACAAACTGGCAACTCCAGAAAACTGGTCCCGTAATAAATTACAGGAAAACCCCACACTGTGCATACACACCCGCATTTGTATTCCGTCCGGATACAAATGCAAAAAAGACAAAATCTACACTGTACTAAACTAGGACCGGCTTAAACCAAAGCCGGCTAGTAATATCCGTTCGATCCTGATCCGTGCAATACCGCACGTATCTGATCGAACCCTGCCATATATCTATACGGCTACTAGTACAAACCGTCCGATCCTGATCCGTGCAATACCGCACGTATCTGATCGGACCCTGCCATATCTCCATACGGCCTCTACAGCGTTTCGCCCGAAAGCTTGAGTAACTGAAAGTGTGGTGGACTCTAAAGACTCGTCAATACTATGGCTGTGGATTTAACCACTAGCACGTCAGAGGTATAAGCCAATACGTGACGGGCCACCAGCTATTGACTAAAAGGGACGTCGATGAGGAAGCTCACCCCGACACCCAACTGAGCCTGTTAGTGACAATATCCGTACAGTCCGGTCCGTTCGTCTATGAGCATCGCATGGCGGGCCTAGGGGGTTGGTAAAAGTCAGACCCCCAAAAGCGGTACAAGTCGTGTCGGAGTGTAGCCCAGAACACCCTGAGATACTACTGGAATACCTACCAGTAAATCTCCTGCCTTGGCCAAGGTCTTTGTGTAATGGCTCTCCTAGACACAGCGCGACCTCACCCCCAATACCGGGAGAGACGAAACCCCCGAAGATCCGCTCACTGCCTCCATGTGGCTTGGGACTGTACCCAACTAAAACCTGTTTGCACGACTCCTTTGAGCCATGGTAGGGTAGTAATCAAAGTACAGTGGGAACTCACACGAGACAAATGACGATCCCCAGGTCGATGAACTAACCTGTACACATGTCACCTGGGAACTGCTATCTGACGTCAGGTATAAGACCAACTAGCATGTTCCCGGCGAGTCCTGTCCGGTGTACTCATAACCCAATGAGCACCTGTATACATCTTAGGTGAACCAACTGACACCAGTGGCTTGTGAGACCGGCCACCGCCCCTCGTCGGGGTCTCGACTGTATACACTAGTCTACTCTGGAGAATCGATGCCCTATCTCGAGACTCCTACGACTAGGGACCTTTTAAGGATGTGCTTATAGACTCCAGCTCTCACTTATATGATCGCCCTCATACTGCTGGCAGTCAAGCAAGAATCCTAGGGGCTCTATCAACGTGCAATAGCGACATGTCAGGTCGCCTAAAGCAGTACACGATGATAAAGGTAAACCAGATAGCATACTATCATCTCGAGTAAGACTGTCCTACCGGGATAGGTCCTCCCTCAATCATTGCAATCACGTGCCTGTGATCCAATAATTGACTCTGAGGGCACTATCTCCAACACTTTTCCTATCAAGAGTATGTTGTCCACGTACAGTACAAGGAATACCACCATACTTTCTACTACCTTTTTGTATATACAAGGTTCATCTACCATTTTGATGAAGTCAAACTCTTTGACTACCATATCA